>JAMXBD010000092.1:1200000-1800000 GCA_024138025.1 Combretum micranthum | reverse complement strand
GCCACTGCGCGATATACAACATCAAATCACTTTACAGGAAAGTGTCTTTGCTATCAATGTCAAACCATACCAATACCCACATTTTCATAAAGGAGAGATTAAGAAGCAAATCAAAGAAATGTTAGAACAGGGATTGATACAATGTAGCACTAGCCCTTTCTCCTCACCTGTTCTTTTGGTAAAAAAAAAAAACAAGGTGGGACATAGCGCTTTTGTGTTGACTATAGGGCTCTAAATGCAGCCACGGTGAAAGATGAATTTCCTATACCAACTATTGATGAATTGTCGGATGAGTTACATGGGGCTACAATTTTCTCTAAATTGGATTTAAGGGCAGGATATCACCAGATTCGAATGCATCCTAGGGATATTGAGAAAACAGCATTTAGGACTCATGAGGGTCACTATGAAATCCTAGTAATGCCATTTGGCCTTTGTAATGCACTGGCCACCTTTCAATCCATTATGAACAGAATTTTTAAGCCGTACTTAAGAAAGTTTGTCATTGTTTTTTTTTTATGACATTTTGATCTATAATACGACTCTGGAGTTGCATGTTACACGCTTAGAATTAGTATTGACAATATTAGCTGATAATACCATGTTTCTTAAACAATCTAAGTGTGTTTTTGGTCAGTTTACTATAGAATATCTAGGTCACATGGTAGGTGCTGATGGGGTTAGACCTGAACCACATAAGTTGGAAGCTATTTCGAATTGGTTAGTACCCACTTCTCTGAAGCAACTTAGAGCATTTTTGGGTCTCACAGGCTATTATCGACGGTTTGTCAAGTCTTATGCATCTATTGTTAGCCCATTAACATATTTGCTCAAGAAGGACAATTTTACTTGGACTAATTAGGCTACAACTGCTTTTCAGCAACTGAAAACATCCCTCATTTCAGCTTCATTACTTGTTTTGCCTAACTTTTCAAAGGACTTTATTGTGGAGACAGATGCATTGGGGACTGGTATCAGAGATGTATTATTACAAGAAGATAAGCCTATAGCTTTCTTTAGTAAAAAGTTGCCTTCTCACTTATGCAAACAATCAGCTTATGTACGTGAGCTGCATGCAGTAGCTGAGGCCGTAAGGAAGTGGAGACAATATTTGTTGGGTTCTCATTTTATCATCAGAATTGATCATAGGAGTCTTAAAGAGTTACTCACTCAGGTAATTCAAACTCCAGAGCAACACAAGTATTTGGCAAAGCTACTAGGCTATGATTACTCGATTGTGTACAGAGAAGGCATGGACAATGTAGTGGCTGACACATTGTCAAGGAAGCATGATAGTACATTTACTTATCTTGCTTACTCATTACCACATTTTTCTTTTACTGACCATCTCAAGCAGGAATACATGACTTTACAATCTTTTCAGAAGATTATTGGTGATCTACAAGCTGGCAGACGTTTGAAATGGGCTTTATATTGGAAGAATGATCTGCTATACAAAGATCAGCAACTGTTTCTAGTTCCCACCTCAGCTTTGATTCTCATTTTATTACATGAATTCCATAGTGCTCCTCAAGCTGGTCATTTTAGGGTTTTTAAAACCTATCGACGATTTTTGTCAAGGGCTATTCTATTTTGCCAACAAACTAAGTATAGTACTCAAATCCAGCTGGTCTTCTTAATCCTCTACCTATTCTTGAACAAATTTGGGAGGACATTTCTATAGATTTCCTCACATATTTACCTCGATCATAAGGATTCACAATGATGTTGGTTATGGTGGATCGATTATCTAAGTACTACCACATTGGACCTCTTGATATAAACTTCACTGTAACTAAGGTTACTCAGTTGTTTTTGTCTATTGTGGTTAAGATTCATGGATTCCCTAGGAGCATTGTCAGTGATAAGGATCCTATCTTTCTTAGCAAATTTTGGCAAGAGTTATTTCGGATGATTAGCACAAAACTGTTCACCAGTAGTGGCTATCACCCACAATCGGATGGCCAAACAGAGGTCTTAAATAGGGTACTGCAGCAGTACCTCAAATTTTATGCCTGGAACAGACCAACTGAATGGGTTAAATTCTTGCCTTGGGCAGAATTTGCCTATAACACATCATGTCATGAAGGTGCCCAAAAATCCCCTTTTGAATTGGTTTATCGTCGTCTTCCTCCCACAGTTCCTATGTATCTAAGAGGGACATCGAAATTAGAGGCTGTAGACTCTGACCTGTTGTCCAGAGATGAAGTTTTATCTACCCTTCGAGCCAACTTACATAAAGCTCAACAAAGAATGAAAACACAAGATGATAAACACTGACGAGACTTGACATTTCAACCGGGAGACTTGGTGTTTGTCAAATTACAGCCATACAAACAGACCTCTATGACTGGGGATTATCACAAGCTTTCTAAGAGATTTTATGGACCTTATCAGGTTCTCAAGAAAATAGGTGTCTCTGCTTATCAACTTCAACTTCCAGCTCAGTCTCGCATACATAATGTGTTTCATGTTTCATGCCTCAAACAAGCTCATGGGTCTGTCATTCCTATACTAAAGTTTCCTCCCACTGTATTTAGAAATCATCCGTTGTTGGTATCTCTTTGTATCTTTGGTACACGGATTATTCAGAGACAGGGACATCAGGTGTCTCAATTATTAGTTCAGTAGCAGGGACTACCTCCAAAAGATTCTAACTGGGAAGATTTAACTAATTTCAAGCGTCTGTATCCAGATTTCTACCTTGAGGACAAGGTACTGTTTCAAGAGAGGGGGAAAACTAATACAAAAAAAAATAAGATAGGGTTTTCGAGTAGAGCATTGTCTACAAGGAGTAGACAGAAACCATCAAGATTTGTAGACTATACAACACGAGCTGGACGTATACACATGGGGTATAAATTTGTAACAGATTCAAGTAACAAAGCATATGTGAAGTGTAAACAGCAAGATAGTTACTTTACAGTTTAGCCAGCTCAGATTCATGTGTAACCAACTATATAAATAGAAAGCAAATACATCAGAAAGGGATATCAAACCCTAATTTCTGGAAAATATCTTTGGAGTTTAGCCAACTCGAATGGGCTTTATTCTCTACCTGCAAATATCACACAAAACATAGTTAGTTCACTTGTTCCTTTAGTGAGAAAGAAATCAAGAGAGAATGAAAGAGTGAACTTAGGTTTTCATTCCGGAGAGAACAGATATGAGAGAAAAGCGAGGAACAAACACGAAAGAGAGAGAGAGGTGAGCGAACCCTAATTCCTTTAGGGTTATTGTTGGTAGGAGTGAGTAGGGCCTATTGTGGGCTTATTTGGTATTCGGATGCTAACATATGGTCTTATAAAAAGACCACATCACTGTTTTTGACAATTTTCTTCTCTACTAGATCTCATAACTTATACCCATATTCATCATGTACATAACCTAGAAAAATACACTACTTTAAATTTGCATCACATTTTGCACTTTCATCCTTGGAAAAATATGCACGAATGTCCTGCAATCCAACGCTTGTAAGTGATCATAAGAGATGTTTTCACTTGTCCATACTCTTTCTTATATATCACCATCCAGAGTATAAAAGGGAGATAAGTTGATCAAATCGACAATCGTCCTCATTGCTTATTCCCATAATGATTTAGGTAATTTAGCATGAGATACACATTATTCCCCCAATAATAATATAATTCATCCTTTTTATAATGTTGTTTTGTTGTGGGGTCTTTAGAATTGTCTTATCAAGTTTAATTCCATAGACTCTACTATATTCTTCAAAAGGACATATGTATTCACGATCATTTTTCACTTAAAGACATTTCAAATGTCTTTCTATTTCTTTTTCAACTCTTGAATAAAATTACTTAAACATATCTAGAATTTAATCTTTGGACTTTAAACTAAAGTTCCACAAATTTCTTGAATGACCATCAATAAATGTTACAAAATAAAGAGTACCACTTACATGAAATTTTTAGTAGTTGGATTTCTATGAAATGCAACTTTATGTTGTTTGCTAGTAAGACAGTACATGCTAGTTTTCAGAAGCGTACCTTTCACATTAGGCAAAAGTTGCATCTTGGCAAGTATTTGAAGTCCTTTGTCACTCATGTGACCAAGCCATTGTGCTAAAGCTCTATTGAAGAATTGCCAACCATGTTCACATCTTCTTTATTTTGTTTTACAAGCATTAAATAAAGGGTATTATTCTTCTTCCTTTTGCTAGTATGAGACAACTATTAGTGAGTTTCCATTCACCTTTACCAAATTAGCTATTGTATCATTCATTATCTGATTATCCTAAAAGCATTAGGCTTAAGCAAATATCTAGAACATGTCTAACATCTAGGAGAATGAGCCTACAACCAATATTAGTCTTTAAAATAATATTTCCAATGCTAATATTTTTTTTCCAAATTCTACATTCTCTCTTTAAATGTCCTATCTTGTCACAATGGTATCATTTAATATGTTTTCTTCTTGATTTGGATCTTCCCCTAATTTATCAAATCTTTCAAATTTACTAGATGAGCCTCTGGTCTTCCTTCTATCATGTCTTTCCTCTTATGAGTAACTAGTGTCCAAGTCTCCAAACTTATACCGAGTTCTTTTCTTCTAGCTTCTTCATTCATCAGGTTATCTTTAACCATTGTAATAGTGAACTTTTCTTTGGGAATGAAATTACTAACTAACACCATAAGTGTCTTCCAACCGTTAGGTAGTGAACTCAATAATAAAAATGCATGTATCTCATCATTAAGCACTAATTTCAAAGCAAATAATCGATTTACAAAACCCTGGAAACCATACAAGTGTTCCATCATTTTACATCCATCCTTGTACTTTAAATTCACAACTCTCTTAATTAAGAAGGTTTTATTCAAGGATACTTATCTCTCATACATGGACTCCAATTTCTTCCATAGAGTATCAGCTCTATTTTCCTAAGCAACATTATAATAGACATTATGATCAACCCAATGTCAGATATAATTGATAGTTTTTTTTATGCAAATCGCCCAATCTCAACAGATTTATCTTTTAGCTTTGCCTTGTCACTGTTTAAAGCTCTATATAGATTTTTACAATATAAAAGATCATCCATCATCAACTTGCAAATTGAATGATTTGAAAATTTTAATTTTATCATGGCATCAGATGATTCCCCATACTTGTAACATAAGAAACAAATTTTTAATTCCCAACTGTAATACCACTTGTTAGGAAAAATACTATCCTATAACAATAAAATATTTTTCCTCTTACATATAAATGATAAGCAATATAATAAAGTGAAATAGTAAAATAATAAAGAACACTAAGATTTAATGTGGAAAACCCCAATAAGAGAAAAAACCACAAGACCATAATTCCAAGCTTCCACTGTTAACAAATAATGAGATTATAAAGTTTTTCCTCACAAGTTACATTAGTGGTTAGACAAACCTTCAGTAATACGATGAATATCAATAAAATCACAAAACTAATTACTTTGTGAAAACACGAAAACACCTATTTAGTCTAAGCAACTAAGAATAATTAACAAGGAATAAAAACTATCACCTTATAATACTCTACACCATGAATTTAATTGAATAAGTTCTACCACAATCAGAATTCGATAAGCCATCCAATTGTGGATTCAAAGTTATTGTGATGAAACTAATTAACTTGTGGAATCCGAAAAAAGGAAATAGGACAATTTAAAAACCAATTTTGAATTCTCCAAGACATATATTGTGCATCTCAAATTCTTGAGCAGTTTCATTAGGTTCTCTCCTCTCGATTTCACTTTTCCAACCAATGTCATCTCACCTTACCCACTTTTATTTTATTTTCATGACCTTTTGTCAATGGTCACATATATTCTATTACGTAGCCACAAGTTTTCGTCATGTATGTCATAACTAGCAATTATATTAATTAATGCTTTCGGCTTGTCAATCTCAATTTTAGACTTTCCTTTGCTGCCATTGTTTCCATTTCTATTCCTTTTCCTATTTAATTTTCGTTTCTTTTGTGAAGGGTAAAGAACCCTTTCTAATGCCTACAACTACGACTATATAGTATGATTCTGACTTTCCTTTTTCATGACGGTGCTTTGTCTTGCCACAATTTAGTAACTCATGGTTTATATATATAGATATGATGTTGGGTCATATGGGTGGGACCCCAAAAACTCAACAATGGAGATTATAATGAACTAAATATGATTAACCTAAATCCCCAAGTAACCCATGAGCATCATCATCATCTTTATCAAATTTAACAACTCCAACTATCAAGGAAATTATATTAAACTAAGCATGATCACCTTACCGTCGTTTTGCAACCAATTAGGAGCTTCTCAAAGCTTAAGTTGTCAACTTCTCTCAATTTTTATACTTAAACTAGCTAGAATCTACAATTGGGAAAAATATAATGGTTTTAACTTAATAATGTGGAAATTGAAACTATAAACCCCCTTAAGCATGGATGCACTTATATCCTATAGCAAGATGAGTTGGGGTTTACTTCAATTATCAACACTATAAAATAATTAATCTTACGATTAGTCAATTGGAATTAGTAATTTTCATTTTATAAGTTCTTTCACACCTAGATGATCCTTGAAATGGAAATTAAACTAAAGTTAACAACGTTGGTCTTCTTAAATGGGCTGGTGGGTTAAGAAAAATTGGAATAGAGTCATCTTAAAAACATTAAGTCATCAATGGAAGATTATGTCTTGATTATGGAGAAAAAAAATAGAGCAAGTCATAAAGAACCAAGATTTATCAAATAATAAATTTCATCATTCTATTCTCTTCATCATATTTGTGTTTCAATTCTCTCTTTCTTAATCCTCAACTACATAATTAACAATCCATACCATGCTTGAAGATGAGGCAGATTTATAAGAAAATTTGTAACATTTTCGTAATGTTTCATCTTAAAATTCACGAATTGAGTCAAGAATTATGAAAGACTATAAATTTAAAAGGAAATTGCTGTCAATATATGTCAAAACTATAAGCTTTAAATTATTACGATGACTCAATTTAAAAAGAAAATGAAAGGGAAAATTATAGTTTAGCTGTGAACTTTTATACCTTATGTCATTTATTGTAGTGTTGTGGTATTTGCCTTCAAATAATGGTAATACAATTTTTATTTAATCTATAATTCATACAAAGCCAAACCAAATCATTATTTAGTAATTTGAAATGTTTCCAATTTAAACCAAACCATTATCTAATTGTTCAGTTTGAGGTAAGAGAAAACCAAAACGTAAATTATAATTTGGTTTGTAGTAAAAATTGAATCAAACTGATTCGTGTCCACTTTAATAGCCATGGTTTGATAGTAAATGAATATCAATTCAATTGGGAATAAAGATTCTTGGTGACATAATTTTGGAAGTTGAATTGTGGATTAGTTCCCATGTTTACAAATAAATCCACTTAATAAATCAATTCTTAATTAATATTTATACCAAATAAATTTTTGGAAATATTCCTTAAATCATATAAGACAAACTTAATGAGAATATTCCAAAACTTTACCATAAACCATCATTGATAATGTGCTTCAAGCTTATTCTAAAATTTTTATAAGCTAATAAAGACTATGCATTAATATTTTGGGATATGAACCTCTTTGAAAATATTTAAGATCTTTTCTTCCCTATTTAATTTTTGTAAACCATTTCTTGTAAAAGAATATAAAAATTAAATATTCTATCAAGTTATCAGTAATTAAACACATATAAAGGATTAAATCTTCAAAATTGCTCAAATATCATGAGGATCATATGTCTTGCACATGATTTCAGAGTGTTGACGAGGAGATGACACTTGATGAGATATCTTGGAAAGAATGGTTGGATGGAGGAACAGATAATCTCGATATCTTAATGCACCAATGACAGGTAAGGAAACTTCATAAGCCTCACATGTCAACCTTACTATTCTTAAGCAATTATAGTGGTAGTTGTCTATATTGTTTGATCTTTATGAGTAGAGCTTCCTATATGGATTATCATTTGTCTTTTCCATCCAAAAGTTGTAAATGAAGAGGGTAGTTGAGTATTTAGGTACTTGGAGTATATGGTAACCGTCAAATCACCTTAATGATTGATGAATGATATGGAGCAAGCTCTTTCCGTGTTTATCGTAAATAAGCTTGCTATTGGGCTAAGGCAATAGCTACATTCTGTATAGATGAACTTGCCTGAGAGAAGTTAGATGTAGCAAACTTGTCTAATGATCCCTGTTCTAAGCCCGCTTAGCCAAATCTTCCCAAATCATCCTAAAGAATGAATTGGACTCTCATCGAGCTTTTTCACCAAACCCATGAGTCAAACCTATATAAATAATAATAATTACATGTATAATTTTAAGCCCTTCTACAATAACTAATACAAAAAATTACTAAAGATCCAAACTCACAATCCAAGTTAATAAGCACGAAAAGTACATAGATGTAAAAAGATAACAATGCTGTACTTCCAAAACATAGCACTATAGTAGAATGGAATGGTTTGAGAGAAAAGACGGGGATCACTTAAAGTGAAAAGAAAACATAATTTAGTAACCAATTAGTGTTAATCTCTAGTTAATCCTACTTAGGACTAAAAATGTTATTAGGGCTTATAGTTTTATGTATACTTACCAAATAGCTTAAGAGAGGTTTATAGAAGATAGAAATGAGAGGTGTAAAAAAAGAAAGAGAAGGACGGGGTAATGGAAGGGGTGGCACGATGCAATGACTAGGGTCTAGTGGAGTTTTTAGTTAATCCAATAGGAAAATTATTAAATTAATAACTCAACTAAGTCTATTTCATTTATTTTAAATTTCAATTCATCTCAGTTTCTCGTTAGGGGAAAAATTCTAATTTTGCAAAAAAATTGGTCCCTAGAAGCATTGCTTCGCTTCCAATTGACCCATAACCTTAACCTAACCCATAATCCAATATGTTTAATAAGCATGTTTTATGTCCATTTGAATTTGTTTACACACCAATAAGATTCTAAAATAAATGCATTATTACTACAAAGTCTCTATTTGAAATATATATTATGGTATGTCTTCAATTTGCTAAATGCTAATAATGAAAACTAAATTCAAAACAATATTACCAATTGCAAAGGTGGCTTTCCAGTTCTAGGCTAGTTGTAAAAATAAGTTCAACAAAAACATAATGGCTGAGCTTAGGAATTTGCTTAGACAGTAAGTAGCATGCGACTAGGTTATATATATATATATATATATATATATATATAAGAAAATCCATGATATGATTATTGTATGTGTTAATCACAAGTATTACGTGACTAGCTTAAACAAAAGTTCATCAATATATTCAATTCAAGTTTTACTAATAATACCCAATGGTTATACTGATATGTTGAGACTATATAAGATATGTATAAATGACTGTATATTCAAGTTTGAAGTATATTTTGTTATTATTAGTAATATTTTTATCTTGAATTTTAGAATTTAGAATATAAAAATAAAAAGTTAGGGGCGTTAGGAGGGGGGGCGGCAAGAAATGAGTTAGTGGACACTCAAGAAGAGATTAGAGTAGGAAAATAAATGTATATAAAATTAAATTAAAAATGTTGTAAATCTTCATTATATACGGATTTTCAATCTAAGCCAGACGTGTATAATACTTGTTTATTAAACATCCTATGTTCGTAGCTCAGGCACATTTATAAAGGAGTGAAGCCTAGCTCATATATTCATAGTGTCAAGTTTTCCTTATACATCGTTAGTCTATAATTATGTCATGTTTGGGTTGGCCGCTGGGTTCCAAATTATCATAAATTTTACATCTATTATATATTCATGTATATATATAAGAACGAGAGAACTAAATTGAAAAAAAAAAAAAACCATAAATTTAGAACAAATAGAATTGAATAATCTTTTCTGAGGAATTTTCAAAAGTAACTTGGATGCAGATATTGCTTGTGAGAGTTCACGAACCAAAAGTTTGAACAGAAGCAAACAGAGAAATGAAAAACTAATATGAAGAATTCTTTTATGTGTGTAATGTAAAGTTAAGTACAAAAGGATCTGTGCCAGCTTTATATGCAAAGGAAAACTATTTCTCCACGTAGAATAAATAAAAGATACATGGCACACTGCATATACAACACATATCCTAATATTCCCCCCTCAAGTTGGGAATGAAAGCAATCCCAACTTGGAAAAAGCTGGTTGTAAAAATGAAGGACCAAGAGCCTTTGTAAATAAATCTGCCAACTGTGAAGAAGAGGAAACATGATGAATTTTCAAAAATCCACAAGCAACTTGGTCACAAGTAAAATGGATATCCATGTCAATGTGTTTAGTTCGTCCATGCATACATGGATTTTTGGCTATCAATTGTGCTGATCTATTATCAGTATAAAGCACCATAAGTAAATCAACCTTCACATGGAGATCACGAAGAAGATGAGATAACCACAATAATTCCTTGACAGCCGAAGCCATGCTGCGATATTCAACTTCGGTTAATGAAGTGGAAACCGTTGCTTGCTTTTTTGTTTTCCAAGAAATTAATGAGTCATCAAGAAACATACAATACCCTGTTAAGGACTTGCGATCCACAATGTTCGCACCCTAATTAGCATCCGAAAACCCTCGTAGAACAAGTGAAGAACTTGAGGAGTAGAAAAGTCCTTTGTCAAAAGAGCCTTTAAGATATCGAAGAAGATGAGTTGCAGCTTGCATATGTGAAGTACAATGAGTGGAAACAAACTGAGAGAGCTGTTGTACAGCAAAAGAAATGTCGGGTCTAGTCATAGTTAAATATAGAAGTCGACCTATTAATCGTCTATGACCATTAGGATTTGCAAGTAACTCTCCTGATGCATGGTTGAGACGAAGACCAGGTGGAAAAGGCACAGTAGCAGGTTTAGCATTTGTTAACCCAACATCCGTCAATATATCAAGCAAAAATTTTCGTTGATTAATCATTAATCCCTGTTCTGTCCGTGAAACTTCAATTCCCAAAAAGAACCAAATATCACCTAAATCCTTTATAGTGAAAGCTTTGTATAATTGTTGTTTAACATCAGATATAGCAAATAATGAATTAACAACAACAAGTGCATCATCAACATATACTAACAAAGCAAGAAAATCATCCTGAGATTCATGACCAAAAAGAGAATAATCAGCCTTGGATTGAACAAATACTAAGGAAGTAATGAAATATGTAAACTTGCGATCCCATTGACAAGATGCTTGTTTCAATCCATATAAGGATCTAACCAATTTACAAACATGACCAGTAGGTGCTGAATCATAACCATCAGATGGAATCATATATATTTCTTCATCTACGTAGTCATGTGAAAATGCATTATTCTCATCAAGTTGATGAATATACCGATGTGATGTAATAGCCACAGCTAGGAGAAGTCTCACAGTAGATAATTTGGCTGTAAGAGAAAAAGGTATGTGTATAATCAACTCCTTCTATTTGATTATAACCTTTTGCCACAACACGGACCTTAAATCTTTCAATCGAACCATTGGGTTTATATTTAATTTTATAAACCCACTTAGATCCTATGGCCTTTCTCCCTTTAGGTAGAGGAACAATATCCCATGTATGATTAGATTCTAATGCCATTAACTCCTTATTCATTGAAATGTTAGTACATTAGCCAAGGATGCTACATATTCTTTTGGGAAATGATTAAGTGTGTGGGAAGATAATAAAGGATATCGCACATTAGAAGTGTTTGCTGAGTTGGAATGAACTTCATGTATGAAATCATTAAGCCAAGTAGGTGTTTTTCGGACACGAGTAGAATGGCGAGATGAAGAAACATGATTAATAGTATATATATGACTTAAAGACTCAGTTAGAGGTGTTCACGGATCGGTTAACCAGTCCGTGACTCTATTTTTTGAACCTAACCGTTATGATCGGTTTTTAAATATCTCGATCCTTAACCAGTCCATTATAAATGGTTAACCGCCTAAACGGTTAACCGTTTTATTCGGTTAATTTATTCGGTTTTCGGCTTTTAACCATTTAACATAATGGTTTCAACAAATCAAATTGATAATTTCAAAAAACCTTATTTTTTAGCCTTTATCACAAAGTTTTTCTTTAAATTATTATATATATTACAAGAGCTAAAAAAAAAAAAAGAAAATCAAATTAGGAAAAAGGGGAAAACAAACCTTTGATGTATCATTATCAATAAAATCAAATCAACTCAATTACCACATTAACTCCATCAAACATGGGATAATAGTATTTTAATCAAAATCCAAGAAATATTAACGTAGGTAAATTATATGTATATGTAAATCATATATATATATATATATTTATAAATATTGAAATGGTTAACCGTTAACCATCGGTTTTTTATGATTACGAACCGAAATCGAAAACCGAAAAAATTAAAAACCGTAATCCTAAACAGAAACCAATGGACCGGTTAACCATATTTTTCCGATTGGTTTTAAGGTTTCGGTTCGGTTTTTCGGTTTCATCGGTTTTTTTGCACACCCCTAGACTCAGTGTTTGACTCATGAGAAGATACAAGGACAAAATCTGCAATTTTTGATAAAGGAAGAACAGAACAGCCTGATTCATCCTCAATAAGGTGATGTCCTGATTCCTTATAACACAGAAATATATGATTTGATGACAAAGAATGATTACTTGAGGATTTAAAAGGAAAGACATGTTCAACAAAGATTACATCTCTACTAACAAATATGTTTTGAGAATCTAGATCAAACAAATTGTAACCTTTGTGATTTGTGGGATACCCTATAAAAATACACCGACTTCCTTTAGCATCCATCTTGTCATTCGTACCATTCAAAATTGGTGCATAACAAAGGCAACCAATAACACGGAGATCATCATATATTGGTGGCTTTCCAAATAACATCTCAAAAGGTGTTTTCCATCTAAGTTTCTCCATGGGTACCCTATTTATAAGAGTCGTTGTAGCAAGCACACATTCCCCCCAAAATTTCTTTGGTAAATTTGCATGAATCCTAATTGCTCTTACTATATCCAATAGATATCTATGCTTTCTTTCCATAATCCCATTTTGTTGAGGGGTATAAGGTATAGTTCTTTGATGAACCATCCCTTTTGAACGAAAAAATTCTTGAGAAGCATTAGACAAGAAGACAAGAATTCCCTTCCATTGTCTATCCTTACAAACTTTGGTATAGCATCAAAGTGTGTTTGAATGTAAGAAACAAATTGAATTATTTTGTTTGTTGTTTGAGATTTGTCTTTTAAAAGAAAAGTCCATGTACAACAACTTTTATCATCAACTACAGTAAGGAAATATCTTGCACCACATATAGAAGGCATATTATAAGGACCCCACAAATCTATGTGTAACAATTCAAAGTTTTAACAAGAAATAGTAGTACTTGAAGGGAAAGGAAGTCTATGTGTTTTAGCAACATGACAAGTATCACAAACAAAAGTATTAACATATACTACATCACAAGAGGGAATGTGTTTTATCTTTGACATTGAAGGATGTCCTAAACGACTGTGTATAATATGGAGCATTGACAAAGACTTGTCTAAGAGACTATTACAAATTGTAACTTCTGGAATACATGGCTATGATTTCAGTACATAAAGTCCATTTTGAAGATCAACTGTAGCAATGATACGTCTAGTGCTAGGGTCCTGTAATAGACATTTTTTAGAAGAAAAGGTTACAAAAAGATTGGTATTGGATAAAAGTCTATGAATTCACAGCAAATTGTGACGAAAATCAGGAACATATAGAACATCATTTAAGACAATGTTCTTGGTCAAAAAAAATTTCCCAACTTCATGAACGATTTTGATGGTATCATCTAGCAATTTTATATGTATTGAATGAGACAATTTTTGAATGTTTTGAAGGTAATGTTTATGTAGTGTCATGTGATCCGAGGCACCCGTATCAATAATCCAATCATACACATCATTATAATGTACAAAACTAGATCTTACAAAGGAATTAAGAGAAGAAATTGCGCCTACAAATCCAGTCATCCATACATGGTCTAAGTGTTCTGCCTCTGATGCTATTCCCTTTCCTTTGAGTGCTTTAACTACGTCTTGACAAATGCGAGAAACTAATTGGTTCTCATTAGTAGACATAATCATTGACCCTGCATCGATATTAACAAAATCAAGTGGAGTATCTGATTTCAAATTTTCAACTTGACCTGCAAATTTCGTAAACTTTTTATCCTTTCCTCTTTTAAACCAATCAAGGTAACCATGCAGTTCAAAGCAATTTTCAACCGAATGTCCATTTTTTTACAACGCATACATTGTGGCCTTGATTTATTTCTTCGAACATCCTTTCTTTCAAAATTTCTTAGCTAAATTCGTGTATTAAAAGCATGTGAATCATCATTCACAGAAACAACTCTAGATATCAACTTCTGTTTTTCAACTTGATTCACCAAATAATACGCCTTATTGATAGATGGTAAAGGATCTAATGAAAGTATATGATTCCTTACATCTCAAAACTTTCATTTAAGCCCATGAGAAACTACATAAGTCTATTGTAATTTTCCAGTTCAAGAATTTTTCCAGTCAAATTACAAGAACAATTAACCAAAACTCCACAAGTGTACTCAGGCAAAGACATCAAATCAATGAGCTCATCCCACAATCTTTTCATCTTATTATAGTAAACAATAATGGAATCATTTCCTTGCCGCAAATTAGACAACTCATGTTGTATTTGATATAACAAAGGTCCATTAATTTGAATGTATCTTTCAATTATATCATTCCAAAATTCCTTTGCTAACCTAGCATACATGAATCCTTTTGAAATTTCCTTTATCATCATGTTCAATAGCCAGCAACGAATCATCGAATCACATCAATTCCATTTCTGTATTTCCGATTTATCATCTATTGGTTTTTCAAGAGTTTCGTCAATAAAACCTAATTTCGACTTTGCTCTTAGGGCAAGTTTCACCGATCTACTCCATGACAAATAATATGTTCCATTAAAGACAATGGGTCTGTTTGGATTGTCTATTTTTCATCTGTATCTGTATCTTTTTAAAAATAATATGTGTAATATATATCCGATTTATATCTAAATTTTATCTATATTTATTCTATTTGTTCTTTTGATGAGAACTGTCAATTTTTTTTTATCTAATATATTTCTTGATAAATAATTTGTTAGAAAAAGGTTTGAAAAAATGTCTGTATCTGTCGGAAAAAAGCCAAAACAAACAGACCGAATATTTGTGATTAAAGTTCCAGGACTTTCAGATGTAGGAAGATAAAACGGATCATTGCATAACAGATCAAAATTTTATTCATCGTCAAACTATCACTCGTATTCATTTTCCTTATCGAAGCAACAAGAACAATCGAAAAGGAAAGATATTACTGATTACAAAAGCTCCTCAATTATCCTGCTCTGATACCATGAGGAATTTTCAAAAGTAACTTGGATCCAGAAATTGCTTGT
This sequence comes from Combretum micranthum, assembly GCA_024138025.1. Taxonomy (NCBI): domain Eukaryota; kingdom Viridiplantae; phylum Streptophyta; class Magnoliopsida; order Myrtales; family Combretaceae; genus Combretum; species Combretum micranthum. Next base: position 1,784,545 of record JAMXBD010000092.1, on the reverse strand, counting down.
GAGAGGTCACGAACCAAAAGTTTGAATAGAAGAAAACAGAGGAATGAAAAACCAATATGAAGAATTCTTTTACGTGTGTAATGTAAAGTTAAATACAAAAGGATCTGTACCAGCTTTATATGCAAAGGAAGACTATTTCTCCACGTGGAAATAATAAAAGATACATGGCACAATGCATATCCTAATAATTCCATTCTTACCACACCTCCACCTCAGCATTCTTTTCAAAATATCATAATAAAATATAAAAATATAAAAAAATATATATAAATGAAAATGTGATATGTGAGTGGAACGTTTTTACAAAATGCACCAAGAGACATTTATGGCTTTGAACCACCAATGTGATAAGTAATTTTTGGTGGAATAAAGAAATTAAGAGCTTTAACTTCATAGGGAAAAAGGTGATTACAGGAGAGTTGAGAAAGGGTCAAAATTGTTGGAGAGAGAGAGAATTGATATTAAAATGATTAAAACTATAATATACTATTAATAACAGATAAGATAAAAATCATAAATTATTGATTTGAAATTATTATTTTTAATATAAAGCAACAAATACTTTCTAATAAATATATATTATGGTATTTAATTGAGGAAGGACCATATGTGATAAATTACAATTTTAAACTGACTTCATGAAATTAAATTCGTGAGGAGACCACTTGCTGAATAAAAGATTAAGTGGTCCTAGCAAGTTTCTTGAAACATCTACATGCCATCCTTGACCTTTTTAATTTTTAACCTGCACGGAGCATGGACGCAAAGGGGAGGGGACCAAGCTTCTGCCAAAGGATCTCTTCCCATCACATATTCACATGGAATATCATAGGAAACCTGCAATGCGCACTCCCTTTCCCTGATCCACTCTCCACACTTTTTCAGCAGCATAAATAAACAATTAAAAAATATCAACGCGTATATGAAACACTTATTAATTATTAATTTATTTTAAAAGAATATTTTTACCTTTTTTATCTTCTTCTTCTTCTTTTTCTTTTTTAAAATAAAATATATAATAAATGAATTTATCTTTATAAGCAACATTTTTTTTTTTTTTTGCCATCATAATGAAAAAGAGGATTCGAACCTAATACCTCTTACTTATGAGACTAGAAAATACATCATTAGAATACAATGTCATTAACATAAGTTGCATCCCTTAAAACCATCAAAACTTCAAAACTATATTAAAATTCTAAAATGCCATAAATTTATCCCATGAATAGCATTATAATAAAAACTTTCCTCCATTGGATTATCGTAGCTTTTCCTTTTTTTTATGTTGATTTATTTCCAAATTGATTCATAGTCGTTGATGCAAAATTAATAATATATATATATGGTATATGAATCCTTAACCTAATAGAATGATTACAAGTATATGATTATGTAAAAGCTGATTTGATACTGTATAGACGCAAAATTTTTCCATTGTGCCCATAATTCTTTTAAATTCAGCATCTTTATACAATTTAATGGGAAAATAATTGTACTTATAATTACCCTTTTTTTTATTAAATAATTGTACTTATAGTTCTCTATGGAACTCACGAGAACACTTGTACTAGGGTACCAACTGCTGAAGCATCATTTATCAGTTTCCAATTATCAATGTGTCAGATTCTTCAAATATTCCTTGAGACATCTTTCAACATTGCCAATTGCTTAGGTACTCAAAAAAGATGCTTAAGATCTTCATTTAATCATATTTAGTGTACTTAAGCATTGGTTACCATTCCTTTCTACCAATCAAAAACCTTGAACCACATTAAAACCCACTTAATTCTAATCCTGACTTATGCTTCATTGGACCAGCCACGAAGACATAAGATGACTGATGTACAGATTGATTATCCTAATCATAGGACAAATCAAAGCACGACAGCAATTTTCTAATGTCTCAATGTCTTTTAAAAAAAAAAAAAAATTCTATAGTCGTGCCACTAATTTTGATAGAACCAGTTCTGTTATCATCCAACGAATCACGTCATATATAACCGTGATCGAATCATTAAAATAGTTAATATTTTATTTGTTATATTTATTTTAGGTGTTAGACATGGTTTTTAAGATTTGAGGGCAAACCACACTTATAACTTTTAGTGATTGTATTTAAGCATAATTAGTACACGCATTAGCTGGATGTTTTAATGAATGATGTGATGGGTTCAGATGAAGGTAAGCGATCCTATCAATAACGATAGCTCAATATCAACATGTTTTGCACGTTGGAGTTCGAAATTAGTTTATTTGATAAGCGATATATAAATAGTATCCTACCATGGAAGATGAATCTTACTTTTCTTAACTATAGTTGCGTTATTCTTTATTTATTCCATAAATACTTACTCTTTCAATTTTAAATCAAGCCTTTAAATTTTTAAATCTATTGGAAAAGAATGCTTTTGGACTTTTATATAACTATTTTGTCCTTCACTCATGTTTTTATTAAGAAAAGAAAAAAGAAAACCAATTTAAAAATGTAGTAAATTACGATCTAATAATTTTTTTTTATAAATATCTAGAGGCATAAGAAATTAATTTCAAACTTACAAAAAGTAAATTTGTTAAGTGAAAGTTTATTTGCAATTTAGCTTGTTTTCAATTAGGATTTGATTTATAGGGATAATATTGCAAATGGTACATGAACTTTGGTAAAATATATAATTAGGTACTTGAATTTTGAAACTAATCAATTTAGTACTTAAACTTTTAAATTTATCAATCAATTTAAGGGTCTGTTTGGATTGTCTGTTTTTTACCTGTACCTGTATCTGTATCTTTTTTAAAATGATATATGTAAATATATCCGATTTGCATCTAAATTTTTATCTATATTTGTTCTATTTGATCTTTTGATGAGAACTGTCAACTTTTTTTTATCTATATCTATTTCTTGATAAATAATTTGTTAGATAAAAGTTTGAAAAAGTGTCTGTATCTGCAGGAAAAAAGCCAAAACAAACAGACTCAATACTTCAAGAAGTTTAAAATTAATTAATTTAGTACTTGAAAAACTTGATAAAGGTATTGTTTGCATATACGAAAAATTCTTTCAAGTACTACATTGATCAATTTTAAAATTTAAGAATTTAATTACATCTTTTGTTAAAGTTAAGATACTATTCGGGACATTAATCTTGGTTTATAAGTACCAAAAAACCATAGCTTATATGGGGAACATTTTGCATGTTACACCATAAAACTATAGGATGCAGTCAAGTCACAATATATTCCTACCTCAAGAGGAATAGATGATGCAGAGGACATGCTACTAATTCCACAATTTTTTAAACAAATCTTTCAACTTTTATAGTGATTTATATCCGACTTATAATAACTCTTTTTCTTCGTAATACTCATAAATTTCCAAAAACAAATACATATTATCTAAAGAAATATCAATAAGACCTACATCTAACTTAAGTTGATTTATTTTAATTCATAATTATTAGATGCAGAATGTTGCTCTAGATTCTATGTCGTTAATCAAACTGTTGTCATCACCTAAAAACATAAATGGTGATCCATAATACATAATCACTGCATCACACACAAACATATGCAATATTTTTGTGAGTCTAAAATTATTAAAGACACCAAACAAGTTTCATTTGGTCATCCTATAAATCATAGCAAACAACATAATCTTGGTGTTTTAAAATTAGGAGTTACTTTGACTTTAATACACCCACACATAAAATCATAAGCAACATAGAATTCTATAAATCATCATTTGATTTATATTGTAGTCACAACATTTCCAAAGGATGGTTTAAATCCGTACTACGATCAACTATAATAATCGTTTCAATTTGGGTTAATCGTCTATATCACACCATTGAGAGCACAATTTATAATACTAAATTAAACCAGCATGTTCCTGCAATTCATCTTGTTGTAAGTAAGTCGACTTATATAAGTCGATCCTCATATTAAAAACCTATTGTGCATTGAATCTTGATTTGATTGTTTAACTAAAATTACAACATCTCAAGAATCCATCATTTTTGAAACCATGAGAACCTAGTCCATGGTTTCCCAATCATAGATCTCAATTTAAGCTAACCCATACTCATTACTTGCTTTTATTTAAGGTCATTTAGTTGTCAATTCATTTTATTCTAGCCAAGATAGCACAGATATTACACAACAGTAGTCACACACCAAAAAATCACTCAAAATTTTGAAAAATATCAAGTTTATCTAATATTTATGTAGACTTTAAAGATCTAAAATCTTAAATATAGTATCTGTTGTCTTGTCATAAAATTGATTGTAAGAATTGTTTATTCATTTTAGGTCAATTCACTATTACTCAGTCATCCTAAGAGATGCCTTTTTTTTACTCCTCTTAGGTTTTTCCATGATTCAACTTATATTCCTTTCTTAAGAATTAATCTCCTTGTACCTAATGCTTTGCACAATCTCGCCAATTTATGATTGAGTGATGCAACAATTTTCATTAGTCTACTATTCTTTCATCAATTCCTATATCAATAATGCTATAGGTGGTTTAGATTTTACTTTGATTCTAAAGTGTGTAAAATTTAGATATTGAAATTTAAAATTTTATTAAGATTTCATAACGGATGGTTTTATTTAAACCAAAGCATTGCTTGAACCCCTCAAAGGTTTAATTTATGGAAGAGCAATAGATTCAACTAACATTAACAGGTAGTTGGAACAAGATGGAGGGCACAGAAATTGTCTAAATCAATTGTTGACCAAGGGAGCTCACTTGTGGTTAATCTCTTGCTCACATAAAATGTAGCATTAGATGATACATGAGTTGATGACTTTTAAGAAATCCTTGAAATCCTACTCTACAACACCAAAAGAGATTATTATTATTATTATTAGGGCATTTATCGCTATGTAATCATCTGACTTGTTGGGAACGATCTCACCGTTAGGGGTGCCAGTGGTAATAGCTAGGGAAAGAGATGAGGGAGAAGGAGAGAGCTAGATTTTTTTTTTTTTTTTTTCCCAAGACTTCACACTTTAGAATAAACAAAAGGATCGTCTCTTATTTTAAAAAAAAAAAATTCCATGAATAAATTGCCTGCCTTTGATTTTAAAACAAATTTGCCATAGATTTAATTCTATTTGTATAATTGATCATACTTCTCACGACAAACAAATATATACATATGTAGAAACTTCTCAGTAATCTTTTAAACTATGCTTATACTCAATTCATTAATCATAGAACACAAACACATGATGGGTAATAAATCTTTGTCTTTTTTTTTTTTTTTTTAGAGGCTTTTAAATAAGCACCAATTGCAAACCAAAATCCAAAAACGGTGATATCAATGAGAAAAATATGCAACTAGCAGTAAAGATCCGGAAAAAGAAAAGAAAAAGATTGTAGGCCTACTTATAATAATTAGGATTGTAAACGAGTCGAATCGATATAATATCAAGCTCAAACTCGAACTCGATCGAGCTTTGATCTTTGAGCTCAAATTTGACTTTATTTAATACTTGATAAGCTCAAACTCGACCTGATTAAGCTTGACTATTCTTTTAAATATTGATTTAACTATAAAGAGTATTTAATATTCGATAATCTCAAACTCGACTCACATTAATTTAATACTCATTTAAGCTAGATTAAGGTCGCAAGCTACCAAATCAATATTTTTAAGCTCGAGTTTGATAACTACTCCAGTAGCTTGAACTTGAAATTGAACTCAACTCGATTTAAGCAAGTTGAATTCAGCTTTTGCAAGTCAAATTTAAGTTGCTCGTAACTGTCTTGATTCACTTACGCCCTAATACAACCTAAAGAATAATGTGTTGTAGTTATTTTTCCCTGAAATAATAGAGCCACCAGTTGGAGCTTTGACCTAAAAACGGACAACAACTTGATTTGGCTAAATGACCAAAACCTAGAGTACATTAAAAGTTGAGGTAATTAACTTCATTTTTGTATACCAACCATAATAGCTTCCCTGCCCATTTCGCAGTTTGCCTATGCTATGTCCAAGTGGGTTATCCTAGCTGATTGAGGCATTAAATGTTCGGTGCTGTTTGCACAAAATATATATACACACATATATGTACATGACAGCTCACTCTAACAAGTCATGCTTTGACAAAAGTTAAATTATAATTTATTGGGACACTTCTTTCTTATCCACCAATTTGATGTTCTAAACCAAGCAAGTCGCAAGATTTGGTGGAAGGGAAAATAAATATAGCTTAAAGAAATACACGCCAAATTATGGTGCGTATCTTCTCAAAAGGCGACCCAAAGCGTATATACCTTTCTTTTTTTTAATTCATATTGATTATGAAGTATAAAGAAAATTTTATAATAACATTAATTTTAATGGAATATATCCGTCTACTATTCTTAATGGTTCAAATTTGTATCAAACCTAATCATTAAAATAATTAAAGGATAATGACAAATTTGGTACCTGAACTTTTAAAAAAAATAAACAATTAGGTACTTGAAGTTTGGTTTGAATAATTTGATATCAAACAAAGTTTTCATTGACTTTTATATACCTGAAGTTTTGTTTTGATAATTTTGGTATCCAAACAAACCTTTCGTTGACTTTTTTCATACTTATTTCATTTGCTTCAAATATGAAAAATCAACGAAAACTTTATTTGGGTATCAAAATTGTCAAAACCAAACTCAAAAATGAAAAAGTTAAAAAAACTTTGTTTATGTACCAAATTGTTCAAAATCAAACTTCAGGTATTTAATTTTTCTTTCTACAAAAGTTCATATACCATTTTCGTCATTAACTCAAACAGTAATATAACAATTATTATATTTATTTTAATGGTCAGATAATTGACCAAACGATCCAATTGACAATACCTTAAAAGTTCTTCAAGAATAACGGAAAATGAGCCGGACCATAAGTTTTATCCCATCGGGTAAGGACTGATAATGGATAATTTTGATTGCTCGATGGAATGAAGAAATAATGTATAAAAATATCAATTAGATGGGTGGATTAACAAGAAATAAGCATTTTGCAGATGAGGTGCAACATAGAATGATTGATGGCTGAAATGGGAGAGGGTAAAGCAAAAATTCATTAAACACAAACTGTAATATGTTAAACAGTATAGAAAAGGTGAAAATCAGCAATTATTTTGGAGAATCCAACAATCCATTAATCACAAATGTTGAAAGTTCAACTACTTGTGCATGAAAAAAAAAAAGGAAAAAAAAAATACCTGTGAATACATTAACATTATCAGTGGTTCTTTATAGGTTGAAACACCTGTAGAAAGGAAGAGAAAAGATAAATATTGGATCCACCAGATAGTCTAAACAGAGTCTACATGCAGCCTGAATCCAACTTTATTTTGCTTAGATTATTAAAAATATTCATAGTTGTTCATATTTTATGTAGTTTTGATACATTAAGATTGCAAGATTACTTTATAAAAAACAGCAAGCAATCGTCTAAGGTATGGACAAAGCAATTATTACCTTAAATTAGAAAGGGGAAAAAAAAAGTACTCAAGGTCGTATTCTTATTGAATATGAAATTCATTGTCGACAGAGAAAGATGGTCATGGGAGTTGAAATAGTGAGCTATCTTATGTCTACCATATCCTGACAACTTTTTCTTTCTTCCTCTGGAACTTATGATTTGGAAATTTGTACAAGAAAGAGAATAAAGATAGACTCTATCCATAAATGGACGGATACATGCATTCTATCTCCCTCCAATTTTCATTCACCATGAGAATGAATAATGATAGCTTCAGGCATATGATACATAGTCCAAAGCCAACTTGGTTCTTGTCTTTTTTGAAGAGAGGGAATATCTATTAAAAGCACAAGGGCCGATTTTGATGATATATTCCTTGATTAATTAATTATTAATAAATTCCTTTATTACTACTTAAACTAAAATTACATCTTTTATCTCTCCAATATATTCGTTTTATGATAAACCTCTCAAATAGTCAAATTTCCTTTATTTTCATACATTTTAATTCTCATATATAATATCATCAAATCCAAGTAACGAGCACTTCTTATATAATGTTATCAAATTATAATATGTTAACTAGTATATAAAATATAAATTCTCATCTTATAATATTTTATACTTTTAACATATATTATATATAATCATTTTTAGCTTAGACAAATGGATCGCAAATGATTTCCATTTAGGGTTTGTTTGGATTATTTTATCTGTATCTTATCTTCATTTGCTTTTTATTTGTATCTTATCTCTGTCTATATATATTTGTTTTCATCTGTATCTTATCTATATTAGATATGTTTAATCTTTTTATGATTAAAAATATTTGTTTTTATATGTATGGTTTCTTGAAAAATATTTATTCGAAAACAATAGGAATAAAATGACAAAATAACTAGAAAATGATAAAACAAACAGACATATTATAGGGAAAATTATACAGTCCCATCATAATTTAGCGGGACTGATCTCTTCAATTATTTGACAGTTCAGACTCATACATAATCATAGTTATAGCACTGAAATATTTAATATATTACTTATTATATTTATTTCAATAATCAGATGTTAATGTCTTGTGGTCCAACATTATTTTTCCTAGTCTCTCAAATGAGAGGTAGAGGTTCGATTCTTTCCTCCTTTGTTGTAATGACAAACAAAAAGACAGAAAAAAAAATTAATGGTTAAAGGGTTATAAACGAGTTAGGATGGACCGAGCTTTTGAAGGTTCGAACTCAACTAGTTTAACATATAAACAACCTAAGCCAATCTGGACTTTAAATAAACTTGAAAAGTATAACCTCAAGAGAGCCCGAGCTCAACTCATCAAGCTTGTTCATTTAGATTAATGCGCTTAAGCTCGAGCTCATTTACGTAGATAATTATATTAAAGTTATAATATTTTATTAATATAAATAGTTCTATACATTGTTAAATTAATATATCAATACAAATAATTATATATAACAGATTAACATAATAAAAAAATTTGTTTACAAACTTATTCATAAGTTTAAAGAAAAGCTTAAATTTAGCTTATTTAACTAAATAAGCTTCATTTTAAACTTGAGTTTGACACGTTCATTAAACGAGCTCATATTGACTAAGCCTAAATGGAATCAAGCACAAGTAACTCAAAAACAGCCCAATTCATTAATAGCTCTAACTAAGACAACAATGGATGTCATTCACAAATTTATGTAATGCAAAATATATCATTTTTCTCGTTCCATTGTCAAAAAAAAATTAATATATATTAATGTAATTAAATAACAATATTCACATCATATTTATAACAATATCTTAGAATATACATTATTAAAGAATTGTTAATAATATTTGGTAATAAAAAAAATTTAATTGTGAGAATTATTTATATAAAACTATTTTCTCTAATAATATACATATATATATACATTAATATAAAATCCGCAAAGATCAAAGCAACGGAGAACCTAAGCATTATTTTATTGAGTTACTGATTAGGAAATCAAAATAAAATATACTAAAGTCACATTTGGAGAGAGAATATATGGATATATATATATATATATAACTACCAGGAAAAGATAGCCAGGGCTATCATGTTCCCCTCCTCCTCCTCTTAGCTGTTCGTTCATAGCCTTCCATGCCCATAACACTTTGTCTCTTCTCCCAACTTAAAAAAGATCAAAATAAAGTGCACATCTCAATCAATCAGTCACTCTATATACTCTATCCACCTATTAAACACATACCCTTTTTTCTTTTAAGGAAAAAGGAGTTTACATGCTTCAGAAACAAACATGAAGATCCAGTGTGATGTGTGTGATAAAGAAGAGGCCACCGTGTTTTGTTCTGCTGATGAAGCTGCTCTTTGTGATGACTGTGATAGAAGAGTACATCATGCTAATAAACTTGCTAGCAAACATGATAGATATTCTCTTCTTCATCCTACTTTCAAAGAATCACCCCTTTGTGATATCTGTCAGGTAACACCCTCATGACCTTTTCATTTCCCTTCAATTTTCCTAGTTCATTCAGGCCCATCAGGATTATTTGACTTAAAATATTGGGTATAAAAGTGACAATAGTGAAATTTTGCCCAAAACCCATCTTCTAGAATTTGATAGGAATGTCCTGTGATTGATTTGCTTAAATATTTTCTTGATTTCAGGAGAGGCGTGCGTTGTTATTTTGTCAAGAAGATAGAGCGATATTATGCAGAGAATGTGACCTTCCTATACATAATCCAATGAACACACGCAAAAACACAACAGGTTTCTTCTAACAGGAGTGAAACTCTCTGCTTCTTCCTCATCTTTTCATGCTTCTTCATCATCTAGTGACTGCTTTAACTCCACGACACTACAAGGCTAAAAGTCCAAATCAATCTTCATCACTTAAAAAACCAAGCTCATTTTCAAATGGATTCCTAAGTCCTTCCTCAGTAGACAGGACAATTCCAACATCAAATCCTTACCAAGATGACAATAATCCTAACACTAGTGAAACCGGATCGATCTCGACGAGCAGCATTTCGGAGTACCTAATCGAAACACTTCCCGGATGGCGTGTCGATGAGTTCCTAGATCCATCTTCCAGTGCGTCAAATGGTTACTGTAAGGTTTGCAATACACCCTGCCTCAAAAAAAACGCATATAGCCTTTGCTCTCTTTACATACAATATGCCAATTCTGATTATTGTTGTTTATGCAGATTTTGATCATATGTTGCCAATTGTGGATCGAGATTTCGGTAGCGAACGGGCACATCTGCCGCCAAAAATTTTGCTCCCTATGTGCCCCAGGCTCCTCCTCAACAATCACATGGTCCTAACTATCTTCCTCAATGCCATTTTTATGATGGTGCGGATTGGCCCGGAAAGGTTAAGAATGGAAAATCTATCAGGAAAAGGAACGATGATGGCTTCTATGGGTCCTCATATCAGGAATCGTCACATCAACTTCAGACTTACATGTTGTAGTTTGGAGTTGAAAGTTATTTGACTTGTAATGAATGAAAAAATGTGGATTAATTTCTTATTAGCTTGTGTTGGATTTTTTTTAATAGTTTCATGCTCTTTTCACAAGTTTTTTGTCATTATGCTTCATGAACAAAGGAAAAGCCCAGAAAACTGCTTGCTTTTTCTGTCCATTTTGTTTTGTTTCATCTACTTTTTCTGGTTAAGGATCTTTTTTGGGTTTCACCCTTTTATTATCATGTCGCTACGGAGACGTATCAAGCGTAAGGTGGCGCGCAAATTTAGAAACAGGCGTTTGAGTCACTTTTGTAAGCTTTCAAAATGGTACCTGATTTGTTGACTCTTTTACATCTACCTCATGAAGTAATTAATTATCTTGAAAAATATCCACCTCCCCTCCACGTGCAATTTGTAGGATGGTCAAACTACGGCGGATGCTAGCGATTGAAACTAAAGCGATAGCTCTTCAAGGTAGCCTGAGATTTGCGCTGGCTTGGATAGCTGAACCTAACAAAATTAACGCTAATATCACTTTTGGTAAGCTGTAACTTTTAAAATAGAATAGGTTGGAATGAATAGATGGAAATTCATTCATTTGTTTTGGATATGATAAATTTAAAAGGAATTAATTTATATTATAATTTATCAAAAATATGCACAAAAAATAAGAAATTAAATTTATATAGGATAAAAAGGTAATTTAATTAGAAACCTTGATAGAAAGAGAAAGAAATTACGATCAGCCTTTGAGTTTGGAATTGAATTCCATCTTAAAGTCGAAATTATCGATTTCAAGAACATGATTCTAACTTGTTAATGCCTCAAATAGAAGAAGAAATGAAAGCGGAATTATGATTTCATTCTACATGTTAAATAAGCCATAAGAGTCTAAATGGATGGTTTTTCTTACATCTGTATATTATTTACAATTGTATCTTATGTACATCTGATCTATCTGGTATATTTGATCTGTTTATGAGTAAAAATTCAATTTTTCTTTTGTATGTTTCTTAACAAATAATCTATTTAAAAATACCTGCATACCATGTACACGCGATAAAACAAACAAACCCAAATTGGTACAATAAAATGATCTAGAAAGAAATGTCTTGAAAGGAAAGAAAATGGAGAAAAAAAAATTATTGAATATTTTAATTATTTCATATGTTCAGATAATAAAAGGAGGAAAAATTATTGGAATCTTCATTATTGTAAAACATAAAATAAGATATAATAATAAATTTATATGTCTCTAAAACATATAAGTAATTTAAATATAGATTATATAAGTAATTCATATAATATTCCCCTTTCCCTATTTATTTTCTCTATTTTCGAAGGGATAAAAAAGTGGTGGATCTAAGAAAAAATTACATCTATTTTCCTTCAATTGCCTTTCCTTTTCAAAATAAACAAGAAATTAAAATTTAATCCTCTCATTTTTCTTTTCTTCTTAATCATCTTTCTAATTCTCTTATACCAAAAATAGTGCAAATGTAAGGCTGAGCAATTTGGTCGAGAGTATATTTGGCTAGTTCAGTAAGATGTAGAAATGGATAGAAAGGTTTCTATTCAAATTTTTTTTTTTTTTGGGCAAATTTGGTATGAAAGCTATAGAATTGAATGAAAATGTTATTATGTAAAAATAACGCCTTAAGAAAAACCAAACCACTCTCTACTTTTTAAACAATTTAGTCAAATCATCACCTTATTTTTCCTATTTTCATTACTTAAATGTGGAAAAAGAAAATGTACCTACCAATTTCCACCCTTTAAAACCAACTAATTACAAACTCATACTTCTTTGATTCCTTTTCTTTTCTTTCCACACCTTTCATTCCATTTCCACTATACTAAAGTTTTGCAAAATAGAGTGTTGGGGTTGGTTTGATTGATCTTAGTTTTATGCATTTGTTATCATTTTGACATTTATTCAAGTGGACTTGTTAATCCAAAAATAGATGATAAAAAGGTTAATATAGAAAATATATATTTATACTCCTTTTTTAATTTAATTACTCGTTAAATTTTTATAAAATAGGAGTTATTTATCCCTTACATTATTTACTTTTATAAATACACCAATTAAATTTTTTCAATTTATAAAACATTTTTTTTTACTTTTCTCTGAAAAATTGGTTTAAAAAAACCTTTTTATTCAAAGGCACTTGAATTTTCATGGCATAATTTTTGTAACATAATATTAATCGACACATTTATCATCATTATAAATAAAAATAAATAAGATACAGATAAGATAAATTTTTTAAATTGACAGTTCAATTAGATACAATCAAATATAGATCAAATACAAGATAAATGATAGATTCTTTTTAGAAAAATAGATAATTTAAACAAACGCTTAAATTTATGCATATTTAGGCTGTTTTTGTTTTGCTTGGCACCGTCTGCAAATGTATATGTTGCAAAGTTTAAGACCAAAAGCCTAACAAATCAACAGAAAGTAAAAATCAAATGAGTAGAATTTCGGTACTATTTGACTATGGTTGATGGTAAATTTGCATATGAACACTGTGAAATAGTGGGCAAAGTGGATATTCTAGGTCTGGTTTAGATGATGGTGACAATGTTTGACGTTACATATGTTGGCTGCATTAAAGACAAGCATGTCTTTATTTCTTGAGAACCAGACAGAGAGCCGTTTGAGAGTAATTGTAGCTTTATTTTACAAGCTTCCATCTTCAGGCTACCAAACGCCAATCAAAACTTCTCCAACCGAGTAAGCAACATCCGATAACCCATTTCTACAAGACAAATGGAATGGCAAAAAATTATAATAAAAGAAATTAGGAAGAGAGATTGAATGAGACTAGTGGCCAACCAAATAAACAGGATTTAGATGTCAAATCGGGTTTAGATCCTTCATTTCAAATAATTGGAAGGTGAACGATCACCAAATCACCAAGTTTAGGAGAATATTCACCTCTTCAAGATATTCCATCTTTAATGCATAGTAAATTATAACTTAAGAAGTTCAAACACTAACATATCACCATCGAAAGGTTTATTGCAATTATTAAATCAGTTTGTTATGTACTTTTTATTTTTTTAGTCTTGGAAAGGCGTGGCCACCAACGCCAAAGTGTATTCGTTTTACATTGATGATGAATAAAAAAAAAAAAAAAAAAGAAAAAACCTAGGAAACGGATAGACAGAGAAGACAGATGACACAAACAATTTTACATTAGATTACATAAATTACGATGCAAAACATAATAATTCTTCCCTTCTTCTTTTTCTTTTTTTTTTTTTTATTGTTTCTAATTAATATACACTTTGGCTGCAACCTAAAAGTGACAGACAAGTCGGCACAAATCTTAAAACTCTTATGCAAGGGTTTTACACTTTGGCTGCAACCTAGAAGTGGGTTTGGTGCGACCGTGCGAGGGTGGGTCTATGGTGGTAATGGTGATGTTGCATGGTTCGTGGTTCGTGGTTCGTGGTTGTGGTGCATGAATCTTATTTTGGTTTGGCATGGACGCGGGTTAAATAATAACAACAATAATAATAAGTGATGGAAGATAGATAATGATAACTATTCAATTTATTCTGCAATACCAATTTTTTGTGGAATTGTTATTATAAAGGATAGTATTTTCATAGCAATTACACATGGAACAATAAATTGTAAAATTACTATTATAATATAGAATGAACTAATTGGAGAATTGTAATGGCCATTCCAACCACAATCCTACGATAGAAACTTTCATTCCGACCACTTGATCAACTAGTGGAAATGAACCTATCAGACTATGTTAGAGGAAAAATATTCAATAAATAATACACACTGTATATATATATATATGATGAGTAACTATCAATCATATTTTAATGCGTGAGAAAAAAATAATAGTTTCTAATATAAGTCAGATAATAATTTATATTTACTCATCATTTGTATATTATATGTGACATATATCATTCATAAAGACACATTCAGAAAAAACCTGGTCATGATTTTAACCACTTCCATGCTGGAGGAGAATGCAACCCTTCGACTCCTATTCCACCAATAAGATGATTCGACTGCCTCCCTTGGAAGGCGTCGATAAAGTCGACAACAACAGGGCCATAAACATTGTGGTACAAATTTGTTAATATGCTATTGGATAGAGAACAATTACCTCAAAACTAGTTTCCTGGAATATAAAAGGGATTGATTCTATTCCAAAGGTTAATGCAGTAGACAACTAGCCCAGGAGTTCCAACCGAACATGTTATTCTCCTGGAGACTAAGTAGATGAATACCCTAACCTCATATGAGCTATTTTATGAGCTCCCTCATAATGGATTTCTTTATGCGAACGTGGAAGGAAAAAGAGGAGTATTCATGCTTTGGAACAATGATAGCTTCGTTAAATCAATCAACGTAAGAAACTTGTCTTGTGATTCAGGTTCGTCTCTTTTCACTTATTGGTTTTTACTGATGTTTATGCAAGGTTTTACAGAAAGCCAATTACTATTATGGGGCAACTTTGATTTTTTTCAAATGATATGGATGAATGGCCTCGGTGCATGTTGTAGGATTTTTATGAAGTTTTGGATGAGTTTGAGAAAAAGGGTTAAATATATACCTTTTAAGGTTTCATGAATATTGAACCTATATGGACGATTATGAAATAATAGATGTGAGATATATTGGTCACAAATTTACCTGATCGAATAGAGAGAGATTAATATAAATAATCCAAACCCAAATAGGTCAGGTATGTAAATTATAATTAGAAAGTCTATTAGACTCATTCAACCTTATTTCATATGCAAAAATGACATTATAACCACGGTGCTATCATTGAAAATTCAAGGTTATCTGAATCCAAAAAAACAAATATACCTCCTATATTTCAAGTAGTGTCAATGCCACATATTGGTATTTGTTATTCCCATAATATTGTCCCAATGATGTTTCAACCATTTGTGAGTTAAAACTAGATATTTCAAAAAATCAAGTTGATTCATATGCTACTCAAGCTCGGCTTGATTTTTATTTTAGTTTGATTAAAGAATAATCAAGTTAAACTCAAGTTCATAAAGTTTAACTTGAAGTTCGCAAGCCTAATCGAACTCAAGTCAAACTCAAGTTTGTATAATACTATTTCAAGCCTTTAAGCTCAAAATTTGAAGCTCGATTAGACTTAAACTTTTAAAATTTCGAGTCAAACCCCAACTCGATCATCGCGCTCAACTTGACTTGATTCAATTACAATCCTAATTAACACTTAAGCACATGATATTAATGAAAACAATTTTTTTACTACAATATATCTTTTTCATCATGATTGATAGGTATAGCATTGGAATAGTATATTAAGGATAGGAAATATTTATTCCATTGTTACATCCTATCTTTTCGTTTTTCTCGCTTTTTACTTTTATAATTATTAATCTTTATTTTTATCAAGTCTGGAAAAAGAATAATGATCGTCTTCTAAGGCAATCTCAGACTTTGATATATTCGATGCATTACTTAGGTTATAGTAGATCAATTAAATTGACTTTAGGTGCTAAAACTAAATTAAGGTTTATTTATCACTCTCATACAAGATCTGAGAATAGTATCAATGGGTTACATTGTGGATGAGATGTGATTATATAAATTGTTTGTTAGCTATTGAATTATATGACCAAAAACTTGTTGGAGGGTTTCATGTATGATAGATCATTAAAAGAACTTTAGGATGACATTTTAGATTGATTTAGCTTAACCAATAGACTTTTCATTTACCAATTACAACATGAGTTGGTGAATATGGGACAAAAGAGTTCTTGTGTGTGCATTTATTATAATTGGATTAAAAATTATGGGATGAATTGCAGGGTATGTGCAATGCTTGATTGCTCATGAAACAGAAGTGTGTGTACACTTAATGTGCGAAATTAGCTAAGATGGAAAACAAGATTGGGTTATTACATTTTGTCATGGGTCTTAATAATGATTTTGAACATGTGAGAAACCACAATTGTCTATGGAACCATTGCCTATTGTAAGCAAGGCATATTACTTTGATTTTCAAGTTGAAAAGCAAAAAAGATGTATGGGAGGATGAATAGCAATGAGGACAGTGTGGCATTTTCTCATGTTCACGATTGTTTTGTTCACATTGTAAGAAATCAAGCCATACAATTGAAAGATACTTTGACATCAATTATTACCTTGATTGGTCTAGAAATCAAGAAGAAAAAAGTAATGCAAAATATGAACTCGGGTTGATAAGGCTGTGGAAGACACACCTCTTAATAATGCTGATGTCAGAGGTGTAGTTTCTTCATCAGATTCATATTTTGTCTTAAAGTTTTGCCAAGAAGTGATGCAAATGTTGAAAGACAAATAAAAAAATGAAGAGCACTTGTCAGTTGTGAACTTTGCAGAAATAAGTATTTCACTTTCTACTCTTTTAAATCCTAATACTTCTAATGATAATTTTGAAGGTAATTAAATAGTGGATAGAGGAGCTCATATCACAAGACATATTTTGAATAAGAAACACAAAGTATCGCATCCCGTTAAAATCTAACTACTTAATAGCTAGTGTCATTATTAAAACTATCATAGTGGTAAGAAATGTCAAATTGACAAACAAATAACACTTAAGAAGGTCTTGTTTGTAAAATTTTTTTTTAACAATTTCCTCCTTGTCAATAAATTGCTTGCTTATTCATATCTAGTTATTACTTTTAATGCAAATATTTGGTCATCAGGATCAAGCAACTAAACCCATTGTTGTGCAAGCACATGGACATTTTAGACTTTATCTAATGAAACAAAAGTCAATAGAAATTTGTATAGCTTCTATTGTATTTGACAGTTGTAAAGTTTCCTTGAATGTTTCCTTTTTGTAATTGTCAAATGAATAAGTTTCTCATCATCTTCCATTTGATGTTAGATTGTCATGTTCATTGTATCTTTTTGATTTGATACATGTTCATATTTGGGGGCCTTATGATATCACTTCTATATCTAGTGCACTATTTTCTTTTCCTCACAATAGTAGATGATAAACCAAGTGGACATGGGCATATCTGATGAGCTGCAAGTCAAAAATTGCCCAAATCTTGTCCAAATTCATTGTTCATATCTAAACCCAGTTTCATACTACACTTAAAGTTGCTATAACTAATCATGGGAGTGAATTCAATCAAAAGAGTTCAAAACCTTATTTGATAATTTTAGAATAATACATTAAAGGAGTGTCATTTACAACTTTCTTTAAAATAGGATAGTAGAGAGAAAATATAAGCATTCCCTAGTAATGTAGTAAGTTTTCTATATTCTTCACTCTTGTTTGATTTCTGTTTGGATTTCTACAAACCTATTTAGCCATTTTGATGTGGTGAATCAAACTATATAAGAAAGAAAATCAAATTATTTTTCTAATACATTATTTTTTTTTCACTTGTGATAAAAAAAAATCTTAAAAAATTTGGTTTGTATTTATTGAAGTAGTAATTAGCTCAATGTTTAATTTATTGATGCTAGTGCACATTTAAAATTTTTTATTTGCATGAAACTATAAATAGTAACTCAAACCGCCTATTATTATTATATTATTTTTAGTATTATTATTATTATTATTATTATTATTACAATGTGCATAAGCATTTGGTATTCATAACATGAAATATCATATTACACATAAGGCTAACGTTTGTATGAATCTGGGTTAGTTTTTAAAACTTCTTCGTAAAGTAGGTCTCATTCAAAAATTATTTATAAAATGGATGAGTGAAAGCGCACTCACTCCACACCAATCTTTCTACATTCAATTGCTATAATTTACTAACAACTAAATCAAAAGCTTATGTATTTTTATATCTATGGACCTCCAGCAATATCATAAATCAAATTTCGTGTTTTGATTTCTTTAGAAGCAAAAGAACTTGCCAGAAAAATTTTATGGGTTTCATTTTTAGGGTAAAAAGAGAAACAAAACTTTATATTTCGTTGTATCTGTGGACTTCGGAGATTTCATAAATCAAACTTCATGCTCCAATATTACTGAAGATGAAAAACTTCGCATATAGAAGTTTGTGGTTTCATCTTTGGTGGAGGAAAAAAGTTATTTCCAAATTTGTTAACACCGAAAATGCAGTACAACTCAAATATTTATTCATTCATTTTATGAATAAGTTTTAGATGGGACTTATTATCATCAAGATTCGTACAAAAACCTCTTAGGGCTATAAAAGAAAAGAAAAAAAATTATCATGATCGTGTCAGGCCAACCAAATTGATAAGATTTAGCTCGTAATTCGATTTTGCTACTGCCATTCACGATTCAAATCGGAACACTATCATATGATATATGTGTGTGTGTGTGTGTGTGTGAAGAAAAGATCAGGTAGAGCAATTATTACCATGCAATCTGGAAGAACTGAGCATGGGAGGGACAATAATTCATGCATCGGCCACAAACCCTAATGATCGTTCCCCAAAAAGTAATGTTATAATATCTTTTTATTTTTTCCTTTTAATACACATCGAATATATGTCGGCTATTGCTACGATTTCAAGAAACAAATCTTGCGATCTGATGTAGATTTGTTGTGAAAATGAATTCTATAATCATGAAATAGGCAAATTGGAAAAAGGGCAAATATAAAATGTTGGATTAAATACGAATATTTTGTGTATTTTCATATTTGAATGCAATCTATAAACATTTTGTAATTATTTATAATTGTGCATCCCCTTTAGGTAGTCAGAACCGCCTAACTAGGTAAAGTCGGTTTGGAATTATAGATCGACCGGTTTTACGGGATGGGCTTGGCCTAATCAAGCTTTACCCAATTTTGTTTAATAAATTAAAAAATTAGTTTAAAATAAAATATTAAAACTTAAAATGAAAAATAGACCTAAAATATTGAAGTCTTTAGCTCATTTTCACGAGAAATTACTAAGAATATGACAAACACGTTTTATTTGAGTAAAAATATTAGTGATGTAGGATTCTCAAAGAGATTACTGAACAAAAAAGTTTTACATTGTTTAAAATTGAGATTGTTTCTGTGTATAAAGTAACTATACATAATTTTTAATTATATTTATTTTTTGTGTTACTATCAACAATACATTAAATATTTTCGATAAATAATAAAAAAAAATTTCATGAAAATAGTTTAAACATTAATTCTATGTTTGGATCAAAGGAAAGAAAAGGAGAGGGAGGGAACCGAAAGGAAAATTTTGGTTTTACCTTGTTTGGAAAAGAGATGGAAGAGGATATGAAAGGATTTAGGGGAAAAAAAACACTTGTGTGGGAAAAAAAAAATAAAGGGAAGGGGGGGAAGAGGAGAGTAAGGGTGTGCAAAAAAATCGATGAAATTGAAAAACCGAACAGAAACCGTAAAATCAATTCGAAAAATATGGTTAATAGGTCTATTGATTTCAGTTTAGGATTATGGTTTTTATTTTTTTCGATTTCGGTTTGTAACCACAAAAAACCGATAGTTAACGGTTAACTGTTTCAATATTTATAAATATATTATATATAAAATTTACATATACATATATATATTTTTTAAAATATATATACATATAATTTACCTATGTTAATATTCCTTAGATTTCGATTAAAATACTATTGTCCTATGTTTGGTGGAGTTAATGTGGTAATTGATTTGGTTTGATTTTATTGATAACTATACAATCCAAAGTTTGTTTTTCCCTTTTTCCTTAATTTGATTTTTTTTTTAGCTCTTGTTATATATATAATTTAAAGAAAAACTCTATGATAAAAATTAAAAAATAAGGTTTGTTGATATTATCAATTTGATTTGTTAAAACCATTATGTTAAATGGTTAAAAACTGAAAACCAAATAAATTAACCAAATAAAACAGTTAACAATTAACGCGGTTAACCATTTATAATAGACTGTTTAAGGATTAGATATTAAAAAATGATCATTACGATTATGTTAAAAAAATAAGTCTACGGATTGGTTAACCAATCTGTGAACATCTCTATGGAAGATGGAGATTATGGATGCAAACGGGACGGGTTCGGAATGGGTTTTTTGAAACCCGAACCTGACCCGATTCCTTAATAGGTATCCCAGAACCAAGAAAAACCTATCGGGGTTTTTTGTCATTCCAAACCCCAACCTGCTAAGATTTAAGGAACCCATAACCCGACCCGATCCTATTCCAAGATTTTATTTTTTTCTTAAAAAAAAAAAGCAAAAGAAAGAATTTTGTTTTAAGTTATTAATGATACAAACATTTTATTGAAAGAATGAATTTTAGACAATAATATCATATAAAATGATGCAAATAATTCATTTCCACTTACTTTCACATACATATAATATAAATGGGATCCTTACTTTAATAACTTAATATTTTTAGTTTTTTAATATTTTGAATTTATGTTGGGTCGGGTTTTTCCAACGGGTTACATAATAAACCCAAAACCCGACCCAATAACTTATCGATTTTTTTTTTTAATCTCAAAACCCATCCCAAAATCCTATAGGATCGGTTTTAACGGGTTGGACAGTCGAGTACCATATAATGACCCACCCCACTTGCATCCTAATGAAGATGAAACTCTCCCTTGGTCCACAAAAAATGATTCTCTTGGAGAGAATTATGAATGAATATAAATTAAAAGACAATGACACCTTAAAACAAATGCATAAGATAAAGGGCAATTATGACATTTTAACAAAATGAAATATTAAACTTCTAATTTTGATTTTCCTTCCTTTTACTCTTTAAAAAAAAATTATAATTTTTCTATTCATTTTCTATCCTCTTTAATTATTTCCTTTTACTTTTCTTTCCTCATAATTCTTTCCCTCTTCCCAAGCATATTGTAAATGTTATCATTGTTTTCTACTTTTTTTCATTAATTTTTTATCTAATAATTATATTTATTGTTCTTATTTTAAATAATTTCTATAATTTTTTTAAGGGGTTTGATTTAACAGGTCTTCACAAATCGAACCCGACTAGATGAGACGGGCCACTCCTGGAACTTCGACCATCCAAGGTCCACCACAAGTCAAATCAGAATTAGATAGGTAATTTGTAAAAGTAGTTAAAATTTAAATAGTTAGTTGCAAAATTACACGAAGTATAAATACCAATCGTATAAATTTGGCGTCTGAACGTACTTGCCACCAGTGGTTTTGAGTCGTTGTTTTGTTAAAATAAAATAGAAAAATCAAATATGCACTAGCTTTTTTTTTTTCCCCTCATAGTATGGTCTGGTGTAGTTGCAGTTAGAAAGATTAACTTATTTATAGGAAAAATTTTTAAGTCTCTGAATTATAAGAATTGTAGTCCTTACCGGCCACTAGCCGCTAAAAGCATTTCGGGATTGTGTTGAAATATTACTAACGCTATAGAAAATAATTTATAATTCACAACAAAAGTTTACTAATGTGATTAGTCATGTTTGTTTTTAATGATTTAAATAAATATTAATTATTAGAATTTTTTGCTAAAAATATTAATGTTTTAAATTGTTTAGGGTAATTATTACATTTGCTACCTACAATTTATCTTCTTTTTTTTTCAATTAATTATCTAAAGTTTAGAAATATAAATTAGTACTTATACTTTATCTATTTTATCATTAATTATTTGAAATTTGCCAAGTTTTTGGAATGAACTACATAAACTTTATCTATTTTTACAATAAACTATCTCACATGTATGTTAGAGCATCCACATCTTAGGTTCTCAACATGGTTCCCAAGTGAATGACCTTCATTTTGTGGGTTTTATAGATGTAAAGAGTTCATTTAACGTTTTTAAGTCTTCTGTAAAGCTTCCTAATAAATGAGTTCTTTTATAATATTTCATTATTATGTAAATATAAAGGTATTTTGTGAAAGAATTATCATATGTGACTGATCTTATAAATTATCTCATAAAGCTTACAGGTAATAAATTGACAATTTTAAAATTTAAATAGTTAATTGCATAAACTCTGTTTGGGTATTAAATATGGTATTTACCCGATTATTTAATAATTGATTTCTTATTCTATAACATAATTAATAAATTGATACAAAATGTGAAATGCACTTAGATTAATAATAGAGTGATAAACAATAATAATTAGATAGTATACTGAACTAGACCAAACAGTTCTTTTTAGATTTGAAAAAATTACATGATAAGGCCCAATTTAAAGCGAAAACTTGAACTGTAATGCACCTACCCTATTATGCAAAGACATTTATTTTTAAATAATTTGAATTATTGAATGGAACAGAAAGCTTTTATAATCAAACAGAACAATTTAGTTCAGAAGTCAGAATACTAAAAATATCCAGCTATGCCATATTAGTTTGATGTAATTTCGTGGATAAACTAAACCAAAGGGAAGCACATCAAACCTTAACAGAGCTCATCGGGGAATGAGTCTGAGTTTCCAAATTCAAATTGAATTCTAGATCACTACAGATGTTCTCTTAAGTTGGAGTTTTCGAATTCAACTAAGGACCTGTATGTTTTAGTTAAAATGTTTTTTTAGGAAAAATTTTTTTTTTTATTTGTGTATGTTTGTGTAAAAAAGAATGATATGATTAATGAAATATATTTTTTTTCTAGTTTTGGAAAATATAAATCCATTCATAGCTTATTTTTAGGAAAATAACTTACAATATATGAAAACGTAAGTCATTTTTCTTTTGGTTTTCGAGCTTATCACCAATCATTTACCATCTAAAGGCATTTATTAATAATATTTTAATATTTTTCTCTTTAAATAGATTTATTTCTAATTATATTATACATATTTTTTATTTTTTATATTTAAATATATGAGTTACCTTGAAGTTACACAAATAAAATAAATATTTTCATAAAATTAGGTAAATATTTAAAATTTATTTACTTATTAAAAAATTTAAAATATATGTTTTATTAATAAATATTTTTTCTCCAAACAAACAGAAACCAATAAAGTTGGCCTATATGTTTGACTGGGCCTACAGAAAGGGAAAAAAGGTTAAAAGTCCTACTAGAAGCAAAACTACCCCAACAAAACATTATGAATGGCCCCACGAAGGCATGGGGACCTTATGTTTCCAGTCGCTATCGGCATCCGCCAATCAATTTATGCTTTCAAGGTATATCGAATGGTCAACCGAGTGAACTGACAAATTTGGCCCACAAGGATTGGCCCACTTTTGCAGCCATTCATTTCCTCTTAAAACTTAAGCTTCATATACATAATTGAGCCTAAAGTTATGAATTTCCTCGATTCAATTTTCAAAGCCAGATTTCATACGATTCTTACCTGCCTATGAAACTCCAAAACTTTGATTGGCAGGCTTCCATGACCTCAAGCATTAAAAATAAAAACTGCCTCAAAAGAGTTGCCTCTATTAGGTCAAGTACAATGTTAAGAATATATACAATGAAGGTGTTTAACATAAATTTCTATACTAAAGACTGATATCTTTGATATTATAATAAGGATTTTATAAAACTTTCAATAACTTTTTTTTATTTTAAAAAACTAACTAAATAAACTGATAAATTAATAACTAGAGAGCACTGACGTTGGTTTGTTGAAATGGAATATGGTTAAAAGGAAATAACAATTTCATTATTTTATAAATGTGGGTATTTTGTATTAAAAAAAATATTGTACTCGGCAAAAAAAATAGCAATTCCTCTTATGAAAAGGAGTGGGAATTATTTATCTATTCCATATTAGATGAAATAAACATTCCTTATGATAAGTTTTTTTGCAAACCAAATGAGAGAATAACTATTCTATATTAATAAAAGTAGAATGATAATTTTATTTCGGCAAATCAAATATAATTTGAATGTATTGGCTCAAAAGGAATTCATGCAGAACAAGTTGACACGATACTTAAAGATCCTAATGAAGGATTTTTGGATAAAGGAAAAATGTCTTTTAAGGGAAAAAGTGTTTAGAAAACTACCATGGCACCTAAGCTTTTTCATTTTTCTTTTCATTTTTTTTTTTTGGCTAGCTGCAAGTACAAAGTTCTTTCTATTGTACATGACCTAAATATCTTATTTAATGTCCCAAAATGTTATGTTAACTTTTTAAGGACTTTTTCAACTCAACTTTATGGACCTTTTTATTTTGCCCTAATAAAACAACTTTTTGGAACTCAAGCATAATGGTAAAAAATCCCATCTTTTCTTTAGATTTCATCAAGTTTCGTCCAACCAAACACAGCATACTCTAAAGGAGAAAAAATCATGGACACTTAATGCCTCATTTTTATCGCAACCAAGAATGAAAGCTCTGCAATAGCAAATGGTTTCATCAACAAGTGCAAGAAGAAGTGAGTCATTGACAAGCAATGGTCACATGATAGCCACATCCCTCCTTTACTTTCTCCACTAGATCTAACCATCAATAAGAGATTAAGAAGACAACAAATGAATCAATATCATGGGTTTCATGGAAAGAAGGAAATAGATCAAAGGATTTCCTAGAAAGAAAAGTTGTTACAATGACTTATCCAAGCCTATAGTCTACAATTTATGTTTTAAGGTTTAAGAAATTTGTCATTGACAGGCAAGTTGGTACTCCATCGTTCAAGGAAGTCATGTCAATTATGCTAATGTTAAAAATTAAAATGGAAATTACAGTTGACCAGGTATAACTATGACAAGGAGATTCGTCTTTTAAGTTCATTGAAATCCACTCATCAAAATTAGGGTTAAAGAACTTCTTCCAGTTTGGGATAGGAACCAACCTACACCATAAATCAAAGGCTTTCTCACATCCTCTCAGAACATGGTCCAGGTCCTCCTCTGCTTGGCCACACAATTGACATATTTTAGAGTCAAATAAGTGTCTTCTTTTGCACTCAACATTTGTTAATAATACTTTATGCAATATCAGCCAAATAAAAAATTGTACGTGTTCCGGACCTCTCCAATGCCACGCTAACTTCCATTTGTCTTCTTTTACATTCCAAGTAGCTCTACATTTAAGTTCATATGCTGACTTCAATGAAAATTCACCTGAAGGAGAAGGTCCCCAATCTTTGGAATTGGTTGTTAGATGCTATAGAATAGACGAAACAAGCAAATTTTAGCAAATGAATATATCGATGACCAATCTTTAATAATCCAAACTATTACTCGAGCCAAAGATTCTTCTCAAGCCTATGAGGAAATGATTAGACTCTCTAATAATCATTTTCACCGATTTGAAAGTTTAACTTGTTAGGAGGTACCCCCAGTGGATTACATAAAGATCAATACAGATGGTGCTGCAAAATCTACCCCACGATTAGCTACTACAGGTGGTTTGATAAGAGATCATTCTGGTTTTTGGATTAAAGGCTTTATGGCAAATCTAGGATCATGGTCTTCGATTCTTGCTTAATTTGTGGGACTATTATGGATTAACCTTAGCTTGGGATCTAGGATACATAAAGGTAATTCTAGAGATGGATAATAAAACAGTGGTTGAATGGATAGCCAACAAGAACTTTGAAGACCAACGTTACTGGAACTTATTGAGACTTATTAAAGATCTATGTAACAGAGATTGGATCATCAAGATACAACACTCTTATAGAGAAGGAAACAGAAGTATAGATCTCATAGCCAACCTTGCTCTGTACCTCATATTGGTTTCATGTGGTTGATAGACCTCTAACTTCTATTTTTGACATTTGTATGCAAGATATGAGAGGAATATCTTTCCCTCGTAACTGTGTGATGTAATGGGTATTTTGCCGCCTTCATAATAAAAAAAATGGAAATTACAGTTATTTAGATCCATTTTAAGGAATTGTAAGTAACTTCAAGTCTTTAACTCTCTTAACTCTTTCCCTTTAACTTAAAGTGCAAGTGCTAGAAAGCTCTACAAAATGATTTATCATAATTCTTTTTAGATACAATGCCTATAGGAGCATGAGGTTACAACAAATCTCTTACTCTAACCTAAAGTTCAAGTGCTAGAAAGCTTACGAAATGATTTTTCAAGATATTTTTAGATACAACGTCTGTGATATTTGAAAATGGAGATTCTGAAATAGGATATGAGGCTAAAACAAATTTACGCATTATTAGAAATTTGTTCTTATTTTTATAACTCTAGTTTAGTTTAAAAATGTATTTTAAGGGAAATTGCAAATATTCCTATAAAACTTTAACATATGTGTGGATATACCAAAACTTTTCGATATTATTAACAGGCCTCCTAAACTTTTCAATATTTCCTCCCTAAGTAAGAGAGAAATATTAGAAAAACATCATCATACGGAAAAAATTCCATCCCAATGAATCAATTACTTAATCAAATCAAGAGCACATACCATTCTATCATATTAGAGAGGTTTGATGCTATTGAACTTCCCCACTTGTCACGTATGTGTTTGATCTTGTTGTGATTGTCTGCTCCTTGTCCTGTACACTTATCTCCTTATCATCCCTGTATGTGTCATTTCCTAGATTACATATAGCTTGATAATCACACAGCACACACATGATTGTTGTGATTGAGCTCTTACACCTATAGTAAGCACCACGTGTCCTACGTATGGCATAGATTATGCATAGGTGGGATTTTGTTTTATTTAAATGTAAAATATAATGTGCTAAATATCCATTTAGTGCAAGGCACATTTGAGCAAATAGATATCAACTAAGCTAATTCAAGTGGTAATACCCATTTTTGACATTATCCTAACTCCAAGAAGGAACTTCTCCAAATAATTAATGGTATCAACCATCACCATCATACATATCCTTACTAGCTAGGTTAGTTTGCACTTCTAGTGTTTAAGTCATGTTCTAATGGTTCCATTAAATGTGCGATAAAGGCCTTCTCAACTAATGGAAGTAGGAAGTCTTTTAGAATCAAGGAAAAGATATGACTTTACTTCCTTAATTTTTTTTTTTTCTTCATTAGAATTGAAAGATAGAACTTTTCTAAGATCACTTAGACACAACTAACATATTGATATGATGAATTAAATCGCATTAATGAACCAAAATGCATATAAATTGCCATGTAAGCTAAATAATATATAAATATATTATTTCAATCCTTTATCATTGTTGGGACTTAAAATTATAATTGAATCATCACCATTCCACTATATAAATATTAATCATGCACAAAATAATAATTAAATTGCTAAGAGTCGTTAATCAAACGACACAAGGTGTAAAAGAAGTCATTAACCTGTGTAAACATAAAATAAGGCTAAACCTAAACTAATTGCTCTTAAATCTCCATCAAACCTTATGAAAAGCTCTTTTCTCTCCCTTCAGTCATATCCTCTAATGAAAAGCTTAATCTTAAATTAAGGTTCATACGTGGTGGATTTCCACAAAATCAAAGAGTTATATGATCATGACCTTACACGTGGCTTAACACAACTACGACACTTGAATTCAAGATCATATTGAGCTTCATACGATCTCTAGCTTAATTTCAAAAACACATTTACGTGTTAAATTCAAAAAGTTTTATGGGAATCAGGTATTACTTAAAGTTAAAGCACTTTAGTACTTTGGTCCTTTTACAGTTGCTTGAAATTAAACTAGTAACAAATTTAAATAGAATGTAAAGTTGAGCATATTAAGTTATATTATTTGCATTTGTTAGGGTGGAACTCTAAATATTTACTTGGAGACCTTTAATAGATTATATAGTGAGGTGGTTTGTTTCTTTGTTTGATCTTCTTTTCATATCATTTCTCTTTTCACAACTTTAATCATAAATTTGAGTATAGATTATAAATCAAACTTCAATCGTATTGTTAAGAAATTCTATATAGTTCATAAATATGCTAATGATTAGATTTTGATAAACTAGCAATGTATTGGAATTTGATTGATGATTGTCTATCATTAGTTGTTTCAAGTTGAGATTGATTATTAGGATGAAAAGTCTTGAAGTATTTCTTTGATTTAGCAAACCAAATGGTCTCTTGAGTGTCTACTCTGGTCGATTAGACGTTGTTGGCCCCAATAATGTAACCAAGACGGAGGCTAAATTGGTTATACAATAAAAAATCAAAACTTTTTCTAAAACTTCCAATTCACGTCCTATTGATTAATCATATGAACTATAGTGGAGTTAATATTTGAGATTAGAATTAATTAAGAACTATTAAGAACAAATATAACTAAGTTCTGGTCCAATTTGATTAAATTCGAATTTATGCAAATTTCTAGTAAACCCTCTGAAATACTTTATGAATTGTATCGGTACAATAAGAACATAAATAAATTTGCATGAAATGTAAAGAGAGTAGGGTAATGAAAATTGCAAAGCTATTTATAAAGGTTCCGCCTTATGCATACGTCCTCTCTTCCAACTCCACGTTGGGGACTCGGCTTTCCAAACCGGTTTGTTCCACTATATTCAAAATTTAATCAAGTTACAAGTTGTCTTTGCCAAACACTTGGCTACAAAGCACTCAGCTTGATTCTCCAAGCTTTCCTCAAGCTAACAACCAATCTACTGAGCCTACTTGCAACTCTCAACCTCACACAAAAGTGTATAAACCAAACCAAACAGCAAGATTAAATATTCTCAAGAATTAATACAACAACAACATAAATTTTCTATGGAATTTTCGAGTACACTATGGCAATATTTTTTTTTTTAGAATTGTATAGACTTTTTCGTGTCAAGTTATGCTTTCTTTTTCTTCCTTCTTTGCTGATATATAATGCGCACTTCAATGGCTAAAAGTGTATCTTCAAGATAGAGTTGTTGTTGGAGATATTTCAAAATCCATGGAAAGTTGTTGATGTGGATTTATCTTGTTTGACTGTTGTAATATTAAAAAATTCTTGTTTTTAAATATGATATAATCTCTCATTTATCTTCTAATCAAGTGGCCTGATGTATCTCCAACAAATATAACAATTCTTATCCTTTAAATTCGAATTTCAATAGCTGTTGTGCACCATATCAAATATCCCAAAAAAATAGGAATCATATCATCTCTATCTTCCATAAATAACCCCAGCTTTGTTAAACCAATTTAACACGACTTTACGTGCTTAATTTGATCCAAAATCCTCTTAAAATCGTGTTAAAATAATCTTGTAAATATATGAAATAAATCTGCAATGAAAACCTCAACTGCACTTGTAATATCATTTGAATATCATAATTTAAATATGAACTTTAATTTAATTTTTAATCTCCATGGATATTTGAAATAATTTGTGGAACATATTGAGTGTATTACCTAAATACACTAAATCAATGGAGTTGGGCCTTCAAATAATTCGAAATCGCAGGTCTGATATATTTCTGGTCGTAATTTATCCACTGCAGTCTACTCTCTGAAGTACCTTCTGAAGTAGTCTCTGAAATACCTTTTGAATCTGGTTTCTTCAACAAAAATACTCTAAATCATCAACTTTAACTTCTGACAAACACTAGCATTCCTTGATTCTTTATATTTTTTCTTTTATCCCATGATCCTTTCAATTTTGTTCTTTTATCCTTAGAAAAGTTCTTATGCATTCAATGTTATGTTACTGCACACTTAAATAGTTTCATTAGTGAAGTTTAACATTTTTGTTATCATCAAAACATCATAAGAGAGATCCTAACATTCTCCATCCTAACAGACGTAATAGGTTAGAACAAGGTTACCCTATGCTAAAGACGGTCAACCATCCTTAGTATATATCTTATCACCTCACACGTTTTCCTAGTGCCACTCAATTTATCTATTAAACACGATGTTTATGTTTCTTTAGTATACTTAAGATATTAATGACTTGTTATATATTTTGGTTTTAGGAGTAGGATTTCATCTCAATCATTTTCAAATGGTTAAGCAAATCTTAGGTATGTAGTTTGTATTACATAAAACCTTTAAAAATTTTACTTGACCAAATAATTGATATATTTCAATTAAGCATTAGATCGTCATGTGTAGGTAAGCAGATTGTTAACTGGTTAATTATTGTGCTATGGGTTGATTTTTTGGATTGAAGCTATAATTTGATATGCTAGAAGTGTGGAATGCTTTTGCAAACTAGGTTTATCAATAGGTGATACTATTAATAAGGTTAGGATGAGACAATAATTTGTCGAATGATGGCATTTACATACCCTCACTTACAGCCAAGTCTGTGTACTTGTGTATATGTGTGTTTGTGCACACATGTGGGAGTGCTCATGTACTATGTATGCATGTTCTGATTTGTATACCTATTTGTGAAAGCATTCACATGTGTGTGTTGGGTAGTTTGATCAAAACTAGTACACTAGAAGGCTTTGATCTATAAATTGATTTAAAATTATTATAAGCAAAAGTCATTACTATAAGAGTTGAAAGAGTAATACATGATTAATTGTATTACATGAATTATTTAGTTAGTTCTAAACCGTTTATGTTTAAGGATGTAACCGGGTTGATCATTAACGAGCTTCCAACCCGTCCAATCCGATAAAAATCATATAGAGTTGAACCCTGTAGGATAATAGGGTCGGGTTTGGACATAGATAAAAAAACCTATAAGGTATTACGATCAGGTTTATATACTATTAAAGCCTTATGGATATCCACCCGACCGTTAGTCCTAATAAAAAAAATTGTAATATAAATATAGTAACATGCTAAATTTAAAAAATGGTTGGTAAAGAGAAGATGAATTACTATATTATTATATTATTATTTTATTATTTTAAGTTTGCTAAATCTATTGAAAAAAATAAGCAGGGCGGGTTCAAATTGATAATTAGGCAGATGATCAGCGAGTAATCGGGTTGATAGTCAGACGGATAACTGGGCAAGTAGCAGGTTCTAGAGTAAACCCTATAAGACATGTTTGGATATGAAAAAAAAAAAACCCTACTGGATTATAGGATCGGTTTTGGTATGTTCTATAGTGTAGTGGGTTCGGGTTTTAGTTCATATGATCTGTTCGAAATCCGACACGGTTATATCCCTATTTATGTTCGTGTTGCAATATAAATATTTTATGAAATATTAACTTGCTTTGGTATGGTGGAATATATATCCATGTATATTTGATAGAATCATAGGCTTTCGTTGCAACCGAGATATAAATAAATCGAACTGATTTGCCATCTATTCAAGCATAACTATTTTTTCTTTGAACTCGATACAATTAAAATTGGACGAAGAATAAATTTGTTATGTTAATAATTTAAGGCATGTTTGGGTAAAAAAGGATTACTTTGACTATTTTAAATATTAAATCGCGTTCGAGGACACACGCTCTATTGGGTTAGGTCATTCTAGAAAAATTCCATCGCTGTAAAGTTGAAAGTAATCGTATATAATTGTCCTAAAACCATTGGATTTGGTTTCCTCCCCTTTTCCTAAAAGACGAATATAGGGAGGGACTGACCCATCCCCCCCTTGAATACTGGAAGTGGACCGACAAGACACAGTGAAGCTACAAACCTTCTGTCCTTCTCGAAGGGGCTAATATAATCTAAGAAGCCTTTTGACTCGGACAGTTTGACATTTTTGTACCTTTCTACTGTACCATTCACATCTCCATTTATGACGTGTACGACGTGTATGATTACATGCTGGATCTAACTCAAAAGTTCGTAGGTTTGGCCCTGTATGTTGGACATGGGGCCTCACTGCTTCGCTGGCAACGTGACCTTATGATATCCCGCGTCAATGCTATGCAGGTTATGCTCCCGATGAATGATAGAAACTGGAAGGTTGAAATTGTGAATCATGTCCAATCTAAATAGTTGGATAGTTTTATACTGAATCTATTTTGATGGTGAATTTTATCATTATTTATAATTATATCGAAATAATATATATAAATATATTTAATTTATTTAATCTCTTAATAAGAACTGTCAATTATTTTATATAAATATCTATTTCTTGATAAATAATTTATCAAAAAAAATTTAAAAAAAACGTTTGTATCTGTAACTGTCAGCAAACAAATAAACCTAATTTTTATTTACGAGTAAGCGTTTATGAAATTTTAATATTTTAAATTAAAAAATAAGTGATTTCTAAAATAATTAATACCATTTTATTTAACATTCTATAAATATCAAAATTTTATTAATAATTGCATGAAGTATAATAACCATTAAATATATATGTTTTTTATTAGGTCTATGATATTTTTTAGTAAGACCTTTCTATTTTTTTTTTCACCGGCAGGGGAAAACTGAGAGATCTCATTTTATTTTATTATTATTTCTTATTTCTTTTTTTTTTTTTCAGTTGCTAAACCTCAAAGTAGAATGCTAATTTAGACTGTCGTATCGAATATGATTAAGTAAATGGGAATAATCGCTCTAATATCGAAATTGATGCAGGATCATACGACGATTGATTAGAAAATCTCACTAACGGAATTTTAGAAATTCCTTTATATTAAATATGTTAAAACATCAACAACAATAATAGTATTAAACACGTCTTTCAACCGGGGCATGCCCAGGAATACGAGGTTCCATGGAGTTCCCACAGCAGTAGATCACCACGGATCCCACTAAGTCCGGCTATAGTTGGGCCTAGGAACCGCTAGTTTTAGGCTTGGTTAAGACAAAGTTCAAAGACCAAAAGTTCAAAAGAAAAGTCAAAACATAGAAGTTAGTCCCAAGAAGTGGAATTTCTTCTGGTGGTAAAATTTATCTATACCAATTTAGACATATTTTAAAGAAGTATATTTATTTATTATGTTTTAATTAATAGTACTTTAAGTAATGAAAACGTAAATGGAAAAAATGTTTTCCTATATCATAAAATATCAAATTTCATATCTAAATTTTACATAAAACTTTAATTTGATACTAAACTTTGCAGTGCTCAATTTAATATTCAATCAAAGTTTTCATTGCTATTTTTAGTACTTATCATTTTTTTTTTTTGACATGGAAGAAACAATATATTAGTCTTGACAAAAAGAAAAAAAAAAAAAACAATCTATTAGTGCTGGATAGTGTTAAGAGTATCAGTAAAAATTCAAAGACATGTTGTCTTTTCTACGTATGCAAACAGAGCAAACAATATTAAAGATGTAGTAAAAATTTCTACTAAAAATTTGACTCAATATTAGATTAACTACTTCAAAATTTATGTATTGAATTATTAGTATTTTTTTTTTTCAAGTTTAGATACCAAATTTAAGATCTACCTATAATAATTTAAAATTATATTATATTCTGATTTTATTGGTAGCGGTACAAGCAAAACACCTGCCAGATCCAAAAAGCAGCCCTATTAGGTCAATCTCGAGTCTTAATCCATTGGCTTTAGATTGATTTCAGTTTAGGATCCAACCCACGCTAGCTTTAGATTAGGGTCTTTTGGGATTGTCGTTTTGGAGTTATTTTGGCGTCGTTATCAAACCGAACCAATATAAATATGATACCGATAAAAAATCAATAATTTTACTCATAAAATGATAAAATCGAACCAATACTAGATACCGATCTGATACAAATAAAAAACTGACCATCCACATAGATCATAATGTTTTAAAAATCAGAATTATGATATCATTATCTCGTTTATCAGCAATAATATCATTTCAGGAAACGGCATTTTTGGTTGCAATTATTAGGGTTAAGATACCTGAGTTCATGGATCCTTCGTTTTGACTTAACTCTTTTTCGTGCATTAGTCCTTGTCATTGGTTGTTGATAAGCATCTATGTTAATTGTTTTTGTAAATGTGCAAGTTGTCTAATTAATTATTTAGATTTGAATCGATTTATGAGTTTAAGCATACTAATCCCTTAGGGATCAATTTTGCTAATGCTCAACTTTTAATTAATCAATTGTTAGCCACCTTCATCACTAATCACTTTCTTTGTTTTTAGGACCCTACTTTCATTTATTACATAATTTTGTCACTGTTATGTACTAAATATGTCTAATATATCATAATTATTTAAAATGATTCCATAGGTCATGATATATTTAATTACGTAACTAAATCATATAAGTAGTTAATCGGCCAAAAAAAAAATCATATAAGTAGTTAATATCCATCTAAGTAAAATACAAGCCATGCAAATGTTATTCCACAAATAATCAATATAAGGAACATAAGCTATACATTGCATTTCTAAAATCCAAATCTTGAAATTTTATTCGAAAGGGGAGCCATTTATCTACTTCATATCACTTTTAGCATATCAGAACCCTCATAAACATAAATGTCATCAAGCATGCCATATTCTTACCCTATATTAATATAAGGCTAATTTAGGTTCTCATACATGTCCATTTCACATGTGATACATTTTTATCATATTTCTACTTTTTATTCTATCCCTTAACTCAAAAAGAATAATCACACTTTCACAATTGCTAAGCATCCATATTATGTTCGCGCCTGAGTTATCAAATCGTAAAGCTTATGCAATCAATCCCAATGTTTCTAAACCAATAAATCTCATATAACAATGATTCAAATACTTCCTCAATTTTAATTCAAATATCACACATGACTTCTGTAAATGGGTTTTAAATTATATAAATATTATTATTATTATTTATTCGGGTTTGACTCTTCGGGCCAATTGACGGGGCTTTAAGAGTCTAGTTTTTTAATGGATGATTAAAGAACTTTTAGCATGATGAACTTGAAGTAGAGTCAGTTGAATCGACTTATATATCATCCAATTATTCTCAATATAGTTCATACACTAAATCTAAGCAAGGAGATTAAAAAAGATACATATTAGACAAAACCAAAAATCATAAATACTATCTCTATAGTATATTAATCAAGCATATTTTCTTTGTGCAATAGGCTTCATCATTAGATTATGATTGATTTAAATACTACTGGAATAATAAAATTGAAAGAGTAACTCACTATTTAGCGAAACAAATTTTGGGTAGCTTTTTTTTTCATCTTTTTATTTTCTTAATGGAGACCTATTTTTATTTATAGTTTGTTGTGATCATTATTTGTGGCTTTACCAACTCTTTTATAACTAATCAATGATCGTCTGAGTTCTAACCCTGATATTTGAAACTTCATTCTTATGTATATGCTAATCTTTTTCTTATGCCATCATAATTATTTTTATCATATGTATCTTTGTGAGTAGGGTAATAATTTGACAGTTAAAATCAATATAATAATTAGTATATTTTGTGCAAAAAGAATTAGTAATTAGTATGTTAGATAATTTAGTGATGCAATCACCATAAATTTAAGCCATAAATACTCCATGAAACCCATCTGTTAAAATTAATAACCTGAGCATAGAATACTCCATAACTTATTATATTATTCTTGGACGAATATAGTCTCATCGTGTTGGGCAAAAGTTTTTGACGATGCCGGTATTTTCCCTACTCATATATCTCATGCATATTATTTTTCATTGCTTATATCTTGGGTTATCGTAGCTCAGGCGTAAATTAGAAGGTTTAGATATATTCCAAAATTCATTGTATAAATTATATATTAAATCCGCGCATGAGTTTAATTTCACATGTGAGCCACCTCAAAATCAATATCTTGATTGACTTAACTATTAAATTAAGATATGAAAGTAAAATCTTATATACGACTAAATAAAAAAGAACCATTTGCAGAAGAAGCAATTTCTACCTATTAATATTTTATCATCTTTTCATATAAAAATAAATTTAAATTATGACAATATGTTAGTTATATGCAATAAGCTGCGTAAGTATATTTTTGCTAAGAATCATTTAAAAATTAGCATCCCCATTGACTTAAGTAAACTAATTCAATTAAGCTACTAAAGTAAAAAAGTTAAAGTAGGACTTGATATTTATTCGCTCCAAAAGATTGAAATGAAAAGAGATTAGATAATTAAGTAAAACCATATCAAATGTCATTTAAAAGTACGAATACTGAATCACAAAATTAGAATTTGAGACATTAAATTGCCCAAATTCGAAGATGTAGGCATTTGTTTCACCTTTTCCCTTTGTACACCTATAAAGAAATAAGGTATATGTATCTTGCATTATACAAAGTCAATTTCTGTCAACTTTTAAATTAATGAAAACACCCAATAAAGCATTGTTTGAAAGCAATAAGAGCACTAATCTCAAAAATTGAATGTTAGAAATGCTGAATATCCCAAATTCTAAAGTCACTTTTCTTGCCTTCTCTTCCCATTTATGTATGCGTTGTAAATAAATTTATATAATTATGGTTATTAAACGCTAACACATTGATGCCATATATGAATGCATAATGGAATTGTTACACCTAGAATTTTAGGGCATATTGGAACCAATTTTATCGGTTTTTTTTTTTTTCATTTAACATAGAACCAGAAACTTTAATACTTTATTCATTGATAGAACAAAATAAGTAAAAATCAACACAAAACATGAACAACAAGAGATAGAGGTAACAAACCATAACCTAAAAAGTTACATCTCTTACACAAGAAAAGGGTATCAAAAATCTTTTAATACAAAAAGTTCTATCATGAGAATAAAGATCCGATACTCTAATCGGAGAAAATATCCACATAGAGCTAGAGCACTAAAAAGAACATAATAAAAGATAAAAAAAACCCAATTTTTTTTTTAAAAAAAAGGAAAACTTTTAATGGAAAATATGACTCCTTTTCCACTTTGAAAACTCTCTTTGTTTGAGACATTGAAGTACTAATTCCGAAATGTTGAATCTTTTGATACCTTTATTAGCAGTAGCTTCAATATCTTCTAAAAATAAGTTTATAATTTTAAAGTGCGTGAGAGATAAAGATGAAAAAAGAGATGATAAGATGGTTGATAGGTTTTTATTAGATTATGGTAGTAAAAAGGAGAAAAGAAAAGAGATGAGAAGATGATGAGATGTTGGGGGTAGCCAATAATGGCAATTGCCTCCTAGGATTTTCTCTAATTGGGGTTTACTTGGAGAGGAGAGAGAAAAGGCTAGCTTACGTTAGTTTATTGGTATTTATGCACTATATATCTATATCTATATATATGAAATGTAACATGTAATGCCCAATATTGTTTATTTTTCATGATAAAATTAGCTTCTTTGTTTCATTTTTTTTCTTATTAGTTTGGCATCTTATTATCATTTTCAAACAAATATAAATTAAAAACAAACATTTTTACTCATAAACATACTAAATTAATAAGATATAGATAAAAATCATACAATCCAAACGGACATATAGATGGAGAGAGATCTTAATAGATAAAAATATAAAAATAATAAATTTTTATTGCACGTTGATTTTGATTTTCTTAAAAGAAGAACCAAAATTATTAGATGTTTAAAGCTTTTAAAATATTCAATAATGAGTTAATCTATAAATTTAAAAAGATAAAAAGGCAATATCACTAAATTTTTAAGGTTTTTATTTTTAATATAACAAGGAATATTCTAATATCATTACTTACAACAAGAAGTCATGAAGCTACAGGTATTGGAATTAGCTTATATGCCTTTACACCATGTTTAGATTAAAAGGTCGGAAAAGAGAGGATAGGAGAGGAATGGAGAGGAAAATATAGTGAATTTAATAAAAAGATAATTATCCTTTTGAAATAAATGTATAGTTTTAAAATATAAAAAGTTTATAGTGTTTTAATATAATGAAAATCTATACTACCAACTATTTTATAACTTTTGTTTTCCTACTTATCTTTTTGGCGAGCTTTTTTTTTTCTTACCTAAATAAGAAAATTTATAATTTTTTCTTATTTTTACAATTTTATTAACAACTTTCCTTCCCTCCATCAATATATGCCAGCCATAAAATCAACACTCAGAAAAGTTTCATTCCTCGTTAAAAAATCAGACCCAAATACACAAGAAATGCGTAATCGTTAAAAATAAAAATGTCAAATCCTTAAACATGTCCATTTTCTTACTTCGTGTTCTTTTCATCCGCTGGTAGGATCTCAAAAACCGAGAAAAACGCGTAATCATAAGCGCTAAATGCATGCGATTTTCGGGTGATCTCCATAGGCAAAAAATTCGTAATCATTAGTAGGATGGGAGCATTAAATGCATAGATTTTGAAAATCGCATATGACGGCTGAGGGCTGACTGCTGTCGTTGTCCTCATCATTTTACCTGTCGGCTTCTTCACTTTTATACCGATTGTTGTAATTTCTTATAAGCCATCAGTGGTTTACTTGTTTCAATTTCAATGATTTAGGTTTATCTATTTATTTATTTAGGTCACCCTTGGTAGGCGCAGAACGCCCACATGGAGCTTTCTAGAAATGTTCTAACCAATTCTCCTTTTCAAGATTTCATGAGCATATATGTAAGGTCGCCCGCCTTAATTTCTTCACTTTTTTTCCTTTTTTTTTAAAAATTATAGATTTTTTAATTTAACATAATATTTTTATTTTTATATAAAAATAAAATATTCTAAAAAAATTCATTTTTCATAATCCTTAGTTAAGAACCAAAAAAAAAAAAGAGAAAAAAAAATAAAAGACTCCTCCACATTTAGGGTCTGTTTTGATGATCTATTTTTCATATGTATCTGTATTTGTTTCGAAATAATATGTGTAAAAATATTCTATTTGCATCTATATTTTATCTATTTTTAATCTATTTGATTTTTCATAAAAACTGCTATTTTTTTAATCTATATCTATTTTTTGATAAATAATTTATTAAAAAAGTTACTGTATCTATAAAAAAAAAAAACAATAAGGATATCAAAAAATAACCTAAAAACCTATTTTAAGGACTTGAATGTGAATGGTCGTAAAAATGACAACAGGCTGGATATTTAACACAAAAAGATGATAAATTTAAATTTGGCTTATTTTAAATTTTTAAGATAAGTAAGATAATACAATAACTATCATGTAATTCAAAATTTTATTTTTATAACCAAATTATAATTTAAAAATATTTTCTTTTGTACCATATCCAGGTATTATTAAGTGATAAAGATAATGTCACGAATGATACTTAAATTTTTGTAAAATATGCAATAACGTATCTAAATTTTGAAATTGATTAATTTAGTATCAAACCTTTGAAATTTATCAACTTAATACATTATAAATTTGAAATTGATTAATTAAGTAATTGAAAGAACTTGACAGCTATGTTATTAGTATGCACGAAAAGTTCTTCTAGTAATTGGATTAATCAATTTCAAAATTCAGATACCTAATTATATATTTTATCAAAGTTCATGTACTATTTATGATATTAACACTAAGTAACACTATAAGACGCTTCTTAAAATTTTAATGATAATTTTTCACATATTCAAATATTTAGTATTTACTTTAGGAAAAGACAAATATATAAAAAAGCACCAGTTCTTTTCTATTTAACCTCTTCATAAATCACTTATAAAGACTTTTAACGCTCATAGTTACTTCATATGTTATCTTCGGACTAGAATACCAAGACTTAAATATCAGCCATTTACCATTTGTAGTTGTGTATGATCCTTAATGATCATAAGTTTTGATGATTCTCCAAGCTTTTGAGTTTTGACAGAACTCTCCTTTCCGTTTGTATTCTATGGATTTGTGTTATAGTTAGAAGTCATTGTAAATTTTTATCATCATAAAAGTTTCCTCTATCTTTAATGATCAATAGGAAAAAAAATTCTCCAGGCTTTTTGATAGAATCTCCTATCGCCTTTGTGTTTTATGGATTGGAATAGTTGTAATAAAAATTTTCCCCTGTCATTAATTAACTCCCACCTGATAATTTATTTTAAAGAGGCTTAACAGAAATTAGTTCCGATAATTTTCTTATGAAAAAATATTATGAATCAGCTTTAATATATTTGACTATCTATCCTAATAAATAAATAAGTCCACCTTACAAAATTTTGGAAGCATTATTTGGCATCATGAGGGACTTTTTTTCTGATCTGGTACGAAAAACTGCCAAATGTCTCCTCATTAAACACGTGCATGGATGAACTAATGAATTTTAAATGAATTATTTGACATAATTTGGGAAAGTAACGTGTGGTCATCAGTAATTACAAATAGATTACTAAAATGGGAAATTTATATTATAACTAGAATATAATTACTGGAGGGCAAAGCAGATTCTTATAGTTTAATGAAAATTCAATTAAACAAGTATAATTATAAATATAAGGCAAATAATTCTGGTCCACATCATTATATAATCTTTGCACGTGTGCATTAAAGAATTTTCTAGCGGCATATTCGAGTTTTGTTTAGTTTTCAGAAGTAGTTTTAGTTGTTAATCATAATGGTAATGGCAGTGTTAATTTTAGTAGACTAAATTTATCTTGCTTAAATTAGATTGAAGCACTATAATTCAACACTTGACTTGCTTTTCCTTAAGAATAAAATATGATATTCGTTTCTCCTTCGATCTGTACATTCGCCATTAAGGGTGAGCACGGATCGATTTGGTTTGATTTTTTCTAAAACTAAGCCAAACTTAATTTACAGTTTGGTTTTTTCTCCATCACAAAACCAAACCCTTAAGTAATGGTTTGACTTGGATTAAAAAATTTATAAACCATAAAATAACGGTTTTGTTCGGTTTTATGGATTAAGGGTTTGTTTGGATGGTTTGTTTTTCATCTGTGTCTGTATCTTTTTCAAAATGATATGTGTAAATATGTCCAATTTGCATATATATTTTATCTATATTTGATCTATTTGATTTTTTTGATGAAAACTACCAACTTTTTTTTTTATCTATATCTATTTCTTGATAAATAATTTGTTAGAAAAAAATTTGAAAAAAGTGTCTGTATCTGCCAGAAAAAGCCAAACAAACAGACCCAAAATCAAAATTCTAATTAAAAATTTTCTTTGTTATAGTTTTTTTACATTTATAAATACTTAAATATTTATGTCACTTTACAAAGTTAATATTATAAACCATGATAATTTACTTTATGAATTCATCACACTTTTAATATATATTTCTCTATAAAATCAGTTATCCAACCAATAAAATGCATTCATTAACCAATACATAGTAAGTTATAATTTATAATTTTTAATTTTTAATATAACCATCAAGTCAATCATCAAACAATAAATTTAGCTAAAAAAAAAACATCTATCGACGAAATTCATCAATGAATAAAATGATCCGCTAATAAAATACATTAAACAATTAATATATAATAAGAGTTTATAACTAAATAAATGAATTACATACTTTATAAAGTTAAAAACTATTAAATGTGACATCTTGATTTCCATTGGATGCAAAATTATTAATAAATCGATATGAAGGCATCTAATTTGATAACTATAAACTAAATTAAGGATATAATTAGAATCATATGGAATATTCAATAAGAAAAGAAAGTATCAAAACTATAATAACCCTAAGAATAAAAGGAAACCATTTAAATAGATGGCCTGATTAATCTAAAACAAGGAATAATATAGAAACTACTCTAGAATTTAAAATCATGAAATTCAATTTGATAAAAAAAATTGAAAAGTAAATAGTAATAATAAAAGGTAAAATAGTAATAGTAAGTAGTAAATGGTTAAGAAAGTATGAAAAGTAACTAGTAAATCTAAAATGTAAATATAAAATATAAATTAACATATAATACAATAATTAATGTAGATTTTTCAAATAAGGTTACTTTAACCTATGAAATTACTAAAATGCCATTTAAATTCACAAAAATTGCAAAACTAACACAAAAAAATAATTTAAATGGAAAAAAATCTTAAAATACTCTAAAAAAATCAAGAATAATTTGGAAAAAACTAGAAAAATTTGAAACATGTAATTAATCTCAGGAAATATCCTAGAAATTTCTCAAAATTGTGTCAATTGCATGTAAAATTCACCAAAAATTCACTAGCTGTCCAAAAATTTTGAAACCTCACCAGGACATGTGTTTTAATTCCAATGACCAGATAAAAAGTTGCATGCAAAAATATTGACGTTTAGAATTTTTAATACGTGATAAAAAGCTATAAATACCGTGTTCTATCATAAAAAAATTAATGCAACTCATTTCGAACATCCTAAAATTACCAAAATTTTCAGTTTATTACTACAAATTATACTGTATACTTCCGACAAGTTCATGGTGGTAGAAGGTGGCCGGAGATGGTCGTTTTGGTGGTGGTTGGGTGGAAATTATGGAAATGTTCATGAAGTTATTCGAGCTCCTTTGGTAAAGATATTTTATTGGTAAATGCATCATGTTCTTATGTACCTCGCATAAAAATTTCATAATTTTTCTTGGTCATTTATTATTTTTAATAATTAATCTAAGATTCTGCCGGTATAAATAACATTAATTAGTGCATATTTTATATGTTAAAATATAGTAAAATGATTCTATTATACATGAAATTTTTTAACCACTTTCTAAATGCTCATTACAAAGATTAGATATTAACTTCATCAAGTTATAATATATACTACTATTTTTCTATAATTACACGATTTATTATAAACTAATTACCTTATAAATGGCTACGTATAACTTAAATCTATAACTAAACTACCTTAGTTATTTACTACTTTTTAAATATATTATCAAAGAACCTATAACAAATACATAAGAAATAATAACCCTTAGATTTGCTTAAACTAATTATCTAGTTTAAGGTTTATTAATTTAGTTAAGCTTAGTATAAAGACAATGATAAAATTAGTTATATTGTTGATATCAAATATTTATAAAGCTTATATTTAACTA
This sequence comes from Combretum micranthum, assembly GCA_024138025.1. NCBI lineage: Eukaryota > Viridiplantae > Streptophyta > Magnoliopsida > Myrtales > Combretaceae > Combretum > Combretum micranthum. Next base: position 1,741,001 of record JAMXBD010000092.1, on the reverse strand, counting down.
TACTTAATTTTTTAACTATTGCTTCTATAGTACAATATTTATAGGAATACTTATACTAAATAATTAGACCCTACATTAGCCTAAAAGAAATTATTATTTATAATTAACACTCAGTTAATAAATATCTACTTATTCTCAACTTTTAGTAATTAATAGGGGTATTGTCAAAAGAGGTAAAATCTAGATAATATTATCAATATTTCATAATTTTCCTAGAATTATCATCACATGTTCGTTGTTTTTAATAAATTTTCTAATATTCTAAAGTTAAGTAAATTAATCATCATAAAGTTAAATTAGTATAAAATATCTAATGTCCTTTAGCTCACTTTAAACTTTTTAATATTACTAGGTTTAGATGTTAACCTTACTTGTCTTACTATTTCTCCTACGACATAATAAATCCTCAATTATAAGTTAATTATTCAATATAATTCAATATAAAACTACAATCAATACTTAAATTATGTTTTATTTAAAATACACCATGATATACCCTATAATTTTAATCCATTCCCAATTAGCTAAATTAGGAATTATTACCCTTGCTAATTACATCTAGAAAAAGAAGGAAAATAATTAAATGACAAGCCAACCTCTATATGAAACTATAGATACTCATAACTATTCCTGGTTGGATAAGATTAGGTGTTCGAGGAGAACGCTGATAAATCACAATTTCTATAAGTGGTTCATTTATATGGTAATTGTAAAAAGGGATATTATTTACATTATAATTGTTTGTGCTTGTAAGTTAGCTATAAAATGTGTGTGGTTGATTAACTTTGTTTGATATTGGATGTTTACTTAACTTATTGTATTGGTGTGAGATGTCTATTTGATCGCCTAAGTAAAAAAGTATTATTAAGAATATAGTGAAACTAATAACCAATCATGTATAGCATATCGCATTTTGCATCCCTGCATCCACAAAACCCACCGTTCAGGTAAGAATGGGATTTCTTTTTCTAATCTTTATTGAACTAAGTGATAAGAGAGGAGGTCGCAATAAAGGCTACAAGCTATCTGGGGATAGTCCTAAACGGTTTTTGGGAGGACAGCAGTCCATTGAACATTCTTGGTTTTATGGAAAATGAATCTGTGTTAAACTCCTCGAAACCCAGATTAGAGTGGGGTTAATTTCTCTAATCTCGTGATGAAACAGTCAACATCACGTGGATGACATTCCGATTGACTGCACAATTCACTCTAATAATAACAATGATTGTGATTTATCCTATAATATTTATAAATACCCTTTTTATATCCACTAACTAAGCTGTGGTTTTATGCTCATACCCTTATAGATCTTTTTATAGAGATACAAGATTCTCTAAGGAGTATCAAAATTTGTTTCAGTAGAATGAAAGATGGGAGTATTAAGGATTATGTAAGGAGAGTTGAGATTGTATTATTGTAAAGAGATAAAGTGTATTTCTTCAGATTATTTGTATTTCTGTGTGTTGCCATCATTTGACAGCTGTTAATAAATTGGTTTAATGAGATAAGCCTTGTATATTCTACTTGTTAATGATAGTTAAGGCCACTAACTATCATTTTCATTTAAAATGTACGGCAGGATTGTCTTAATTAAGCTATTGTGATGTGACATTAAAAAACAATAGTTCATCATCAATATATATATATATCATGAGCCCAAAAAATAAATTTTAAAATGAATAAATTGATTTTAATTAATATTTACTAAATAATAAATATCAAATGAAATAATAAGAATATATATGACCTTTAATCAATCATCATAAAAAATCTATAGTTATAACTTATAAATAAAATATTATTATATATTTTTAAAAATGGTTTAGTTTTACGGATTGATTTGGTTTACTTTATAAATCAAATCATAAATTTACGTATTGGTTCGGATTAAAAATTTTTTAAACCAAATTGTTAAAAAAAATCATTTTTGGTTTGTTTATAGATTGGTTTGGTTTGGTTTGGTTTGGTTGGTTTTTTTGCCTACCCTTATCGCCATTACGAGATAATAAATCGATTTTTAAAGAATAAAAGATGTATAAGTGGAAAATATTTTTAATTCCATGACAATTGGGCGACGCTTCACTTGCAAGACTAAACAATAGGTAATAATGTTGTGCGAAGATAGTAACCAAGGACTATTAATGATGGTACCATCATGAAAACTGAAAATGCAGATAAAATTGAAATGCAATTCTCATTCCTAACAGAGAACGAAATCTTTATTCTAAAATAGAATGAAAATGCAATCGACCAGCTGAGTTCCAAAGGACAAGTTAAAACGAAGTAAAGGAACACGGTAGAATAAAAGGTTAGAAGGCAAAATGCAATAGAACACATCACTGCTTCGTTAACTCAAAACGATATTAAAATAGTTTTATTTGGCATTATTAAATTACAAACATTTTAAGTTACAAGTCTAAAAGACTACATTGTCAACCTATTACACCACAACGTAAAAAACAACAAAAATAATCAACGATTAATGTCAAAGAAAGAACACACTCCAATTTGGATAGACAAATTCCAGTTAATTGGATAATAATTTTATTAAGACATAATGATCTAAAACATGAAAAGAACAAATATATATCATCTCAAGAAAGCTTAAAGCACCAAAAAAAAAAAAAAATGAAAGCTTGTTTTTAGGTCATAAACGATTGTTTTTAGCCTAAAATTTGCAATTATGGGGCATGACCTTTATAATTGATATTGTTCTTTGAATGAGCTTCGCATAGATATAATAATAAGAAAACAAAATTATATGCTAAAATTTATGGCCAATTGAAGATGGGTTGCACGTTTATTTCTTCTTGGGCCTTTTGGATTTATCTAATTTATCCAAAAATTAGCTCGCAATCTACTCTACAACATTACCAATGTCACGACCCGAACTTCGTCAAGGCACATCCAGCCACTAGGTGTAACACTTACGCGTTATACGTTAAGGCTTGCCTAATCTATAATTTATCAAGATTGTTGCTAAATAAATTTTAGATTATTAAATTATTGAATTAGATTCTATAAACAACTATATTTACAACGGACAACTAGATTTCGCAAAATATATGCTTAATGGTAAATTTTGATTATTTAGAGTTAGGGTAATATTCCAGCAAATCTTAGTGACTCCACTCGTCGAAAAATTCCTCAAAATCCATGCCATACCCTATGCAATCATAATTATCACCATCAAAGCCATCAACACCTGAAAAAAAAAAAAAAAAAAAAAGAAGAAGAAGATGAAGAGAGAAAAGGAATAAGCCAAAGCTCAGTACGACAACAACATAACCACACACGAGATTGGCACACATATCTATTCTAAATGTAATATAATAATCGATAATTTATCTTTAAATTAAAACGTGGCAACCAACAGTGGAGTACTTACACTCCAGCTACATGCTAGGAACCTAGGCACCATAAGTAGTAGCAATTGCTCAAAAGTTTGATGTAAGCAATCTAAAACTAATATCTTCTATAGGAACATCTAGTAGATAGCCTTATTTAGGGGTTACAAATGTCCATTGTGATTAAGTAGATAAGAGAGCTTATATATTAAATTGTTTAATATAACTTCTCTTCAATATGAACAAACGTTACCTCGATACTGTTTCCCCTACCAGCTACCTGCCAAGCCACTAGTAACTATCATTATCAGTGATAGGAGGTGGCTTCAACACCTAACTACTGTGCTTGCATCGCATACCAAATTTGTTGCCCTTCGGACTGGGTTAAATGATCATGCACAAGCAACAAACAATTATAAAGGTCGTCTTTAAGTATTAATTCATTTATGATGTCTATCATAGCACACAATACACAAGTCACTATACCTAAACTCAAGTTAGAATCCTGCCTCAAAACAGATGATAGATAATCTCAAGAATAACAATTTGTATAAGGAAATTATCTCAAATAGATTTAGGTCGTTAATTTAATCATTCATTCTAATTAGATTAATTATTAATTAATATGAAGTTGTATGTATATATTTTCTATTGTAATTGAGATTTCATGAAATTGCCCTTTAAATATTAATTCGTAAATTAATATCAAATTCTAAAGTAAATATAGTTTTAGATCATTTTTATGTGTTAAGTTCATTTTATATTTAACTTAGTTTACTAAATCCATTTTATAGTAATTAGATCCTTAAAATGGTATTTTCAATGTCGTATCCTATAATCATTCTAATATACTTTTATTGAGTGAAAGTGTGAAACAACTCATATAAGATATAATTATTCTATTTACACCATTCATAATCCATTTTTACCTCTTAATATGCTAAGAAAACTAAACTAGTTTTCTATTATGTTGATCTTATAATGCCATATTTATACCTATTTTATTAAATAAATTCCTAAAATCAAAATAATTAATTATTCATCTTAAAATTCATATTTTAATATGAAAAACACATTTTTTTTTTCATATTTATTTGATTACATTTAATTTACCTATAATTCCAATAAATTCATTTTCTATAGAAAATTAATATCCATCCAAACTTTAATCAACCAGTTTTCTATCTTAAACATGGGTTCTTAAACTCAAATTTTTACGTAAATGACATAGCATATTGATTTACATGTGCATAAGTTCAATTGGCCTAAACAGTTAATTTATTAGGGTTTTAATTTTAATTAACTCAAATCTATCTAGAGCAGAGCATAGGCAACGACAATTAATCGGTTCGATCAAAATTTATCCTCAAGCCAGCTGATTATTTACATCATATTAAAATAAACTTCTTAAGCTTTAAAATCTTTATACTTTCACCCAAAAAGAAAAAGTCACCAATTCAGCTATATGCATTCACATGCTGCTGGCCAAAATACTATTTACATTGTTTGTTATTTTGTAATATAATTTTTAAAAATTGTAAATGTTTTTCAAAAATCACAAAAATTTCCAGTTTATATATAAACATATTAATTAGGGTTTTAATTTTAATTAACTCAAATCTATTTAGAGTAGAGCATAGGCAACGACAACTAATCGGTTCGATCAAATTTATCCCCAAGCCAGCTGATTATTTACACCATATTAAAATAAACTTCTTAAGCTTTAAAATCTTTATACTTTCACCCAAAAAGAAAAAGTCACCAGTTCAGCTATATGCATTCACAAATCTGCTGGCCAAAATGCTATTTTACATTGTTTTGTTATTTTGTAATATAATTTTTAAAAACTGTAAATGTTTTTCAAAAATCACAAAAATTTCAGTTTATATATAAACATATTAAGCTATCGTTTTGATAAATTTCATCCAAAAATAAATCTAATTAATATTTTATTTAGATTTAATATCTCAAACTGTCTAAATTGCATATATATATGCATATAAATTGATTTTCCTGCATTTTTAAATCATCTAAAACATGTTTGTTCTATGTTATTTTATCCAATTATCCATATATTTATATTTTACAAATTAAATCACAAATCATAGCTCAAATCATCATTATCAACACTAATTTATCCATATATCAAATACATACATATACTTCAACTGATTTTATATTCAATATATTTATTTCACAATTTCATTTCAATAAAATACATTAATTCAATCATATTCCACAAATATAAATTTCAATATGCTATATATATATATATATAAAGATACAATAATTTCAAATACTTAGATTTCTAACCTGCATACGTATACACACATTATATTTCAATTTTTTTGCATATACATATATTAATCAATATTTAATTATGAGTTTTCATTTAGTAATTTACATGAATTTATATGTCATTAGCATAATCAAACATATTAATTATATTGCTTACTTGTTTTAGCAAAATGACCTAGATTCTCCACTACTATTCCTCCTTATGTTGATGAAGTTTCTTCAAGCTAATTTTCCTAGCTTAAACCTTTCTTTTAGCCTTCAAAATCACCTAGAAATTAATTGAAATAGATATTATATTTAGGGAAAAAATTGAGTGATTAGATGATAGAGAAATCATAAATTTCCTTACCCATTGGATGCGAGATTTGAAGAGAGATTGTTGATGAATTTTGGAGGACTTTTAGTGTATTTTAGAGATGTTTTTTAGAGGATTTTGTAGAGGAAGGGGTTGCTGAAAACGAAGAAGAAATTAAGGTTTTCTAAGGATCATATTTATATTATTTCATGTTTTGTTATTTCTTCTAGGGTTGAGAGCTTTTGAGTTATTTTACATGGATAGTTTAGGGGCATTTTGGTCCTTTCACATGTGAGAATTCTCTAGAATTGGCTAAGGTCATTTTGGTCTTTTCACATGTTGGAATTCTCTTGAATTTATGGATATGTAGTAAGTGTGATGGAGTATGTTAAATGCATGGTCTCATGGGCTTAATTTCATGAGCTTATGGGCTTTTATCCATGGGCTTGATCGTTTAATTATGGGCTTATTGAATATGGGCTTGAACTTATGTTGATGGGCTTGGACTTTAATTTCATGGATCAAGCTTTTAGGTTATGGGCTTTGGCATTTGAAATTTTGATTTAAGAAGTAAGAATAGAAAATTTGCTAATTGACGTTAGAAATTAAATATAGAAAAATCTAATTGAAGGAAAATTAATATCTCACTTGAATTTAGAAATTTAGCAACTTAGAAATTGATATTTGAAAGCAAATATTTAGATTTGAATTTCTAGGATTTAAGGAGTTGGAAATTAGGCTAAAATATATAAATTGGATATTTAGGGGTTTAGGCAATTAAACTTGATGAATAGAGTTCAAGTTGATAGTTAGAAACGATTGATTAATTTAAATTTGTCGAACTAGGTAAATGAAGTAGTTAGGTAGGTTAAAATGGTTAGATATGATATTAGAATCTCTATTTTCAACTAAATTTATTACTAATTTAATTGTGTTAAATTATCTAATTATATTCTATAGTTTGTAAATTTCAATTAACTAGACTATCTAAATTTAATTACTAAGTTAAACTTAAAATAAGATTCAAAACTACTCTCATTTTCATAGTATTTAATTATTACATTCTTAATCTAGGTTGGTAAAATTTGAGGTATTTCAGCCAAAGTAATTCAAGCCTACTCTTTATTGTTGCTAACGGAAAGTAATTCAAGCCTACTCTTTATTGTTGCTAACGGAAACCAATGTCTCCTCGTGAAGGTGGTATTGCGCTTGCATGCTTTGCCATAGGAAAATTGTTCAACTCTCATAAGTAAGACTCATGTATTGTCAGATGGAGAGGCTTTCAACTTCACTAAAAGTTGCTGCACGAACCCAGCCTCCCAAACAAAGACTAAACATAAACCCCATCAAAAAAGGATCTGCTTCCCAAGTAGATTAACAAACAAAGCAAGCCATTACAGTTTCTCAAAGAGCTAGCTCCTCCAACCCAAGGATCTACAAAGGTTGCCAAAAATAGTTGGTTCTCAGTTGTTTGACGCCTGTGTGTTACAAAGCATAATAGGGCTTCAAAAGCCCATTGCATGACATAGTTTAGATCTTTCATCTCATGCTACGAAAATGCCAAATGTTATTTTTAAACACGAGTTCTCTAGGTTATGCTTTAACTCTCTAAGGTACTTTGACTTCTCCAGCCATATATTTTCTACGAAAAAACATAATGAAGAAGGTGACTCCATGTGGGAAATATGGAATATAGACTTCAAAATACAATTCTTAAAAGTGATGGGATGAGAGAAACTAAGTTCCCTATTTATAAAAAATTTTGAGTCAGGAAATTCTTTTAGGATAATGAGGTTTTAGATTCAACTCATTTTAAATTGTTAGAAGTCAATTCGTCAGATGTCCCTAGTCGTTCAATTAATAGGAGACATCATCCTATGGCTCATCATAAATTATTACCATGCCACCATATCTAAAGAGTAATAATGATATAGCACGAATCTTGGACTTTCTTCAGACACAGGGGTGTAAATCATATATGAAAGCATGATTCTCATAGGGAAAAACCCAACATTCTCTTAGCAAGGCACTAGCCGGATACAATGACCAGTTAATAATAAGAGTGAGCACGGATCGATTTGGTTCGATTTTTTTTAAAACCAAACCAAACCATAATTTACAATTTGGTTTTTTTTTTTTTTTCATCCCAAACCAAACCTTAAGTAACGGTTTGGTTCGGATTATAAATTATTTAAACCATTAGATAACGGTTTGGTTTGGTTTGGTTTGGATTACGGTTTAAAACAAAATTCTAACTAAAAATTTTCCTTGTTTTAGTTTTTTTATATTTGTGTAGATTCTTAAATATTTATATCATTTTACAAAGTTGATATTATAAACCACGATAAAATACTTTATAAATTCATCATACTTTTAATCTATAGTTCTCTATAAAATCAGTTATCCACCAATAAAATACATTCACTAACCAATACATAGTAAGTCATAATTTATGATTTTTAATATCATCATGTCAATTATCTCCCAATAATTTAGCTAAATAAAAAATCACCTATACAAATTGATCAATGAATAAATGACCAGCTGATAAGATATATTAAACAATTATAATACATAATGAAAGTTTATAATTGAATTAAATAATTTCATAACTTTACAAAGTTAAATGCAATTAAAAAAAAAACAATAGTTCATTATCAACAAAAAATTACATATCATAAGCTTAAAATTTTTTTTAAAAAGAATAAGTTGTTTTAATTAATGTTCACCAAATAATAAATATCAAATGAAATCATATAAACATATAGTATATTATTATATTTTTTTAAAATGGTTTGGTTCGATTTTACGGATTGGTTTGGTTTACCTTTCAATCCAAATCATAAATTTACAGATTGGTTCGGATTTAAAAATTTTCAAATCAAACCATGAAAAAAACCATATTTTCGGTTTGGATTGGTTCGGTTATGGATTGGTTTGGTCCGGTCGGTTTTTTTACCCACCCCTAGTTAATAAGAACCAATAAGCAAAAACAAAAACAAGATGCAAGTACGAAGGAAGACGAAAATAGAGGCAAAATCAGAAATGGTTGACAATTTAACATCTTTACATCAATAACACATCGTGGGTTAATTCCTTTAAGTCTTAGTTCTTCTCTTCTACCTCCGCACTTGACTTAGTGTAAAGGAGAGGTAGGTTTGTCGGAATACCATCAAAGCAGATAACCTTAGATTCAACACCAGCACTCTACTATACATGGTCACATGCCTCGATTGGCTTTACTTGGTTAGTACAGGACGCAAGATCTTCACTAAAAGGAGCATTTTTTGACCCATTGGAATATTAGAGGCCAGTTCTATTAACGAAGTCACCTTCCCTTATTGAGGTAGCTCAATGGTCCCTACTTTGATCAATGGGAGTGTGATTGTCCTCCTTACCTTCCTCCACCTGGTTATCTTTCCCTCCCTCATTGTTTTCTACCTTTGCCCCCTCTGCCTCTCATTGGATATCAGTAAGATGTTTCTATAAGGAAACTAATCCATTGAAGAACATTTACATATTAAATCTTGATGTGCTAGAGTTGAAGCTTGATAGCTTCTTTGGCCACACTTGACATCTCTAGTTCATATTCATCATTGGCCTTAACCTCATGCACAATTCTCTCTCTAGTGGAATCAAGTAGCTCCTTTCCAACTTCTAGCCTCTTAACGAAGGCAAAGTGATCTTCCAAGTCTTGATGTCGCTAATGATGAATCAAGGTTGGTTATAATCTTGTTTTAATGAGAAAATATATTGAACAAATGCTCCTTAACTTAGTTAAGCTACATTAAATAAGCAAAAAAAAAAAAATATTATATGTTTAAGCTTTAATGTGCATATATGTGTTTGTGTTTATATGTGTGCAAGTTGTGTAGGAACAAATTGCCATCCCCCAGTCTTGATGTGGGCTTGATCGCGAACTTCGTCGAGGGCTCGATTGGTCCAATCGAAGCGTAAGTCTGAGGCGCGATGAATGGAACAAAATAAGATACATAAACTTGGTCGCTTAACAAGTTTAACTCAAGGATGCGACAAGTTTGAATCTAAGGCTCAACAAGCGCAGACTTAGTCAATGGATAAATTGAGGCGCGATGAGTTTAGGGTGCAGCAAGTATAAGGCACGATAGTTTAAAAAATAGTCCGTTGTGAACTTTCAAATTTGATCATTGGAGGTTGTTTTCGAGAACAATGGCTATATTTTTTAAAGCTGCTATACATAGAATATTTTGGGGTTTTTAAGAGAGAGAAGAGAGTAGAGCTTAACTTACATAAATTATATAAAAATACTCTCTCATTTTGTGTTTACATTTGTTAAGTGAATAGTATCATTTGTGATACTAGTGAGCTAATATTATAAGACACTATTTGCATGTTTTTGTTTGAGTGTTTTAGTAAAGTCCTCCTTTGTTTGAGGCAATAGGTGAAGTCCTCATATGTTGATGCGCTTCTATAAAGTCCTACGTGTGTGTAGACAATTGGTGAAGTCTTCTTAACAAGGCTTTTATGAAGTCTACGTATTGAGGCAATGCAAAGTCCTCTATTGGTGAAGCATTGTGTGAAGTTTTCTTTGTGAGGCAATTGTTTTGATTGAATGAAATGCATGAAGTCCTCTTTGGCTGAGGCAATTTGTGGGTCGTGAAGACTAGGAGCATATCGAACTCCACGTTAAATCTGGTATAATATTTTTTTTCCCTTATCTCTTTATTATTGTTATTGTAATTATGCGTAAAGCGATAAAAAAGATAATGGTTAGATAAGTGAGTTTATAAACCCACATTGTGGCTTCTACTTTCACATACATGAGTATAAACAAGCCTAGCTGTGCTTTATAATTTTTTTTCCAACAATTAGTATCAGAGCAGGTCTCTAAGGTTAATGCTTAACTACATCTTAATGAAAAAGCTTATGTGATTATTTAAAAATGCTAGGCTTGTGTGTTTTTGTGTGCTAAAAAATGAGTTATTTATTAAGTGTAATTTAAGTCTTTTAGTTAAACATCGTATTTTTACAAATGAGCTTTTACTTGGAATACTTAACTGAGGGAGTTAAGTTGCATTTAATAAGTTGTTTATTATATGTAGGTTGGGAATCTTTAATTGAGCATTATATCTTTTACAAGTGAGCTTTTACCCGAATGCTTAACTGATGAGAAGTGCTAAGTTGAGAGGGAGTAATGTTGCGCAATAATTGTTCTTATAAAAAAGGGGGAGATTGATGAACTAATGTTGGTTACAATCTTGTTTTGATGAGAAAGTGTATTGCACAAATGTCCCACGGCTTATAAGTGAGCTTTTACCCGAATGCTTAATTGAGGAGAAGTGCTAAGTTGAGTGCAAGTAATGTTGTACAATAATTATTCTCATCAAGAAGGGGAAGATTGATGAACTAATGTTAGTTATAATCTTGTTTTGATGAGAAAATGGATTACACAAATACTCCACAGCTTAGTTAAGCTACATTTAATAAGCAAAACTTGTTTTTGATATGTTTAAACTTTAATGTACATATATGTGTTTGTGTTTGTATGTCTGAAGATTGTGTAGGAACAAATTATCATGTGCCATCCCTAGGTTTTGTCATAGTATGTTAGTAATATTATTATGATAGTATTCTCATTATTTGGATTTCGATGATAACAAAAAGAGTTACATGTTAACTAACAAGTGTATTGCATGTCAAGTTCTTATGAAAATGTTTTACAAGAAAATACCAATCAGAAAGTATTTCAGAAAGTATTTTCAAGAGCAGAAAAGAAGCAGAAACAATTTCAGAGAGCAAACTAACGTGTTGCGTGGATACTTTACAAAAGAGTACAAACTCAAAGGATATTTCAAAGAGTATTCAAGGAAGGTTATTAAGCAAGAATGAAAATTCAGAAACTTTTTCAGAAGGCATTTCACAAGAATTATAATATATAATAGATATGAAGACCTAGCACCAAAGTGATTGTATTTGGGAAATACATTCAATAATGTTCCACAAAGTTGGTTTAATATCCAAAGGGGAATAAATTCAAAATGGAGATGATTTTCAAGAACAATTGAAGAACATAATACATATTGCACTTGAAAAGAAAGTTAGTGTGCATAATATGAAGTACTTACAAAAGGAAATAAGATATTCAAGGATGATATCTGAAGATTCTACTAAGTATACGGAAAATATGGAAATATATTATCAGAGGATATCATAAGATTTATATTTCAAGAAAATCGGTTTCGTTTTTGTTGCTATTTTCGTGGGATTTTTTTCAAATTAAGATCACGCACCAAGATAACAACAAGTTTTCTTATCCTTATCTTGATGGAAGACGTCTGGAACAAACAACTCGAAGATTTTCAAATTTTCAAATGAAAGAAGACTCTATCAGCAAGTCATCCGAATTAGAAGCAGAAAAGGAAGGGATCAAGCTTATCTATTCCAATGATTTAGCCGTTAGAAGATTATCAAGCTTATCCAATTTTGAACATTCCAACCGCTTGAGAATGTGTGAATAAAAAGGCATGATCAGAACGAAGATGAATACTTGAAAACAGAGAACACGAAAAAGAAGAGATATACAATCAAAGCTTAACAAGCAAAAACTGTCATTTTCAATTTCATTTGTACCGAAATATTAGAGGATATTTTGTCATTATTTCCTCAATTTGATTTGTTTAATCCTTGTGAGATTGAAAGTTACAAGTAGATTCAGTAAGTTGATGTTAGCTTGAAGGAAGCTAGGAAAATCAAACTGAGTGCATTTGTAGCCAAGTGCTTTGGCAAAAGACAACTTGTAACATTGATTTGTTCTTGGATAGTGGAACATACTGGTAAAGACAATCGGATCCCCGGCTTGGTGCTGGAAGAGAGGACTGACGCTCAAGGCGGAACCTCTATAAACAGCTTTACAAATTCTTCTACCTTACTCTCTTTAATTTTCGTATATAGTTACTTGTTTGTGTTTATTGTAACTTTTTCAGAACCTGTTTCAGAGACTAATTGTTTAGAATTAAAAAGCAGAGAATAAATCAAAAACTAGACGTTTTGCCATATATTCTTGATTGAGCTTAACAATTGTTATAGAAATTAGACTTGTTTGCTTCCGCATTATAGATAAAACAATTTTATTAAAATTATTATTTTTTATTTGAAACCCATTTTTGTTTGATTAATCAAGTTGGTGAATTTGATAAAGTTTACTTAAAAGAATTTTTTTTAATTAACCAATTCACCCCCCCTCTTGGTTAGTTTTTGGGACCAACATAGTATGAGTTAAAAATTTAAAGAAATTAAAATTAAAGATTTAACTTTATCACCTGAAAATAATAAATTATTTTGGCTCTCTCTCTCTCTCTATATATATATAATATATTAGTTAATGTTTTTAAGTCATAAAATGTATTGTTTTGCATGCATTAAAATGTGGAGCTTTCATGATTAAATCTATTTAAAAATACCAAAAAATTTAATGCATGCTGGCTACAATAAGCTTTAAAGCATGGAATACTGTCCTTTTCTCTCAAATAAAACCTCTTTCATTAAATGCTGAAAGGACAACTCCTAATAAACAATACTTATTTTCCTCTAACGTAAAAAGAAAGCCAAATAGTGATTTAAAAGTTTACACCAACTGGCCATGTGTTTAGAAAGTAAACACGATATTTTCAAAATATCTACTGTGCTAAAAATCATTCCTTTTACTTGCTCAAACTTTGTTCTTTCAAAACCATTACATTTTAGTTTGAAAAACCCTAATATCGTGTTTACAAGTTTTACAACCTGAGTTTTGGAAAAGAAGAAGTAAAGTGATATTCAAAAGAACAATAGGTAACTTCATTTTACTTTATTTTCAAGAAGTTACGGATAGTATCCTCGTTTTATCATGTTTTTGAAAGTTACAGTAAGAGTCTCTATTAAATACACTAGTACATGTGCAAGTTTCACCCTTTATGCGTGAAACTTCATTTTAACAGACATTAAGGCTGGGAAAAACTAAAGAATGAATCTGGTTTGTTAAGGAATATCGAGTTTGATAGATATAACATATTCATGAAACCAAATATGGGTTTCACTTACCAAGAGTGTCAAAGTATGTTTTTTGAGCTTATTGAGGCCATAAGTTTTGATAAATCTGTAATGTATGATTAAACAAATGTTTCTCAAGCTTTATTTGAGTAAAGATGATGAAACATGTGATAAAGCAGTGTAGACCTGTCCTTTAGTTCTGATGTTCTAAATAGGTTCTAGATGTTTAGTCTTGTGTTAGGTATGTCTGATGTATGTAGTTGTTGAGTTAGGACGTTTTGATGTGGGTTTTGATGTTAAGACCTAAGATGGAAGTGTTGTGAGATGATAGAGTTGTTTTGGGGTTGACCTATATGTTGTTGTTGCTTGTTGAGGCCTAGTTTTGCTCTGGGAGTTGTTATGTTGCTGTTGTCGAGGCATAAGTTTTGCCTTTAGTGTGCCTCTAAGCATTGTTGGTGTCGCAGCCTAAGTTGGTCCTTATTGTGAATCACCGGTGGGCTTAAGGTAAGAGTCGAGGGGTAAGTTTTCAGTGTAAAGTATCTATAGTGGCAAAAATAAAATAAAATCCGAGTCCTTGACATGCCCGTAATACACATTAAACCTAGTTGTGCCTTAAAAATGTTCAAATAAGAATGCATAGGACATCGCGGCCTATTGTCGAGCCCTTGATGTGAATCGTGATAGCCACAAAAGTTTGTTGAGGCCAAAATTAAAACAAAACATTGAAGCATAGTTTTAACCGAGGCCTAAGGTCAAGTCCTCGACGTGCACTGTGCATGTTTTTAACAACACTTGACTCTCGAATTTGTTAAGATGCGACATGTTTTCTTGCACTCAAGTACCCCATGACCCTATCCTAAGTGATCCTCAACCCTTAGTTGCTTGGGAACAAGCTTAGTTTTTGGTAGCAATGCGACCCTCCACCCTACTTTAGTGGCACGCGATAGTGTTGAGCTTAAGTTAAGAAGTTTATAACGAGAAACTAGAGTGCTTAAAGCTCTATAAGAGTTTTATCTTCTCTGTTATATAATGGTGAGATATGTTTGTTTTTTTATAGGAGTTTTCAATTAAGACCTTGAATTTCCTAAAGACTACAACAATCTTTGAGCAGGAAGCAAGGGTGAGTGACTTGAATTCTTATCATGACGATGTGCTTGTAACCTAGTTGCACCTATTATATATAAAAACAACTGATTTCGTGTGGGGATGGGTATAATGCTTGTTGTATGGTGGTTGTTGTTGTAGTAAGCCTTAATAACATAATCGATAACAATCTGTCTAATGCTATTGTGTAATTGATTAAAGTTGGTTGTCTAAATATTATGTGAATGTCAATAACTCGATCTAAGACTTGTCTGATCCTTAATCTAAAATGACATGCATTGCACGATAGCACTACATTAGCATAGTAACCATATCACGTGTTAACATCTCAATTATGTGGTAGTCTTAAGCTTGTTAGTGGATCTATTTCTCCAATTGGATATCATAGGGTTGCTCGTATCCCAGGAACTAAAAAGGTACTGAAGGACATCACCTGCGTGGGTATTAGTTGAAGTGATGCTAGTACTTAGGGGAATTCTGATGGTTCTAAGTGAAGTGGTGGTTAAGATTAATATATATAATACGTGTGTGTGTGTGTGTGTGTGTGGTGTGTGTGTGTGTGTGTGTGTGTGTGTGTGTGTGAATAATAAATGAATTTCAAATGAAATCCTCTCTCCTTAGATTCTATTAAGGGGTAGTTTGAGGTTATGTTCAATATGTATATTAACTATGAATTATGAAAGTTCCCTCTTCCTTAGTTCTCATTCTTTATTGGGCATGAATTACTTAAGATTGGTCCTTCAACCCCCTAAAGAGAGCATAAATCCTCATGGGTTTAGATTCTGGTCATCCAAACTATGCATTTTATATGTTTGAGTGTGATATTGCATATGATTGAAATTAAACTTGTTTAACCTTTGCTTGAAGTGTGGTTTGGATCAGGTTATCTCATTGAGCTACGATTTGCTCACATTCCTTCAGAGTTTACATGCTTTCAGGATCTCTAGATTGGATCTAAGCTGGTGAGGAGCGGATGTAGTAGATCTCTATGGGAAAATCTAGGCTTGAGCGAGTGGTGATGATAGTCACCTTGTATAGAACCTTTTGTTGTTTCCTTTAAGTTTGTAAAACCATGTTTAAGGTTGTTCTAAGTGTATGGATGATGTCTCTTTGTAAAGAAATTATATGTATTGCAAAATTTCTCATCTTGACAACCTTGCGATCCTGTTTTTTATTGTGCATGCCTTGGAGTATCTTCGTGGTATATAATGCCTGTGGAAATTTTCTAAAAAGGCCTTGATAGGTATTGATACTATTATGGTGCCCAGTGGGGTGGGACATCATGCCCAGTCTTGATTGCTGCCTTTATTGCTTACTTTATTGAAGCTTGATTAGTCCAATCAAAGTGTAAGTCTAAGGTGCGATGAATGGAACAAAACAAGATGCATAGACTTGGTCGAGGGTCACACCAAGGGCTTAACAAGTTTAACTCTAAAGCATAACAAGTTTGAATCTAAGGCTTAACAAGCAAAGACTTGGACGAGAGGTAAATTGAGGCATGATGAGTCTAGAGCGTGATAAGTCTAAGGTGCAACTGATTAAAAATAGCCATTGCAGACTTTCAAATTCGATATTTGGAGGTTCTTTTGGGGGAAAACAAATATGTTTTTATAACTGCTATATATATAATGTTTTTTGATGTTTTTAAGAGGAAGATGAGAGCAGAGCTTAACTTGCTTAGATTATGTAAAAATACTCTCTCATTTTGTGTTTGCTTTTGTTAAGTGAATAGTGTCATTCGTGAGATTAGTAAGCTAATATTGTAATGCACCATTCACATGTTTTGTTTGAGTGTTTTAGTGAAGTCCTCCTATGTTTGAGGCAATAGATGAAGTCCTTATGTGTTGAGGAACTTATGTGAAATCCTACATGTGTGTAGGCAATTGGTGAAGTCCTCTTGGCGAGGCATTTTATGAAGTCATCATGTTGAGGCAATGTGTAGTCCTCTATTAGTGAGGCATTATGTGAAGTCCTCTTTATAAGGCAATTGTTTTTATTGAATGAAATGCATGAAGTCCTCCTTAAGTGAGGCAATTTATGAACTATGGAGACTAGGAGGTGGGCTGAACTCCACATTAAATCTGGTGTAATCTTCTCATTCCCTTATCTCTTTATTATTATTGTTGTAATTGTGCGTAAAAGATAAAAAAAGATAATGGTTGGATAAGTAAGCTTAAAATTGGTTTAGAAACCTGCCTTGCATGCCTTGCAGCTTCCACTTTCGCATGCATGAGTGTAAACAAGCGTAGCTGTGCTTTAATTTTTTTATTTATTCTTTCTAATAGCTAGTTCACTTGAACTATGAGCTCTATTATCTATCAACAAGGCTGCATTTCACTTGAGTCTGCTTAGCCTCAACAGTAGCCTCATTGGTAGATTCCTCCTTCAACTTCCCAAGTTCTTACACCTTAAGGTTAAAGTTAGACCGCAAGTCTTAATACTTCTTCCGCACATCAAAGAGCTCATCATCATAATTTTCATCTTAACAATCCTAGCCAGCAAATCCTCACAATTCTTCTTTAATAAACGACCTACCTCCTTCTACTCCTGCTTTTCTCGAAATAGCAGCGCTTCAAGTCTTTTGGTTTCCTACAACTAATAAGAACATTCCATTTTAACCTATCAATTGCGACAACTAATGACTTGTGCTTATCTTCAAAGTAATTTAAACGGCTGGTGGCGTCAATTGCCCTCTTTTTAGCACCTTCATCCTTTTCGCCTCATCTGGCTGTATAGCTCTTACACTCTTCTTCAACATTCCTAAAGCTGTCATAGAAGACAAGATACCTCATATCTTAAAGAACATGCATAAGTAAGTGAAAACAACAGTAAGAGACCTTACCTTATAGCATTCCATAAAGGCAGCATTGTCTACCTAAATCTGACGGAATCGATTCATGACATCATCTATCAGTCTACTTGAAGGACTGAAAGGAAGCTCAACAAAGGAAACAAGTGGAGAATACAACATGGATCACAACAAAAGCTGCCCTTGAGCCGGCAGCCTAGAATTCCAACGCTTGCGGCCTTGCTATTTACACCAGCGGCCCATATCTTGCGTACGACAATGAACAATTGCAGGCCGATCGCTTTTCAATTGTAAGCCGGCGACCTATCTTACCAGCTTAGAGATTTTTAGTTGTTTTATTTTGTTTTTCCAAAATTTGTTTAGGGTTTGATATAAATATGTCTTTGTAACTGCGAATGGATACTAGTTTTTGGATTTTTGCAAATGTGTTTGAGAGTTTTCTCAATATTTCTCTTCTCAACCACTTGTTTGATTATGGTGAAATTCAGTTCTTATTGATCCTTGTGATCATGGAAAACATCTCATTCTTATCAATCTATCTACAGATTGTGGCGAACAAACCTCTTCATCTTGTTTGTGAGTAATATCAAGCAAAAGTGAGCGTATTTCGAGTTGATTCAGTGTGTCATATCCGATATCATCATTGATCATATCCTTTATTTTCATTGTATCAAAAATTAAAAATCCATAAAAATATCATCTTTATCATATCTAATTGGACCCTCAATTTGAGATCACTCTGTTTAGGGTTTTAGGCACATCATCTTTTGGTATCAGAGCTCCGGTTTCAATTACGGGACAATCAGTAAGCGAAAAAGTTTCGATCTTTACCATTATTTTGATTTATTTCAAGGAATTGTGATTTGTTGGGGTATCATTCTTGGTTTATGTTGAGTTTGAGAAAATTAGGGTTTCTATTATATTCATGTTGTTGTGATTTAGAGGAGAGAGTGAATTATGTCGCATGAGAGTGTGAATGTTGTTGGTGGGAATGATGAGAATAGTTGAATTGGTGTGGGTCAAATTCGCTGTACTATAGGTGATCGGAGATCTATAGAAGACTAACTACAAGAATTACGTGTTTGTGATGGTTAATCTTGCCACAATGGTGGGACGGATGGTAATAGGACAACCACTAGTGGTTAATCCACAGGCACCACCGCCAGTTGTTAATCAATATGTAGCACCTCTAGGTCTTGCTAAAGGAATTAGAATGGAAGAAGTAGGAAGAGGAGATTATAGAGGGAGATGAAATTAAGGTGATGCACCAGCTTATCGTGAAGGAAGAGGCGAAAATTACGAGGAAGATTATTATAATCGAGAATTCCAACCACCTAGAGGATTGGAATATGTCATGTTATAAATGCCCTCATTCACTGGAGGGGGATCTGCAGATCAGTATCTCGATTGGGAGGTCAAAGTTGAAGGTTTATTTGAGTATTATGATATTGACGACCACACTAGGGTTCGCTTAGTAGCAGTTGATTTTTCAGGTTATGTAGCTTTATGGTGGAAGAATGTCCTATCCTTGCGAAGGAGAGATGGAGAAGCTGAAATCCGAACATTGTAGGATATGAAACGGATTTTGGGGAGGAGATTTGTACCTGAGCATTACAGGAATGAGTTGTTCATGCGTATGCAAAAATTGAGGTAGGGAAGTAAGACTATAGACAAATATGTCCAAGAGTTTGAGACCCTGATGATTAGCTGTGGAGATACTAAGCCTCTTGAGTAAATTATGGCGAGATTTGTGATGGGTTTAAAATATGATATCTCCCATATTGTTGAATTACAGAGGTATGAGACACTTGATGAAACTATACAGATAGCCCTCAAAGTTAAGCGACAGAGGCATAGTGGTGCTTACAGAACATCTCATAGGTATTCTCCCAAAACACCTGAAAGTAATTTTGATTCTCCAATATCTAATAGAATGGAAGTGGTTCAGAATCTTGATGATGATTATAAGTCTGGGAAGGAAGTGCTAATTGATAAGCAAGTAAAGAAATCTACTCATGATTCTGGTAAAGCTGTGGTGGCCACTGAGTTTAAGAAAGATATTGCTAGTGGTTCTCGGAAAAAGAGTAAGGAGGTGAAGTGCTTCAACTGTCAAGGTTATGGGCACATTGCTTCTCAGTGTCCTAACAAAAGAGTGATGACCATCACTGATGGGGAATTGGTTGAAGAGGATTAGGGTGATAATGAGCATGGTCTTGATGAGTTGTAAGTTGTTATAAATTCTTATTATGAGGATAAAGAGGCCCATACATTTGAAACCCATGGGAAGGAGAAGTTTATGAGTTTGGTACCATCACGCCCCGAAGGGTACCCTAAAAGTAACAGTCCGCTACACTCAATATTAAAGCTTAAGTATGACAACCTTAGCCATTCCCAAAAGCTTTGATATCAAGTGTAAGGCGTGCTCTCACAAGTTTAGAGGACCATACCCGGGATTATGAAGTTTAACAAGATATAATAACATGTTTAAGAAAAGAGAACTCATAATAGTTATTTACTTATAATAATATTCTTACAAAACTTAGGGACATTTTCCCTTAATCTCTAGTCTATTACAAGAAGGTTACATATCTTATCCAAGCTAAACTTTATCTAGAATTTCTTTGCTCCAAAAAGAAATTACCTGCCCGCAGGGTTTTCGTGGCCTTAACCATAAATAGGGAAACTGCAAAAGATATCTATGGGGGTATAAGCTAACAGGCTTAGTGAGAACTATTTCCATAAATAACTTATTGTAAAGAGATTTCAAACAAGTTGTTTAAACAATCAAATGTGATGCAACATACACGTGGGCAAACAAGTATAAGTTTTCCGGGAACCATATGTTGAATGGATTTGCGCCCTCCATTCGGGGTTTGGTGATACAAAACCTCAATTCAAGTAGTTTTAGTTAAACGTTTTATGCTCACGAGCACTCATCGCCAAGCATTTCAAGTTTACTTGAATTGACCTTGCTTTCGGATTTTCCGCCAAGCATTTCTCTTAAGCCGCCAAGCAATCGCTTTCGGATACTACGCCAAGTGTTGCTTTCGACATGAGCCTACTATCCTTCTCACCCAAGGATAATAACCCATATGCAATGTGACTCACTTCGTGGTATGCATGAATCGATTTATTTATGATGTCATAGCATAATTATTTTTGAATTTAAGGCGATCAACGAATTTCATACAAATCAAAGGTTGTACTAAAACAAGCATTTAAAACAATTCTGGCTCCGATATTCTTAGGATTCTTTCAAAGAATTATTTTACATACATATCGATTTATCTTTTCCTAGTTCTAATGCAACTAAATTACAAGCACAACAAGTATAACATTTAATGAAAATAAACTCACGATGCCATGTTGACTATTCCTCTATATAGGTGAGTCGTTCACACACTCCACTTAATCGTAATAATCTTCGGGATAAAGGAATCCTTTTTTGGGGTCACCTAGCCAAAGAAAATTCCCACAATGAGCATTCCTTGAATTTTCTTGAATTTTGACAAAACAATCAAAAGAACATTAAAGTTAGTAAAAGGAAAGTTCCAATTTAAAATGGCCATAACTTGGTCATTTTAACTCGGAATCGCGCATATAATATCCCGAATTCTACCTACTCGAAAAGATCTATCCATTTCTAAAACTATTTTTATCAAACTAAACCATTTAGGCCCCGAAACAGTGGTGATGAAATTCACCACGAATTTTCCATCTTAAAAACAACTTGGGTTCACCCATTCAAAACTTGCTTGATAAATACTTAGTTATCTATATAGTTGAAAATTTCTCTTTTATAACTATATAACTCATATTTAAGCATGCTCAAGTGTTTTGTTGTCCAATTATATTTCTTGAATAAAACAATGTTGGTTTGAAGTTGTTAGAAAAATATAGTTTACAAAAATCGATTTTGTAAATTTCTTGAAACGAATATCTTGTTTCTTTTTGTTTTTCCAAAAATATTTCATGTTGGTTTTATTATGTTTCCCAAGTAACTTTTTGGAAGTACAATTTTCTATTTTCTAAGTTCTCTTATATTAGTACCACTTTTCCTATTTATTTTTCCTATACAATTTTCTTTGCCTATTTGTTTGTAAAGGTCTTTATTTGAAAATTTCTTAGCCTTTCATCTTGTTTATCTTTTTCATAAAAATAATTTTTGTATCAACAATTATTTTCTTTTGAAAAACAAAGTGGAATAATGAAGGTTTAAGTAGCTTTTCAAAGTAAAAGTAGTTTCTAAAATTATAGTGAGTTCTTTTTGTAACTTGAAAGGAAATGAGTTTATTTTTTTTAACTCATAGATTTTATACTTTACATAAACTTATTTCTAAGTGACAAAATCTTCTTTTGTTTAATTATTTTTAGAAATTAAAATTTTTGGACAACAATCTAAATGAACATGATTTATGAGAATAATAACAAACAAAAATAACATAAATAATAAATTCAAGTATTGGAGTCTTAGCTTTTTCAAGACTCCTGGGACTAAGAAGTAGACTAGTCCCAAAATAAAATAAAATAAAAGAAGGAAAAATTTGTTTTGACTTGATGAGGACAAGTCTAAGACTAGAGACTAGTCTTAAAATAACAAGGAATAAATAAATTGCAATGAATTAATAAATAAATTGCAATGGAATAATAAATAAATTGCATTGCATGAAGTAAATAAACTGCAAGTGAGCTTATATGCTCTAAAGAATATGTACATATATATAGATAATAATACTTAGTTATAATAACAATAATATGAACAAAAATAATAACATGAACATAAATAGATTTTTCATGAATAAGAACAGTACATGAACATAATGTAGCTTCCATAACTTGTAGTTTTTGGAAACTCACACTATGGTCATATAAAGTTATATGACATGAAGAAGAACAAATAATATGAAGTGGTTACCTAAAGAAGACTTGGGTATTGTTATGTGGTTATAGGTTTTAGTTTGTTGGTAGAAGTTGTTGTGGAATTATTTTGAGAGAGTTTTGGGATGGTATTTTGAGAGAGTTTTGAGAGGAGATTTTGGGAGAGTTTTTGTAGAGAATTTGTGGGTAGTGAATGTGTGAAAGAAGTGAAAGAGGAGGGGGGGTATTTATAGGAAAATGTGGAGGGATTTTTGTATGATTAAAGTAAAAGAAAATTGAAGCAAATTGAGGAGAGATGGGAGGGGGTAGCGCCGCCACATGCATGAGAGGGGGAGAGTGATTTTATTTTTTTGATTTTTGTTAAATAAATGTAGTAATATGTAAGGTAGATGTGAAATCAATTTATGGGAAAGGTAAAAAGTAAATGTTATAGGTTATAGAGTGTGCAAGAGTAGGTGTAAGAAAAAGTAGAGATAAAAGAATAGTATAGAATAGTAATGAATAGTGTAATGTAAAGTAGATATGACTAATAAAGTACCGGTCGTAAGAAAATATGCGTGTAATAGTTATATATGTTATTTTTAGCTACCGAAAAATTACGAAATTGATATTTTTAAAAATCTTATATTTTTACGAGTCTAACAGTATATTTGAAATGTTTTTACTATTCCGAGCCCCGGGACACGTTTTTCAAGAACTGTGTCCGATCTGGTTCAAAGGATACTTGAAATTCGCAAAACTGATATTTTTATATAACCTATAGTTATTACGAACTATTCTAGCTAATTATTCCAACTTCGTTTTCTAGGGCTAAAGAAAACGACAATGCCGGACTTAAGCGGTTTCGGTAAACTAGAGTTTTGTTGACTTTGGAAATCCGATTGACTTCTGGTTTAGGGTTTTAAACTAAACCGATTCCAAAAATTTGGAGGTTTACAGGTACTTAAACATAATTCATCTTTTATATCTTCAGTTGGCCAAGAACAAAGGAAAAATATTTTCTATATTGGCTATAGAATTTTGGGACAACTATGCATGCTCCTTATTGACAGTGGGAGTTGCACCAATATGGCAGCTACATCTATGGTTGAGAAGTTGCAAATTCCTACAGTATCACATCCCAGTGCTTATAAACTTCAATGGCTAAATGACCAGTGCTATCTCTTCGTTGATTCTCAGGTTAAGATACCAATCTCTATTGGAGATAGGTATCAAGACAAGGTGACTTGTGACGTACTACCTATGAGTGCTTCTCATTTACTTCTTGGACGGCCCGGCTATTTGACAATCGAGTTATCTATGATGGATACTCGAATAGCTACACTTTTCAAAGAGGTGGTAAAGGTCTTGTTTTACATCCTACGAAGCTCGGCGAGATTATAATTGCTCAAGATCATATGCATACTGTACAAGAGAAAAGAACTTTGTTTATGAAGAGGATGCATATGGGGAGAGGAGTTAGAAACAGTGGGGAGTTTCAACACCTGCATAGAGTAGGCAATGGCGAAGCCGATATTGTGTTATATTTGTCTAACTCTTTCTTGTAGCTTCAAGATTTAAGGGCAAATCTTCAACAGGCCTGGGAAGATGATGGGAATCAATTCATGGCATCATCTATCGATCTACTTGAAGGAGTGAAAGGAAGCTTAACAAAGGAAATAAGTTTAGAATAGAAGATGAATTGCATGAAAGCTAGCCCTGAGCCGACAGCCTAGAATTCTAATGTCGGCAACCTTGCGATTTACACTAGCGACCCATATTCGGAGTATGATAATGCACAATTGAAGGCCGGTCGCTTTTCCATTGTAAGCCAGTAGCCTATCTTGCCAGCTTAGACATTTTTAGTTGTTTCATTTTATTTTTCCCAATTTTGTTTAGGGTTTGATATAAATATGTCTTTGTAACTGCAAATGTGATAGTAGATTTTGGATTTTTGACAAATGTGTTTGAGAGTTTTCTCAATATTTCTCTTATCAATCACTTGTTTGATTGTGGCGAGACAAGTTCTTATTGATCCTTGTGATCGTGGCGAACATCCTATTCTTATCAATCTGTCTACAAATTGTGGTGAACAAACCACTTCGTCTTGTTTATGAGTAATATCAAACAAGAGTGAGAGCATTTCAAGTTGATTCGGTGTGTCATATCTGATATCAACATTGATCATATTCTTTATTTCCATTGTATCCAATATTAAAAATCCATAAAAATATCATCTTCATCATATCTGATCGAACCTTTAAATTAAGATTATTGTGTCTACGGTTTTAGGCACATCAGAATCCTTAGGACTTCAAGAATGTTATAGACTCAACTTTTTGCTTATGAGGTCCTACAAGCTCCTTCCCAGCAGTAGTAGTAGGTAGCATCATCATTGGACCAAGATCTATAGGAAGAATTGGAGAATTAGCCAGTTGTACCACATTGATATTGTTTGATTGGCCACAACTTTCTTAACATTCGTCTGAGCTCTACCCTATCTTTTGCTTAGACCTTATAAAGGACCTAAGCATCGAGGGCAACTCTATAATAGTCTTGGACCTCTTACTTGGTTTATTTTTGGCCACCATTACGGTCTTTCATTTCTCATGCCTCTTCTGGTTGTCAGATAAAGGGCAAGGCTGGGTAGGCAAGACTCGTTCAATTCATCCTAAAACTTAAAAGAGGGAAGATGAGTTAGTTCACAGCTAGGTCCCAAGTGCTCTCTGAATCATTGTAACTAAGATCTTTAATTGACATCTTCATAATAGGTACCACCCCCCCAGTCCAAAATTATTGGTCTTTATCATCTCAACCACAACAAACTTCTACTTCCAGTTCTTCACATACAAATTGAGACCATCAAACATCTTGCGCTTGTGGGTCTAAGACAAATTGATCGATTTTTTAATCTCCTAAATGCTGAAGAAGCAAATGGAAAATTGTACAGTTGGCTTCTAAGGCAAGCTTTAACATAATGCCTCAAAACAAAGCAATAACAACCAAGAGTTTGGGTAAAAGTGGCAAAGAGATGCCCAAAAATGATTCATGCACTCCTCTTCAAACCTCAAGAATTACACACTTAAGCAAAACTTCAAGCAATTCAAATAAACACACAATTAAGTCTCATAAATAAGAGGGACCCCCATCCTTAAGCTTAGGTTATCATATGAGATACAAGGAGAGGGATGGTTATGGAAAACTATTTCAATGTGTCTTGTATCTTGCTTTCTTTGATTTATCTAACACAATCAATTATGTTGAGGCATGCATGATTAATCAACGGCTTTTAATAAATATTAATTGTATCTAAACCATGTGTATCATCAATTTCATAATGGTCCCCATCAAGAGATTCAATAAGGGAGTATGCATTGATCTCCCTGCCAATTGCTCAATTAGATACATAGTTAGAGGCTTCCATCATTGCTTCCTCTTCACTAGCATTTGATGCTTCCACCACTATTGTTTGGGGGGCTACCATTTGCTATAAAATTGATTTGTTTAATTTAGTTGTGGATAAATTATCATGCCCTGAGGTTACATACCACACATATATACTATTACCAGCTTACCACCAAAGAATGACATATTTTCAAACAACAGGATCTTTTAATTGCATCGATAAGAAATGACAAATATACGTGAGCCATAAATTAGTAAACTAACTGTTGTCACAAGTTTAGCGTAATATAATATCACAGGCCAAATTCCTGTTCTATAAGTCTCCAAAATACATAAATTGATATTTCAATTACAAACTAAATAACAATTAGGAATTAAAAGTAAATAACTTATCCCAACTATCCCATAATCTCCTAGCTTCTAAATTTTACCGGACTCGTGCTCTTGGAAGTAACAAGCCAATGTCGTAGTGTCAACATGAAAGGTCTTTAGGAGTGTGAGTGAAACCACGGGTTCAGTGAATAACCAGACATATTACACATCAAATAAGTTTATTAACAAATCAGATGCAATGCAACAATCAATCATATACATAAATACAAGCTTGGATCATCTAAAATCCAAACAGCAAAAAGATCTACGTGCTCCTTTTAGGGTTAAAGGACAATTACTTAATGACCCACCTACTCAGAAGAGATTGAGTATATAAGAAATTAACGATTTCTCATTTTAGGATTATCACTTTAATTTTTGGATATTTTACCTGACCATTTCCTGCATCATATCTTAGAAACTCCCTAATCATTTCAAAGCAATACTACGGGCAGTGTCATTTGTTGCCACTTAGTTCCTGTAGGACTGATGGAACAAAAAAAAAAAAAAAAAACCAAGCACTAATAGAGAACAAAAATATTAATACATAGTAGACTGTCACAATTTTAAATTATGCAATAATACAGTTCGTGTAATGCAGGATCATTTTAATTATAAGGCCAATAATTTTTAATCAGGCTTATGGTGATCGGACATTACACACAAACATATATCATGATTTTTTCTCAATTCATTAGACAATCCATATCATCACTTTTATTATCTTGGTTTGTAAACCAAACAAACAACTCACAACACATATTCAATAAGTTTCCACAACAACCATATTATTATCTTTGCATTACATATGCCACTAGTTACAAAGTTTGTATTGAATAGCTAATCGTAATAGTCTTTAGGGAAATCCATTAATTGATCAGTATTACCTATTGAATGAATAAATAATTACTAAACAAATATATATACATATATCTATATAAATAAATTATATTAGTCACCTAGTGTCCTATATTGGCATTTGATTAAATTCTATTACCTGTATTAGTCTTCTAGGATAAGGATCCTATGATAACAGATTTTCATTATTTAATCCTTATTTTCATTTTGCTTGTCTTGATATTAAAATATTCTATTTTTTCGGGTGGTTATAAAGTTTGTATTGAATAACTTAGTACTTTATTATCATCATCATCATTATTTTTATGTTGTTCGCTAGTTCGACCACTTTATGGTAACTAATATTTATTTTCTATCATTTAATTTCATCATGTTTTTCTTGATCTTACTTTCTACTTTCTATTATTATTATTTTGTTATTTTTAAAATTCACATCATTTGTAAATTTAACTTATTCCGGTTTTCCATTCTTATATACTCACCTATATAAAATAATTATTTGACAATTATCATGATCTATTCTATTTATTTAGTATAATAAAGGTGTTTTCTGTTCATAATGGTTTGTAATGTCTAATGCTTAACAAATATTTAAATATAATAATCTTATTATATTTATATTTATATTTATTTATTAAATTTTATCTTCTGTTCTTCTTCTTCTTCTCACTCTTTTTTTTATATATAATATGTTACACATGGATAGATTGCACTCCAGGGAAATTTTGCACGTATGTTGCCATCCAACGCTGTCGACATTGAACTCCAAGATGCCGGTGTTCATGTAAAATTTTAAGTAATTTTTCATTCAGTGTACGCTAGCTCATGGCCACCAACGTTACAATGTACGCTGCTAGTGTAGATGATATATACCGCCGATGTTCGTTGATTTTACGTAAAAAAAATTTACGTAGCTTTTGTTTTAGTGCACACCGTCTCAAACACTGCCGTCCTATCCACATACGCTGCTAGCTTTGGGCACTTACACTGTCGGTATAGGTTGGTATAGGCACTATTCATCATCTTCCTCATTTTTCTTCAGTTCAAACTTCATTTTGCTTATATTATGTATATATTATACTTGTATTTAAAATACTTATAAGTGTTTTTCCATGCTTCACAAGTATTATACGTGATATATCTCTGCCTACAATAATTAAGAATCACTACACACATGATTTTTCATGGTTTGTATTCATATAATAACTACAGTTAAGGTTTGAAGTGAATATTACCTTATTTGAACTATGATGGTGATGTTAAACCTTTCTCCTAAGCTCGATACGAACCTATGTTGATAGGAAAATAGTTTAAGCTTATGTTTAATACGTAATCTTACTTAAAACGGATTTTCCACTTACCTTCCTTTGTTACCTTCTTAAGCCTGGAGCTTGTTCATGAAGCTATTTGTGTTGTTGTTTTTTAGCTTATTTTATGTGTTTTTGGTTGTTGTTTTGGGTTGTTTTCTTAAGCTGCTATTAAGTAAAGGTTTAATTGTTTTGTTCATTAGGGAGTGGTATATATATATATTATATAAAATATGAAAGATAGGGAGGCAGCAGCTCAATAAAATTTTCAGCTAAGGAGAAGCAAATTGTCTCCACTGAATTATTCTTGTATGCATGATATATGTTGCATTTAATGAAATGTTGAGTTGGGTCACTTTGATTGGTTTTCTAACATTTTTCATTGACTTTTGTTGTTGTTTTTGACTTATCTGTTTCAAGAATTTGGCCGTGCACTTTTTGAGAAAATCCTAATCGTATCTTTCGCAATTTGCATCAAAAAATGAAGAAAAGGTAATTTAATATTATTTAATTAATTAATTATCTTAGTGTTATGGTAGCTTATTAAGCTAAACGAGTACAAATATGTTAGTTGTTTAAGAGTTTTGTCTCCAAAATTTTTTTATGCTTCTATAAATTTTCTAAATTATATTTGAATTCAAACTTGAGTTTAAAGTTTATATGATTATTTATTTTAAAATTTTTATCTTGTGCGATTAGGGTTTTCTAAACTTAATAGGCTAATTTTCGTTTCCATCTCCAAAAGTTTTAGAATTTACTAACTAGAATAATGGTGTAATCTAAATATTTATTTGGAGTATAGATAATTAGTTATGGATCTGTTTTTATTCTTATTGTGTATTTATAACCTTAATGGTTCATCGTTAAACTATCGTTTTCTAACTATAAGATTTATTATTTATTTACTTTCTAATATATTTGACATCGTATTTTAATTATTTTTATATTTTGAGTTATCGATACCAGTTACGAAATCTTTTCTTTGGTATCTATTACTATTTAGAGGTAATTGTTTTAGGGTTTTAAGATATATATAGATTGATAAATACTTGTGGTCCTATTGTAGGGTATTTATTGAGTCATAGATTGACCATCTATTTTTATCTTTGTATTTCTATCTATTTATATAGTATGAAAATTCTCGGGGTTTATATGAATTATGACTTTTACCTGCTATGTTCGCCTATTTGATCGTTTAAAGAAAAATGGAAATGGTTGGAGAAGTTTAAGAACAAAAAACAAAGAAGTTAAGAGTAGAAAGTGCAAAAGGGTAGAGCAAAATGACTTATAAAGATATGGATTTGAGAATTGGGATTGACGCCATCCCCTGGCCATCAAATCACTCACGCGCTAGATCCAACAGTTGAAAATTGATCCTTAACACGTTGCAAAGCATACATATATGTACAGACGTGATGTATGCATAACCGATTCACACTTGACTCATACTACCTCATAGTGCTATTATGTTTCTTCCACACAACTACTCCACTAGTAGACATCTTTCTAGTCATAACTTGCATTGTGATTATAATCCATGCCACTCCGTATCGATCACATTGCCAGCCCCTTTCTATAACAAATTCAAGATGCCATGCTTGAGTCCATAAGCCTGATTGTGAAATCCTATGCAAGTTATGGATGAATTATGACTCTCACCTATCATGATAGCCTATTTGATCATTTTAAGAAAAATGAAAATGTTTTTAGAAGTTCAAGAACACAAAATGAAGAAGTTGAGAGCATTAATGCGAAAAGAGGAAGATTTGGATGACATAGAAGAACATATAAAGATATGGACTTGATACGATAGTTTGGAGAATCGGGATCATGCCATTCCTCGGCCACTAGATTACTAGCATGTTCGATCCAACGGTTGAAAATCCTTGACACAATGCAAAGCATACAGGTTTGCATGGACATGATGTGAGCATAAAACATCCGCATTCAACATATGCTACTCTATAGCTCTTCGTGCCAAAATTTGAAACAGGCAAGTTTCTTTCTTATGACAACTTCGTTAATAGGCATTTTTCTGGCCAAATTTGCCAGGTGATTAAAATCCATGCTAATTCACAACAATTGCTTAACTAACTCCCTTTTATAACAAAGCCAACACACTATGTTCAAATCCGTTGGTCTAATGGCAGAACTCTAACCAAGTTGAAATGCTCACTATAGAGATGGATGCCTATGTGTACCCATCGATCTTAGATTGTTCTTACTTAAGTCTACTCCTTAAGTCAATTGACTGTTCGATTAATATTTCTACACTTAAATGCTTTAACCTTGGCTTACGAAAACTTTTCTTGAACTTGCTCAATTTGGTATGGCTCTTCGTTAGAGGAGAAGGGGGAGGAGGGTAATGTAAATTTAGACTTAAGGCTCTTCAACTCGACCCAACTCAATCGGAGCATAAGATAGCTTTGTGACCCTTTAACCTATCTTTAAGTCGAGCTTAGTCATCCTGTAATAAAGTTGAGCAAACTAATGTGATGGCTGGTGTCCCCATGCAGGCCACAAGTGTTTCGTTCGATGTGAGGTCACTTGACTGAAACAACACTACCCTACTCTTTATATTCTTCAAAAGTGGCTTAGTAGCTTCATGCCCACTATTTTGATAACTTCACACTTTCCATAAAAACACTGTGAATGAGCGTTTCCTCAAGGTAACTGCCAATTGCCATATCTTAATAAATATCACATCAAGATGTTCTTTAGGAAAAAACTAGAAACATTTAGCCAAAATATTGCTACACTATTTACTCATTGTCTTCAACATTTACCAACTTGACCGTCAAAGTGGTCATACTGAACAATCTTTTGGTGCTCATTTATCGGTTCTTGTATTGCAGGCCTGTTTATTAAAAGACTTGAATTCAATCTAATTTACTAGCAAAACTATAGCACTAACAAGTGCAAATTACATGAACCTCCTTTATGGGGGTTTAAATGCTAAATTTTTTTAAAAAAGTAAAGGATGTTCATGCAATCTACACTTAATAAATTTAGGTTTAGGGGTCCAAGTATTGGTTTTTGAAAAAGTTGAGGTCCATGATATTTTAAAAAATTTCAAGGGATGCTAATGCTAATTGCTCCTATAATTATGAAATAGAAATAGATTAGATTGTTTTTGAAATATCAAATTTGAATTAGATACAAGTTTAATATAGAAGAAATACAAACTAGATAAAGATAAAATAAAGAAGAAAAAGTCTAGGGTTAGTTTTGATAGTTTATTTTTTTATCTATATATGATCTATATAATTTGTTTGTAAATAAATTTTTTTATTTTTTATTTATATTTATTTTTATAAATAACCTAATTAAAATAAATACAAAGCAGATTTCAAACCAATACTAAACTAATAAATTACGTGCACCTGTAACCACCCCCAAAAAACCACCTGCACTTATAATTCCCATATATTATCATAGTAATACTTCACAACCGAAAAGAAAGTAAATAAATAAATAAAAAGCCGTCCTTTTAGGGAAAAGCAAACAAACAATAAAATTGCTCGGATTAGACAACTTACGCCTTCCTCTTGAAAATCCTTCCTATCCACATAAATGCTGAGCTCAGAATGTTCATAAGCAAGCATTAGGTTAAGTAGAGTAAATTTTTTGACGTTGCTAAAGAAATCTGCTGTCCATTCGAAGGCTGCTATCATTTCTATTTCAGATTGTGTCTTTTCGTCTGAGTAAATGATGTCTAATTGTTCAGTCGCTAGACAGAAAATACGACCAAAAAAAAAATTGATGTCATTTCTCCACTCACTAACAGGGAGCTCGTACGTCATTCATCAATTAACAAGACATCTAGCTAGGGCCATTGCCTAGAGAGAGAGGAAAATAGAAAGTAGCTTATATGTATATACACACAAATATAAATATTTATTTATTTATTTATTTATGTTTTATAGAAAGTGTTGCTTTGAAGCCCTAGTAAAAAGTAAAAGAGTTAATATCATAAATATGATTTATATTTTAGTCAATTTAAAAATACATGATTTATGTTATTTTTTTATTAAATAAGTGATTCAAGTTTTAAATAAAAATATCACTATAATTAATTATTATTAGAGAGATATATGTTAGAGTATTATTCGATTAAAAAAATACTATAATAAAAAATATTTTTAAATAAAATAAATATTAAAAATTAAAATTTTCAAAATGAGAAAATTGT
Organism: Combretum micranthum; assembly: GCA_024138025.1. NCBI lineage: Eukaryota > Viridiplantae > Streptophyta > Magnoliopsida > Myrtales > Combretaceae > Combretum > Combretum micranthum. The sequence continues at coordinate 1,708,150 of JAMXBD010000092.1, read as the reverse complement.
AAAAAATATAAAATTAACTTTTATGACCAATAAAATATTGACTTGTGTTATTAAAAAATTATTAAATAATATTTGATACTTTTGTATGAAACTTGGATCATCTATTTATAAAAAAAAAAAAAATTAACTTTACAAATTAACCAAAATACATGTCATATTTTTGTAATTAGTCCAAACCAAAATATGTGATTGAAAAGATGGATCTTTTCATGTACTTTTTTTCCAATAAATTTTTGGAGTATCCTTAGTCTATGCTTTTTTATTAATAGGTTTTATTAATGAACCTTAATATATATACACATATTAAGTTTGAGAGTACTCAGTTCAAAAGATATATTTTATTATAATTTCAAAAATGATGATAAATTCTTTAAAAAAATAGATAAAAAGATTAAAATTTCTTCTCATTTTAACTTTTTAATAACTAGAGTGTTTAATACCATTATATTTTCCTTTTTATCTAACTTACTAGTTCCTGTTTTATGATTTTATTTTCAGTGGCTACTTAAGTAACTTGTGTGGATTCCTTAATATTTGTGATATCTCTATAGATAAGAAGATGTGATGTTCCCATGCCAAAAAGGTCACATAACCTATATATTTATAAGGGATGCGCGGTGTTGTCATTTGCCTACAATGTTGCGTCATGTAATACAATTAATCGAGTAAGCTCTTGTACTAATGCTACCTAGCAACAAAATTCAAACAGGTTATCGAAATCAACGCTTAAAAAGTTTTGGTAAATAATTAAGGTTTTTTTTTCCTCCTGCTATAAAAAAATGTATTTATTAATATAATAAAATTAGTATAAATGAACCTAAAATATAAAAAACAAAAAATCAAGTTAATAAACTCTAACCAACAAGGTTACATCTTTTACACCAAAAGAGGATATCAAAAACCATTGAGCACAAAAAGTTCTATCATGGTAATAAAGATCCGGTACTATGATCGGAAAAAATACCTCCATAAGAATAGATTACTAAAAAGAACAAATAAAAGATACAAAGACTCATTTGTTTGTTTTGGCTTTTTTCGGGCAGATACAGACACTTTTTCAAACTTTTTGCTAACAAATTATTTATCAAGAAATAGATATAGATAAAAAAAAGTTGACAGTTCTCATCAAAAGATCAAATAGAATAAATGTAGATAAAATTTAGATGCAAATCGGATATATTACACATATCATTTAAAAAAAGATACAGATACAGATGAAAAACAGACAACCCAAACAAACCCAAAACTTTGATGAAAAAGATGACTTTTTTCATTTTGAGAACTCTTTTTATTTAATACTTTAAAGTGCTGATACCAAAATGTTGAATCTTTTCACTCTCTTGCTAGTGCTAACTTCAAAAATTTTTAAAATAAGTTTATAATCTTAGAGTACTTGAGAGATAAAAATAAAAAAAGAGATGATAAAATGATTGTTTTGTTTTTATTGGGTTTTACAAATGAAGAAAAAGAAAGAAAAAAAGTGAGAAGACGATGAGGGTGTTGAGAGGGGGCCAATAATGGCAACGGTCCTTGGGGTTTTCTCTGACTAGGTTTATCTTAGGATTTAGGAACGAGAGAAGAGAGAGCAGCGTGGTTGGAAGAGTATAAAGACTTATGTCATCAATAATATTTGAATTATAACGAAATATAGAATTAGGTATTTAAACTTTGGTATTGATTGATTTAAGACCTAAATTTTGAAATTGATCAATTTAGTATAAAAAAAGACTTTTCATTTATATTAACAGTACTTACATCAAGTTCTTTTATATATCAAATCGATCAATTTTAAAGTTTTTTAGATATTAAATTAATCAAACTTAAAATTTATATATTAAGTTAATTAATTTTAAAGTTTAATTATCTAATTATATTTTTATTAAAATTAAGATATTATTTATAATATTATCTCTGTATTTAAAGAAAAAGAATTGTAAACATAGGCACCATATACGAGATTGTACCATACCATTTATTAATCGATTGCTAATAAATTCCTTGTACATGTATTAAAAAAAACCACAGACAGTGAGTGCGGCACGTGTCTGGCATCCAGACGGTAGTCCCAATGGCATTCGAATGCCATCTGTCAATCGAAAAAACACTGGTCCGATCAATTTTAGAAAGACCTAGAGAAGATGTCGTGACCACTAGGGTTCCTAGTCTTAAATGTAAGGAATCTGAATTAAACCAATCCAATTGGGGTTGTGCAAAAAAAATCAATCGAATTGTAAATCATATTAGATCAAACAAAAATTTTGATTTTTTTTTTTTAAGCAGTTCAGTTTGCGGTTTGATTTAGTAAAGAGTAACGATTCTCGGTTCGCCATTCGGTTTGAGACTCTAAGCCAAATCGAATCATTTTATATTTTTTAAATTAAACATATTATTTTTACTCTTAATTCTTTTATTAAAAAATTAATATTTTAAATTTATGACTTAATATTGTATCATTCATGAGAATAAAATTTAGATTTGTCATATTATGTTTAATTGTTTTTTGTCTATAAATAAGATAGATTTTATATTTTAGCATATATTATTCTAACTTTTGAAATTTTTTTCTTTTGTCTTACTAATTCCATTATTTAGTTACTTATTGATTTATGTAATTGATAATATGTTAGTTAGAAGCATAAAAGAATTTAATTATGTACCTTATATTGGTATAAAGCCAGTATACCATTATAGTTAAAATAATTAAAAAATGAGACAAGTCACGATTATATTGGATGAAATTTTTTCATTCTTATAAGTTTTGCATGTTTATTTGGTAATGATTTAATTTTGAATATTATTGTTTATATTTGCATTAGTGATAAGAAATAATAATTTAAGTTTTTTGATAGAATATATTTTTTATTTTATGAATAAAAATGGTTCGAACCATAAACGAACTGTTTTTTTCGGTTAAAAAAAATTATGAACCAAACCGTATGGTTAAGTTCGAATTTAAAATAAAAACGAAAATCGTAAAATATGGTGCAATTCGGTTCGAGGTGCAAACCGAATCGAATCTTATCATGCACACCCCTAATCCCAATGATTCTCGTCCTGTTATAGGGTTGGTGGTTTTCAATTAACGGTTTTGGAACCAAGGATTAGCCATAATTTTTTTAAGTAAAAATAAATAAATAAATTTTATTTTATCTTTTAATAAATTAAATTTTAAACTGCGAATAATAATTAAGTTTAAAAGTTATTTAACTAAATATTTTAAAATTTGTTTAGGATCACATTTATTTATATACAAACACATTCAATATCAATTGTAGTTAATAAAATTAGATTGTAAATACTTTAGAGGATAAAAAAAGATACAAGATAAAAAAAGTCTTACATCATCAAAAAAGGATTTTGCTTTTACAATAGTTTATATAAATCAAATTATATATATCTTTTGGCAAAAAATTATATATAAACAATAATATTTAAATATTTTGAGTCAGTAATAAATTTTACTATCCATATGAAATAGTTTAACATTAACAATTCTATATTTAATATTATTTTTTAAATTTTTTTCTTTAATTTTCTTTTATTTTTTTAATGGAACCATCTAGAAACCATATGCTCTATCTGGTATCAGACCAATGAACTACCCAAGAAATGAAAAATTGGTGATTTTGGTTTGGAATCGAAATTTGCTTGTGTTTAGGTTAGAGTTAGTGTAGATTTAACTTAAATAAGTAGATTGCGGTAGAATATAGTCTTTGAGAAGCTCAAAAACACTCTAGGAGTGTGGTTTTACATTCTTTTAGATATAAGTTTTATAAAGCAATATTTGGGTTTCTTCTCTATCTATGAGTATTTTTTAGTCAAATCTATGTTTCTTGTAGTGTTTTCCTTTGATATGCATGGCTAGATTATTTCAAGTGAGTTTGTGATTGCTTGATGGACTTTTGGGTATGGGTTTTGTAGGTTTATTGTATATTGTGATTTTTTTTTGGTCGAATATTGTATATTGTGATTGAATGTGTTGATTTTTGGTTATTTGCTCAATGAATTTGCTTTACTAGATTTAACTTTGTTTAAACTCACACATGTGATTTTTCAAACTTTATGTAACAATAGGTTTGTACACAATTACTAGAATTCACCATTTTTTTTGTTGAACATTATAGCTCACCACACATAACAATAGATAAACACACAATTTCAACCTTAATATGTATAGTTGGTGACCTAGGTTATACATTGGGCTTATCCTATAAGAAAACTACTTTTCTTTTTGGCCAATTACAACAGAGAGTGGAATTTGAAAACTACTTTAATAGAACATTTTCACTATAGAGAGAACTTTATCACTCGTAACTGGGGATGAGTCATGATAGATTTGACTAAAACTAACTCAATTTTATACACACACACACACACTTAATGCATTTCATACTCAAACCTAAGGAATAGCGATCATGGTCTCACGCGTTAATGCACAGAGTTTGATGATAATCTTTTGGTTGTCTATTTATTTGTTTTAATATGCAAATCTGCACGTCTCATTTGGTAAATTTAGATTAGATTATCTACCTTAACCTTCCTCGTGCATATGACCTACAGATAATAACCGGACTTTTTTATTGTATACGATTTGGCTATTGATCAATTAAAGCATATGTTATACAAGTGTCTTGCAAGTTTGCTTTATGATCTTTACCTGTACCCAACATATGTGAAATAACTCAACGATTACATCTTTCCTGTTTGAATTCGCACCTTAGTTTCCAAGCAATGATCTCAACATGTCTCATGGTTTGTGGCATGTTATATCTCTCCATTAGTGTAAATGTGACATGGGACCTCATTAAGTATGAGGCTACAAAAATTATCCAAATAACTACCACAACCTTGCAAGGTTTACATCCATTGTTAAATATATGAAGGTTTCTTTTCTTATTGAGAAAAATGAAAGTTATTATTTCCTTTAGTTGGCCTTGGTTGCAATTTGCTTGGTATGCAATGAAGCATTAACAATATATCATGAAATTCGAAAATATTTTCTTCATACACTTCTCTATTATATAAATCAATTTGATGTCCATGAGAAGCTAAGATTGTATATATTTCCATGCAAAATGAAGCTAAATACTATTTTTTTTAAAGGTGTTTGCTTTACCCAACATATTGTCTTTTTGTGTCTCTATCAATAAATATTTTATACGTGTCTAATAAATTAAAAAAATATAAAAATCCTTAAAATATAAAAATTAATTATAGTATTTATTTGTGAAGATACAATGAAGACAACAGGCTGAAGGTAATAATTTTTTTTATATGATGCAGTAAGCTCATAATTGTAACTTTTCTTGAATTATTCTCACCAAATTTACTTTTTTTTTATGCCCTAAATCACCAATTTTACTCAAATAAGTAAAATTGAGTCCTTTCATTATTATTTTTGTATTCTACAACAACTCCCCTTATCATTTTTTTTTAACATTCAGATTACCCCATTTTTTTTACTCCACTTCCAACACACGAGTGTAAATGAAAAAGACCATCCATTTTAATAATACGTAACTGCGTAATTATTATATATATATAAAGAAAAAGTCTTGTGATTACTAACGAAAGGGACGCATTTGAAGAATTTGACACTTCATTTGCTATGATTACTAACATCGAAAATGGGAACTTCTGAGTTGTGTCGTCATTGCTATACTTGTCCCAACAGACAACAAACAGCCATCTAGGAAGCAGCAGATGAGCAGCAACTCACAGTTCCATTTCATCGTGCTAAATAAATCTACTTCAGAAGACTCAACAATCCATACCCAAAACTATTCCAGCCATCATTGGAAATCAAGTACATCAATTATCGAGTGCCACAAGTAAGAAAGTCACATATAAGACTTCTTTCATTGTCCAAGAATCCATACCCGTTGTCCCTCGATTTTTTCATTCATCGGTGATAGATAGAGAGCTAAAACAATGAGTTCTTCTACCCGTTAAACCCTAGAGCCCCGGCATACTATCCAAGAGGGTACGTCTCTTCATCACAAGGACTGCCCCTTTCTACTCCAGCTTTTCCTCACTACTACCCTAATCTGTTTCAACCGCCAGCACCGCCACCGGCGCAGCCACCGAGTTTCATATACAGTCAGCTTTCTTCACCACTTCCACCACCACCACCTCCTCCTCCTCCTCAGGTAATGGACATGCATGACCGGACCCACCTTCCTAGGAGGGACAATGCGTACTTTGCTCGACGTAGGTGGTTCGGCCGTGGCGGGCGTCGGAGTGGCCAAGGAAGCCGAGGAGGATTTTCGAGGCAGCAGAGGCGTGCTTATGATAGGAGCAATAATAATGGGGATAGCAGTGTTCATAACGCGGGCCTCTGAGGAGATGAGCGGAATGAGGATAGTAGAACCACGCGACGTTAGTAAAAGGCGGAAGCCGGTAGTTCCTGTGAAATGCGATGATAATATTACTACTGTAATGATCAGAAACATCCCCAATAAATATACGTACGTAAATAGTCATACAAAAGTATGCACTTCTGTTTATGTTGGTCATATGCTAGAAATATGTGTTCGTTTTTTCCTAGGTTCGTGTAACTATTGCCGATAGCTTGATCCCATTAGTCTTTTTTAAATCTGTGGTAAATTGACATATGTATTTCAATTCCACTCGGGTGTTGTATTAAGTGCAGTCGTGAATTGTTGATCGAATTTTTGGACAACCATTGCAAGGTCGAGAACGAGAAAGAAGAAACCGAGAGTGATTCTAGACGTATGGTTTCAGCTTACGATTTTGTGTATTTACCTCTCGACTTCAGGTTGCTACTTTTTATTAATTACATATATGAATATCGTGATGCCAGCTTTTTTAACTAATTTCTGGTTCTTTCTTGTTTTGTTTGATTTAATTTTCCTATTATGTGATGAGCTATTTGTGTTGTTATTGGTGTTTGGTGTAGAAGGAAGGCAAATTTGGGATATGCATTCGTCAACTTCACTGACCCAAGAGCAGTGTGGAGATTTCATGTGTCTAAGAATAATCAGATGTGGGAGCTTTTCTATTCCAGCAAAGTTCGTGAGGTTGCTACCGCTAAGTTACAGGTATGTAGCTAAAGATCCCATACGCATGCAAGTATATATGCATGTTATTAAATAATTGTGATTTTTGACTAATTTTACCACTGATGATTGTATGATGAATTGGCTGTGTTAAGTTTAATTTTGTGTTGAATTAGAAGTTAATCTAAAACATGAAGTTACCTTTACATAGGATTGTCAAATTGATTTGTTTTGTAATTTTTTTATTTGTATCTGATTCTTTACTCATATGATATCTTGTTTATTTATTTATTTTTTTGGTCTCGTGTCTTTCAACCTGTCTATGTTTGAGTTAATGATAAGATTTGTCGTATCCGATATTATTCACTCTATCTTGACTCTTATTTTGAATGTTGACATTTACTGAAGTTCAAAAATTGGACTCTTTTTTTTAATATAGGCTCATTGATTGCATGAAATGACGTATAATAATGTATAAAATAACATGTACATCCTAAATAACTAATGCATAATAGGATAATGTCTACTTGATTATTAACATGGCTCGCTGAAGCATGCATATGCTTAATTTTTTCAGTTCCCATTTCTTTTAAGCATATTAGAAGTCTCAAAGGGCAACTAATACAAGGAAGTGAATTGGTTTTGTAAGATATTGATGGAAGATCCCGGAAAATTACACGGTGCCATTTTCTTTTTTTAAGGGACTGGCCGAGGGTAATTTGATGGTTCGTATTTATTATAGTACTTAATATATATTTATTTTAATAATTTGATATTTGACTAGACAGTTTGTTGATGTGATGGTAAAATGTCTCAAAGATACTTCATTTGATGTTTGATTATTTAGATATCTTGTTTTGAGAAAGTTTAATATATTTTTAAAATTGATTAATTTGTTTCTTTTACATAATACATAGAATGTGTGAAGGCGTGATGAATTATGCTTATTTTTTATTTAGTTTTGATTGATAGATCTAAATTATTCACCTCTTATAGCAAGGTTGCAAGAAAAAAGATTGGTACATTAAATAAAATAGTATCTTTCTTATTCACTTTAAAGAGTTTTAAAATGAATCTTTACCGAGAGACCGTTGGAGTAACAGATAATGTCTATCTTCATCAACACGACACCAAAATAAGTGAAATCCTTTAATATTAGATTTTGAATGAACGATAAAAGCAAATATCTCATTGATCCCTACTAAACTAAATTAAGCAAAAGAAAAAAAAAAAACAAATTTAGTTAGAATCAGAATCATCGCAATTATTCTTCACTGTTGGTCTTTAAGTTTAAGTAAAACCAATTGAGGGATTGTATAGAAAAACCGTTTTTGTTGAGAAAACTTCAATTGGATTTGAATTAGGTAAAGTTTGGATTTATAATGCATTTCTTTGGTAATGATGGCGTAGTATTATGGGGAGGTTAGAATCAGGTTATGGCGTCTTGTGGACTTGTGCAGAGAGACTAGGAGAGGGTGAAGTAAGAACTACTAGAAAACAAAAGGGCTTATGGAGTTTTGGGCGGTGTTTTTGGAGATTTTAAAGGTTTGTGTTTCGGGATTGTGACTTTTTAGCAAAAAGGGTAATAAAGAGTTGAGTAGAAAAAAGGGAGCTTGAAATTTTCAATAAATGGCATGGTTTTTTACAGTAAAGAGAGCAAAAGAATTGGCTTGGTTTCGCATTAGATTTAGTTTATAGGGTTTAGTAAGAGAAGGAAGAAGATCTATTTTTTAACCAAATCCAATGCTGTGGCGTCTAGTTGGAATTCTATATCCTTAAAAAAAGGGGGGATAAAAAAGAAGAAATAATCTATTTTGCTTAAGAAACATCAAAATAAGTGTCAGACAAAGTTGGACCGTATATCCATGTTATTAAACTACAGTAGACGAAATTAAATGAGGTACCAAAGACATAACCAAAATGCTTATTTGATAGTAGATTGATACATTAAAAAAAATAGTTAATTTTAAAATTTCAAAGACATTTATCAAATACGGCATTTACAAACCCATCTATTATCAACTAAGGAGGAGGTTTCTTTTATCCTCAAATTCAAAATGGTGATGGTCACCTTGTGCTTAGGATCCAAATCAAGCTTTCTTTATCCTCAAATTCAAAATGGTGGCATTGCTTTAAACGACATTAGGAATGATAAGTAATAATCAAGGATTAGCTTATTATCCTAGTGCAATTGAAGATTGTTATTGATTAATTGCAATAGGAAGTTTAGTAGGCTTTGTTCCAAGAAGCCAAGGATACTTAAAAATATCAATTGTTATATTCTTTAATGAGTATGCAAAAAATTGCTGTTACGCTAATAAACAAATTTTTAACGCATTATTGAGTCCTGCATTCTGGCAGCTCCTCACTTCATCTGTTCTTTTTGCTTTTCTATTTTTTTTTTTGGATTTTCAGGGGAAAGAACAGCTAATGAAGCACTTTGAAAACACCTTATTTGCTTGCGAATCTGATGAATTTCTCCCTGTTGCCTTCTCACCTCCGCGGGATGGAATAAATAAATCAGTTAAGCAGCGCACGGTGGGGATGTGCAGATAAATTCCACTCTTTTCCATCTAACACCAAGTGAATGCATTTTTCTTCTGTATAGTCGTTATATTGTTTACCTATGTTGTATGCTGTTGCACTAGGAAAGTAGGAAATAGAAGAAAGAGGGTGGAACTTGGCACCTGACAAGGTCATATCTTGTGATGAAAAGTGCAGGTGGTAGGATCCACCCTCAAGAGCATTGCTTTGTGTTAGATGATTCAGCTAGATGCATGAAAGTGGTTAAAGACTCTAACCTAATCCAATCTGTTTAATAAAATCTAATCGGAAGTCGCATAAATTTAGCAACGTCTTTACTTTTGATTTGTGATTTGCAGACATCATGCGTTATCTTCTTTTATGGAAGATGTGTTAGCTAATATGTGTAGATTGACTTGTATAAAATAAGAATTGCAGAAGCTTGCTTCTTGCAAGTTGAGTTCTAACATGTAATGATATCTGTATTTGCTTTCTCAGTTTTTCCTAAGAGTCAAATGAAGAAACTAAAGGCCTTTGTAAATCTTTGAGGATATCCTCTTGATAAAGTTTATTTTCGATCATCAAGGAAATGTTGAAGAGAGCTAAAAGAGAGACATTTCTTTCTCACTCTTTTTCCATGTGGTTATTTTTTTTATAAGATGTGATTAATACCAGTAGTTGTAGTTGTAGTATCTAAGCAGTATCTAAGCACAAGAATTTTTTTTTCCCATTACAAGGGGAAGATTAGTGTCTTAGTATCTTTTACTTGGAAGATTAGGGTGATACCCATTGAGTTAAAATGTAATTACTTTAAAATTGCTAACACCTATTGGTAGTATAAGTTTTGGGAATGCAGTAACCAAGAGCAATACATAATAAGGTTTTTAATATTGCAAATTCTAGAATATCTCATTAATATACAAATTAAAAAAAGTTACCATAAATACCCTTATGAATTGGTATGTGTTTATAAATAATGTTCTTTACTCCTATCGAAGATTGACCTAGAATATGGTTCGAATTGGGATCAATCTTGGCTAACTTGATGTAGCGAAACCACAATTCAAGTTTCAATCGCAAGGGATGAGAAACATTAAATTAATTTAAATTGGAAGTCTAATTAGATGGAAACTTTGTTGTTAACTCCACAACAATCATAAAAAAGAAGATAAACATGTTTAAGTACATTTTATACCCATGCCAAGTGGTGGAAAACGTGCCATATTACCATATAATCATGTGAGGTTAGTGAAAATAGTTATGAAATCATTGATGGGGTAATAAATTGATTATTTTAAATTTGAGTATCAAATTGAATTTTTATAATATTTTTCCATCAATTTGAAGCTAATCATCTAACTAGATTGCATTGACATTGGCTGTGTCACATACTAGTGTTTTTCTTGTTTTGAATATGTTTGTAGAGTAACGAGGAAAAAAAAATGAAGGAAAAGAAAAGCCCCTTTGACTCATATTAATTAAGGGTAAATTATACTAGTGGATTACAACATTTAGGGTAAGTTCATTTTAAATCATAACGTTTGGAAAAGTTCATTTTGGATCACAATATTTGGAGGACGTTTATTTTGGGTCACAATGTTTAGAAAAAGTGATTCAATCTAGGTCACGGTAGACACATGTCAATAGGAAGGATGATACGTGTCAGTAGGAAATGACACTGTCAACAAGAGAAGGTGATACGTGCCCACTGTGATCTAAATTGAATCACTTTTTCAAAATATTGTGAACCAAAATGAAATTACTCCAAACGTTGTAACCTATTGACATAATTTACCCTATTAACTAAAGAGGTAGGACTGTAAATGAGCTGAGCTGCTCACAAGCTTGTTAAAAAGATTTATAAATTTTATATTGATGATATATTAATATATGATTAAAATAAAAAAAAATCTAATTTAGTAACTCCAATATATCATTAAATTTGAAAAAAACAGAAAAGAAGTTATTTAAACAAGTTGGGCTTGTGCTTTAATTTTAAACTTGACAAAAAGTTCAACCTGTGTCAAGCTTGATTTATAAATAAGTTGAGCTTGAACTCAAAATATAGCTTGAATAATTTGGCTAAAAGAGTCGAGGTCGAGTCTAAAATTCAGGCTTAATAAAAAGGCTTGTATAAAGCTCGAACTTGATAATTTTTAAACGAGTTGAGCTCGAGCCTATAACTTAATACAGAAGCATGTCCAGTCTAGCCAAAGCTGGCTTAAGGCTGAGGCGTTGAGGACTTAGGTTATTGGCTCTGGCCTTTAATGTCTCCTAAGAGCATATTTTTAAAGTTGGCTTAAAAGTTGTCGGCCTTCTACCTTAGGCCGTCATCTTCCAATGCCAAAGCTGTCAGCTTTGTGCCAATCTCTATTTGCACCAACTTATTTCTTATTAATTCTTTTTAGGATTTTATGCCATAGTATAATAGTCACAAAACCTATTTTGTTTTTTAGAACATTATTATTACACTTTGAAAACCCTAATTTGAGAATTTCTCTCAGTAAAATTGCAATTTTTGCAAGCTCTGATACCAATCTGATGTAGCGCAAAAAACATAAACAATAGAAATCAATTCATTGATATCAATTTTTGACTTATGAATTGATTTTTGTTGTTTATGTTTTCGCGCTGCGTTAGATTGGTATCAAAGCTTGCAAAAATTGCACTTTACTGAGAGAAATTTCAAATTAGGGTTTTCAAAGTGTAATAATAATGTTCTAAAAAAAAAAAGGTTTTTGAGACTATTTATACTATTACATAAAATCTTAAAAAGAATTAATAAGAAATAAGTTAGTTCAAATAAAGACTGGCACAAAGCTGGCAGCTTTAGCATTGAAGGCTGGCATTAACTAGCGGCTCTTCCTGTTAATGCCGACGGCCTAGTCCTCAACGTCGGCAGCCTTGAGTCAATAATGTACCAGCATGTCTAGTCTAGCAAGCTGGCTTAAGGCCGTCGACATTGAGGACTTAGCCTACTGGCCTTGACAAGAATAGCCGTTGGCATAATGCCAGCCTTCAAGGGCTCTCGAGAGCATATTTTTAAAGCTTACTCCAAAGTGGTTGGCCTTCTACCTTAGGCCACCAACCTTTAATGCCAAAGCTGTCAGCTGTGTGCCAGTCTTTATTTGCATTGACTTATTTCTTGTTAATTCTTTTTAGGACTTTATGTAATATTATTAGAGTTGGAAATATGGGCCGCGGGCTGGGCCGCCAACCCGCTTAAAAAAGCGGGTTATGGCCAAAATTTTTTGGTCCGTTTAAAAGCGAGCCGAATTGGCCCAGCCGTTTAACCCGAGGGCTAAAGTAGGCTGGGCCAACCTGCAAAAGAAAAAAAAAAAAACAACAACAACAAGAGAAGAAGTTTAAAAACAAGAATAATATAACATCTTAGTAATTATTTATGTACGTTATGGAAAAAAAATAGATTGATACATGAACCCCAAGTATTATAACATTTTTTAAAATATTTTTTATTAATTTAAACATAAATGATATTTAATAAATCATTTTAAAAACTTGTTTTATATATAAGTAATCAAAATAGCAATAAAATTAGTTGTTAATATATATCAAACCTTAACATATATAAATATTCTAATTTTCACATAAACTAATATTAAAAAAAATTAAAAAAAATAATTTTGGCCGGCCCATTTAACCACGGGCCAATGCAGGCCAAGCTGAGAAAATCTAACCCGTTTAAAAGCTGGCCGAATTGGCCCGACTCGTTTAACTTGCGGGCTGAAGTGGGTCAGGCTGGGCTACCTACTATTTCTAGCTCTAAATAGTATAAATAGTCTCAAAAATCTATCTTTAGTTTTTAGAATATTATTATTATACTTTGAAAACCCTTATTTGAGAATTTTCTCAAGTAAAGTTGCAATTTTTGCAAGCTTTGATTCCTAAAAGTCAATCAATGAATTGATTTTTGTTGTTTATGTTTTCACGTTGTGTTAGATTGGTATCAAAGTAAGCTGAGTTCCTGCAAAAATGGAAACCAAAGACAGTGTTGACAGTAGTTATGTTGTTGATGGTGATCAGGATGCAGGAGTCCGTGGAACTGAACAGATGGTTCTTAGGATGGTAATTAATGTCGTGGATCGAAGAATTTGACAAGTAGAGCAGCTTGTTGAGGATTTGATTGGGTATTTCGACGTGATGGTAGTAGATACTAGCAGAGATAGGAATATTGGTGGGGAACAACTAAGGGTAAGAGATGCTTATGCTGGTCCTATCAATTAACCTGCCGCTACAAATCGATGAACACAAATGTCTGATGAAGACTCCGCTGAGGAGGATAAAATTTTTTATAAAGAGACACAATCGTGGAGACGAGGTGGTGAAGGAGGAGGTAGATATCAAAGGGATTATCATAGGTATGATTACGGCGATGGCAATGACTTTCGTTGGAAGGTAGATATCCTTTGTTTCGATGGTAGCATCAATATTGAGGAGTTTTTGGATTAGTTGGCTAAGGTAGATCGCTTCTATGATTATATAGAGATTCTGGAGGAGCATAGAGTGAGGTTGGTTGCATATAGGTTGAAGGAAAGAGCCTTTTTTGGTGGGAGATGTTTCAAAATAGAAGGCAGAGAGATGGAAGACAGCCTATATGGATGTGGTTTTGTATGAAACAACCGTTATAAAGAGATTTCTTGCCACCTGATTATGATCATATCATTTTTCAATAGTACTAGTGATGTCGCAAGGAACACGTTCAGTACATGATTATACTGTTGAGTTCATGAGACTTGCTGAGCATAATGATCTTAGAGAAAATGAGGGTTAACAAGTGGCTAAATATGTGGATGGCCTGAAATTGCATATCTGCGATAAGATCAAGGTCCAAGTTTTTAGGAATTTGAATGGGGCTAAAAATATGGCTTTTAGGGAAAAAATAATGTTGCAAGAGAATAATAATAGATTTGAGGGAAGTAATAGAAGATATGGTGTTGATGGGACAAGTAGCAGCAAAACTGTGATAAAAAGAATAAGGGTATTGAAGAGAAACAAGGTGAGACTGTCGAGCCTGAATTTTGAAAATCATGGTTCATTTTTTAACCCGATTCACATTAAACCTAACCCATTTAACATAAATCTCGACTAGGGATTAAAAGAAATTGAATTTTGAAAATATTTTTGGAGTCGCCAACCGATAAAAATTGGAAAAAAATGAAAAGTTAGGATTAATGGGTCGGTTTAATCCAATTTAGCTACTAGTCTGCGGAAAATTTGATTTTAAAAAACCAAACTTTAAAAAAATACCAGATATCTGAGTCTGGGGGCTAACCTATTAAAACCTAAGCGTTACCACTTTAAGTTTAAAATTCAAAATTTATCCTTTTCTAAAAAAACTTGCAAAAAAAAAAAAAAAGTACAAAAAATAATAACAATATTTATAAGTCAGAAATCATTTTTAATAATTTTTTCATTTTTTTTATTTTTAATTCTTAGAAAACTTATAATATTTACAAAGAAAAGAAAAAACATTCAAAAATTATATATTTTAAAAAAAATTTATAATTACGTTCACAAATGACCACAAAAGTTGAATATTTATAAAGAAAAATTAATTAATAAGAAATCGTAGATCAATAGTATTTAGACTTATAATATTTAATTTAAAAAATTATTTTTTAATTTTTTTAATATCGCCCCGAAGGTGCCCACGTACTCGATAATCAAGATAAGACAAAACGTAGTTCTTTTATTAATTTGAAAACAATTTTTTTTAAATCAAAACAATACACAATTAATCTATTAATGAAAAATATTCAATAAATATCAAAACATACATACACATATTAACATATTTTTCAAGAATATCTAAACACACATATATCATTAACATATTTTTCAAAAAATATCTAAACACATTTATATATAAAATATTCAAAAATATCAAACATGCATGCACATATTAACATATTTATAAAAAAATATTCAATGAATATCAAATTTGCTGAAAAATAAATAAAATATTTTTTCTGATTTTTAGAAATTTTTCTGGAATTTTTGGGATTTTTTCTGGATTTTTTAATAAATTTTTTATAATTTACGTAATTAAAAAACAATATTTATAAAAATATATAAATTACAGACTAACCTGGACCGTTGGATTAACTCGGGCGAGATCTGGATCGTTGATCGCGTTGACCAATTCTGCACGTCTGATCGAATTGATTAAATCAGGGACGTTGATCTGGCGATCTGATCACAGCCGTTGGATCTGATGATGAAACGTGGCCGTCAGATTTGTGGCGGATTGGACCGGGTTGGAGTCGGGTCGGATCCTCCCAGTCGGGCTAAGAAGACGATGGCGTGATCTATCAAGGCGGATTCCGGCGGCTGTGGTGTTGCTCGGCCTCCGAAACCTCGTCGGCCCGACGTGTCTTGCAGTGGTTGATCTCCTGGTGGTGGTGGCTTGCGCCCAGATTGACCGTAGGTGGTGGTCCGATGACGATCTGATGGTGATGCACAGTGAAAAAAAATTCCAAAAAGGTGCAGAACACAAAATTGCAAATTCGAGCAATTTCAAACACTCTAATCAATCAAAAACACTTCCCTAATGATCCTAACACTCTTTAATTGGATCGAAATTCTCTCAATCATTTCGAATTTGCGATTTTTGCAATTCGAACACTTTCACTCCTATTTTCCGATCTTGATATTGTAATGTGTATTTTCTAAAATTGAATTGTGTTTTTGGCTTGTGTGGTGATCCTATTTATAGAGTTCGAATCAATTTTTCTTTTTGAAGATTTATGGTTGTTCAATTTTTCGAATCACGAATCGTTCGTATTTTTTCAAATAAGAACAATTCAAAATGGGGACTCAATTCGTGATTGTTTGTTTAAATTGATCATTAATCATGTGTTTATACATTATGACTCTTTGATTGGGTGTGTTTAATTTGATCAAAGGACACGATTTGGTCATTTTTGGAATTTGAAGAAACATATTATTTCGAATTTTTCCCCAATGTTCATGACTCAATTAAGATGCCTTTTGGGATGAAATAATACATGAATTGTGTACCGATGTGATGTATCCCATGCCTAATTTGTGTCTGTACACTTAATTTCGAAAAATAACAAAGATTCATTGATCAAAAAGTGTCTCAAAGTGGATGAACCAATGTGTCTTTTGGGAAAAAAAATGAACAAAAAAGAGGCAAAATCTGCCTTGGGCTAGGATCGAACCTGGGTCCCTTTGCTCCTAAACCTAGTGTGTCCATAGTCTGAACCGTTAGGCCGTTGGCCTATGCCTTGGTCATGTAGCTAAACCACTAATATTTAAGGCTTAAAAAATAAAATATATGTTATATCGAGACCAAATAATTTTATATTTTTATTAATTTTTTCCTACATATACATATTATTATTTATTTTATTATTTATTTATTTCTCTATATTTTATTTCTCTATTTCCTATACTCTCTTTTTTTTTATTATACTATTTAGTATTATTATTTATTTATTTATTTATTATTATATTTTTTATGAACTCAACATGACACTAATTTTTATTATAAATTTAAGCATATTTTTAATTGGGCAAAAATTGGGTGTCTATAGCTGCCCCTCTTTGTGGTGAAGTTTGAACAAAACTTTTGCCACAAAGACAAAAGGATAACCAATTTTTGCTTAACTTCTCCTCCCAAATTTTATTTTTAACAAAGAGATTTTTATCCTGTGCTAAACCGTCTGTCGAGTTTAGACTTTGAGATTTGCTAGATCAACTGTCGGGCCTAGGCTTTAGAAAATTGATAGGTCATCTATCGGACCTATGGGCTTTGGTTTGGTTATTTGCCGGACTTATGGACTTTGGTTTGGTCATTTGCCGGACCTATGGGCTATGATTTGGTCATTTGCCGGACTTATGGGCTTTGATTTGGTCATTTGCCAGACCTATGGGCTGTGATTTGGTCATTTGCCGGACCTATGGGCTTTGGTTTGGTCATTTGCCGGACCTATGGGCTTTGGTTTGGTCATTTGCCGGACTTATGGGCTTTGGTTTGGTCATTTGCCGGACCTATGGGCTTTGGTTTACTGGGGATTTTTGAAATCTTAAAGATTTGATTTCTTGATCCATTTGGGAATTCTTGATCTTCGGGGAAACTTGATCTTCTGGGAAACTTGATCTTTTGATCCACTTGGAGATTCTTGATTTTCTTGGAAACTTAACTGTTTGATCCATTTGAGGAAACTTGATCTTTTTGATCCACTTGAGGAAACTTGATCTTTTTGATCCACTTGGGGATTCTAAACTTCCTGATCCATTTGGGGAATCTTGATTTTCTTGGAAACTTAACTTTCTGATTCATTTGGGGAATCTTGATTTTCTTGTCGGTTAATGTGTTTAGGAATTTTTCGTCGTTCACATAACCGTGTTCAAAAACTAGTTATCTGTGCAATACAATCACTAGATAAAATTGCATATATGCATTTTAAAGCCATATGGGATGCTCAAATTAATTTCTAACAGTTTTATTGGTGTTTGGGAATTTGTTTGAATGACAGGTTGAGATTTGATCTGGTTTGAGAATTTCTGGAAATTTGTTTGAATGACAGGTTGAGATTTGATCTGGTTTGAGAGTTTCTGAAAATTTGTTTGAATGAATTAATTAACGGGTTGGGATTTGACCCGACTTCAGAGTTTTTAGGATATCAACTTTGTTTGTAAAAACTAAAAATGAAATCAACTGAACACACAAAATGACAAATTTTTATTGATCATTCATAGTACATCTTTACAGCATCTGAGTTTACAGGATCCTTTAAATCAGGTCCATCCATTTGGGAAAGAATCAATGCTCCTCCCGACAATACTTTTCTAACTACATACGGTTCTTCATAGTTTGGTGTGAACTTTCCTCTGGAGTCTTATACATTTGGCAGCATCTTTCTCAAAACTAAGTCACCTTCTTGGAAATTTCTTGGCTTGACCTTCTTGTTGAATGCCTTAGCCATCCTTTGCTGGTATAACTGGCCGTGACACATTGCGGTCAGCCTCCTTTCATCTAACAGATTCAACTGTTCAAATCTTTGTTTTATCCACTCAGCTTCATCAAGTTTTGTTTCAACTAATATCCGAAGTGATGGAATCTCAACTTCCACGGGTAAAACAGCTTCAGTTCCGTATACCAAGGAATAGGGTGTTGCCCCAGTCGATGCTCTTACAGACGTTCGATATGCCATTAATGCGAACGGTAACATTTCATGCCAATCTTTAGACAATGGTCATCTTTTCAATAATTCTCTTGATGTTCTTATTGGCGGCTTCAACTGCCCCATTCATTTGTGGCCGATACGGAGTAGAATTCCGATGCTTGATCTTGAATTGTTGACACAAATTTGTTACTTCTTTGTTGTTCAAATTCGTACCATTATCAGTGATGATACTTTCTGGAGTTCCATATCGAGTGATGATGTCTCTTTTGATAAACCGCACAACTACGGACTTTGTTACACTTGCATAAGAAGCGGCTTCTACCCATTTAGTGAAGTAATCGATTGCAACCAATATGAACCGATGACCATTCGAAGCTTTGGGTGAAATTGGCCCAATGACATCTATCCCCCATGTTGAGAAAGGCCATAGGGTTGACATTGACTGTAATTCTTTTGGAGGGGCACTTATCTTGTTTGCATAGATCTGGCACAAATGACTAGATCTCACATGTTTGATGCAGTCTGATTCCATAGTTAACCAGAAATATCCTAATCTCATAATCTTTTTGGTTAACATGTAACCACTCATATGAGGACCACAAATTCCTTCATGAACTTCTTCCATGAGCTTTTGGGCCTCTTTTTCATCTACACATCTTAACAAAGTCGTGTCGAATGATCTTCTGTATAATGTATTTCCGCTTAGCAAAAAATGACTGGCCAAGCGCCTCAGTGATTTCTGATCTTTCTTGGTAGCACCTTTAGGGTAATTTCCCGTTTGCAAAAGAACTTTAATATCTTGGTACCAGGGTTCATCTGATTTAATCATGGCGCAAAATGCGGGCTCACTTCTCACCGGACCTGTAAAGGTTGTATTCTTGCATCAAATTGAATTAATGAGGCCAAAGTAGCCAGAGCATCAGCAAACTGATTTTGAGTTCTTGGCACATATACAAAGGAGATTTCCTTAAATCTTCCTGTCAGTTCTGCCAAGTGATTATGATAAGGAATCAACTTGGGATCTTTTGTTTTAAAATCTCCTCGAGTTTGAAAAATAATAAGTGTATTTGTCCAAAAACTTCGAGCTCTTGAATTTCCATTTGGATTGCCATCTTTAAACCCAAAATGCATGCTTCATATTCTGCTATATTATTCGTATAAGGGAACATTAATCTGGTCGATGCTGGGTATTGGTTTCCTTCAGGTGAAATTAGGATTGCCCCTATTCCACATCCATACACATTAGCTGCTCCGTCAAAATACAATTTCCAATTCGGCATTCTTTCATCTTCCGTTTGTATTACCCGAATCCCTTCGTCGGGGAATTGATCTTGTTCCTTTAGTTCCTCATCAATCGGGCTTTCAGCAAGTTGATCAGCCAAGGCTTGTCCTTTAATTGAATTTTGTTTAACATAGGTAATATCAAACTCAGACAGCAACATTTGCCATTTTGAAATTCGACTAACCAAGGCGGGCTTATTTGTCAGATACCTCAAGGGATCATGTCATTAACATATACTTCCACCTCTCTATGCATCATGTCATGCAATATGGTCTGCATTGCTCGTTGGTAAGTTGCTCCTGCATTCTTGAGACCAAATGGCATGACCTTATAGCAAAAAGTTCCCAGGCTATGACAAATGTGGTTTTGACCTTGTCTTCTTCAGCCATCAATATTTGATTGTAATCCGAAAATCCATCCATGAATGAGAATAGATGGTTTCCAGCTGTATTGTCTACCAAGACATCAATATGGGGCAACGGGAAATTATCTTTTGGGGTTGCTTGATTCAAGTCTCTAAAGTCCACACAGATTCTAAGTTTCTCATTTTTCTTAAGTACTGGTACTATATTTGATACCCAATCTGAGTAATCCGAAACTTCAATGAATCCAACTTCGAGTAACTTCTTGACCTCATCTTTAATTTTAAGTAGCAAATCGGGTCTAAATCGCCTTATTTTTGCTTCTTAGGCTTAACGCCTTCTTTGGTTGGCAATTTATGGACCACAATTGACGGATCTAAACCGGGCATATCACTATATGACCATGCAAAAACATCCAAATACTCTGCTAGTAGCTTAATCAAACCCTGTGTTGTGTCTTCTGGCAATTTACCCCCAATTCTCAAATTCCTAGGTCTTCACTTGTTCCCAAATTAACCAATTTAGTGGGTTCAGGGGTTTCAATCCTTTCTTGATCAAAGTTTTGCCAATTTTCTTGTGTTTTCAATTGATAATCGATATCATCTTCAACGACTAACCCAGTAGGGTTGGAGGTGATATCGATATTTTCAGTATTTACAGACGCGAGATATCCCGGAACCTCATCACAAAAGTCGGATCTGGTAGAATATGAATGGGGAAAGAATAAGAATATGGAAAAACACAAAAGAATTTATTAAATTTGAAATGGTGTTTAAGTACACTTATTTGAGCAACACATAAAGCAGAAAAATACAAAACAATCTAATATCGGTCCTTACTTAAGAAAATTAAAACTAGCACAAGGTATGGAAAACCAATTCTTCAAAGCTATCTTCTTGGGTGGATCATCTTCCTTGGAGTCATCTGTCTTCTGGACATGATGAGGCTTTGGAAAGGAGCTCCTGATGTGGGGATTTCGATGTCTGGATCATACTCTTTATTAAGCTTCTTTGTTCTCATCTTATTCTTCATCTCTGCTACCTCTGTTTGAGTAGGAGAATATCCTAGGCCAAAAGTTCCTATCTGAGCTTCTTTTTCTTCATTTATTACACAGACTTCTTCAAATATTTGGAGCCCAAAGTCTTCTTCTTCTCCTTTTCCAATGTATGGAATAGCCGTTTCTTGATAGATGGCATAATCTTGTTCTCCCATAACGGTAACAAGTTGGCCATTTGCTACAAATTTAACCCTCTGGTGCAAGCTTGAGGGTATTGCTCCTGCTGCATGAATCCATGGCCTTCCAAGCAACAAATTAAATGTTCTTGGGATATCTATCACTTGAAAAGGAATTAGGAAAGTTTGAGGCCCAATAGTGACCTCTAATTCCACTTCTCCAATTATTTCCTTCTTTGATCCATCAAATGCTCGTACTACAGTAGGACTTGGCTTGATATTTGACGGGTCTACTTCCAACAAATTCAGAGTAGCCAGGGGGCATACATTCAGGAAGATCCATTGTCAATAAGCACTCGGGAGACGACCTTACCATTGCTTTTGACAACAATAAAAAGAGCTTATTATGTTGGCCACCTTCTTCCTAATTCTTCAGATGAGAAGCTAATTTGCTCATTTGCAAAGACAGAACTGATGATATGTTCCAAGGTTTTTTCTGTCACACCTCTGGAACTTTTACTTCTTTGAGAACTTTGAACAAGGCCTCACGGTGAATATCAGAGCTAATTAACAAACCCATGAGTGATATTTGGGCTGGTCTTGGCTAGTTGTTCAACTACTTTGAATTCACTTGCCTTCATGAGTTTAGCCAATATTGCTTTCTCATCTTCCTTCTTTTCTTCATCATTCGGCGGCGATGAATCCATGGTCACCTTCTTTGCAGTTGGTTCATAAAGTCTTCCCGAACGGGTAAGCCCGCCAAATAGCAATGAAGCGTGATTAACTGTCTGGTAATCAAATGGGGCAGCTTTGTAATCTTTACAGCAATTGGGATTTGAAAGTATAACTTCTAGGCTTCGAGACAGTTGCCTCTTCTTTACTGTTGTTCATCTCAAATTTGATTAACTTCGGTTCACATGTGATCATGCCAACAAATTTTTCTTCTTCTTTGGTAGGCTTTTCTTCATCTTCAGACTCTGATCCCCATCCAGTGGCAGGAGCATCAGCATATACGCGTGGTTCAAACCAATAGTCAACCAGATATTGGTACTTTCCATCATCTCCTAGAGTTCCGACAGTTGGGTCTCCAGCTTGGTATCTTGCCCACAATTCTGCCTGTGTGCTTGACTTTCTTGGCTTTGGGACCAGCATTTCCATGATATCTTCTTTCTTTATGATTCCATTTTGCAACAATTGTAAATGGCTGGTCTGGTTTTGGTGCGATCTCTCAGATTGATATAGGGTAAATGCCCCATTTGGCGGAGATTCCATGCCACTTGTTCTATGGTGATAGGCAATTCATCCAAGTTGACTTCTGGGTCGGCTTCGGCAGTGATCATATTAATAACCGACCCATGATTTGGCAATGGATTAGTAGAAACATTTGGAGGCTCCACAAAGTCTAATTGGATGGTCTTTGCATCAATAAGATCTTGAATCTTATGTTTGAGTCTCCAACAATAATCAGTGGAGTGCCCGATTTGCCCCATGTGATATTCACATTTTAAATCAGGGTTGTAGTTCTGGGCTTATAATCATCTCTGGGTACTTCAAAGCCAATCAGATTATCGGCTCTCAATTTAGCCCATACTTGGCTGAGTGGAACCGGTATTGGAGTAAAATTGCGTCGGTTGGGCCTTGATTGTTGATTCGAAACAACCCTTTGTTGATTTTGACCTTGATTGGTCGGCAGAACTATGGATTTAGTAGGGTTTGCTGGACTTGAGATATTGACCATACCGACAGTCGAATCCTTTCCTTTGTGAGACATTTTTAGGTGCTGTATACTTCTTTTCTACTTGCAGCTTTCCGGCTGAGATAGCATTCTCAATCTGCATCCGGCTACTACCACTTCTGAAAAACTTGCTGCGCATGCCCTATGAGATGAGAAAAGAATGGCTCTTCTAGTGTGTTGATGAAAGTAAAAGTGAGATCCTTTTCGGCATCGGATTGGTGATTCTTGCAGCTAAAGCTCTCCATCGCTGAGCATATTCCTTGAAAGCTTCGTCTTTCTTCTTCTTCATAGTACTCAAATCCCAGACCGAGGGTGCCATTTCGATGTTGAACTTGTATTGGTTGAAAAATGCCCTGGCTAATTTATCCCAAGTATCAATTTCTTGTGAGTCCAATTGGGCATACCAGGCTAATGCTGGACCAGTAAGGCTATCTTGAAAGGTCTGTACCATCAGTTTATCAAATTTGGCATACTGCCCCATACGTCGTACATATAATCTTGTGTGCATGTTAGGACAGCCAGTTCCATCATATTTTTCGAACTCAGGTGCCTTGAATTTTTCAGGAAAAGCACCTTCCTCAAATTGTGGCAGGCTTAAAATCGCAGTCTGATCAAAGCCGTCAAATGCCTTCATCTTTTCAAACATTTCTTCTCCATGCCTAGCTTGGGCTTCAAGTTCTTTCTTTAGTTCGGCATATTGAACTCAGTGTGGGAATCATCAACGTTGACTGGTTGCTCCATGATTTCTTTTCCTTTCTGTACCCCGGAAGATTCTTCAGATGCTATAGGGGTCTTGGACTGAGTAACATTCTGAGTCAAGATCTGCATCTGTTCGGTAATTCTAAGCAGGGTTTGTTCCATGGCATTGAGTCTCTGTTCAGTGGTCTGGTCTGGGGTAGTGTTCCCGGTACTAGCCATCTTTGCTCGTGATCTAGTATAAATGGGACTTCTAACTGGTTTGGGAGCTATCTTTCAGGATTTGGATTCGCTAGACTTGTTTTGTAACTGGACCGTAAGAAGTAGGAAAATAAGAATACAAACACAAGAATGCAAAATATGAATGCAAATGGGGATAATGACCATCAAATTTTGATAAACACATTTATTGGAGTTGTAGAAATAGTTCAAAAAAACAATCTTTCATACAAAGTTAAATTACTATACTAAAGGTTCAAGAATCTCGATTCCTAAAAAAAAAAAAAAAAAACTAAACTCAGGACTCTAAACTAGTCTTCTGGTCTTGGCAGGGCAGATGATTTTCTCCTCAAGGAGTTGAGTCTTTTTTCGAGCTTTCTTCAATTCAGCCTCTAACAGTGCAATCCTGTTGTGAGCTTTTTCCAAGCGGTTAGTCATCTTTCGATCTCTTTCCAGGTAATCTCGATGACAGACTTCAAGCCGAGCTGAAACGATTTCCATGTAAGCAATCATTTCAGGATCAGGTTCAAGTGGTGCTGGTTCAAGAATGTTAGGAGCTTCATACCGGATGTCCTTATTTTTCTTCATTTGACTGGCTATGTACCACCTGGTTGCTCTATAATCCCGAGTCACTTTATTTTCTGGCTCGACTTCGAAAACTGGCTTGATTTCCCTATCATCCCAGATGGCTTTGACTTGGTTTACCTTGAACTGCTTTGCTATCTGGGTCAAGGTTGGATCCATATAATCGAGAATAACTCGTCCCAACTTGGGCTTGACAGTAATGTCTTGCACTATGCCATATTGCCTGATGACACTTGAGGGGTAATAGCCCGTACAACCAGTGATTCCAATCAGGGGCACAGTTAGGTACTTCTTGCAACCTAAGATGGCAGCAGGGCATTTAAACCAACGGGCTTGCCGCATAAAGTCTTCAGGTCCCATGTCTTCAAATATTGCAAGTACAGACCAGAAAGGCTTGTTGTCTTCCATATGGACCCGTTCAGCAAAAAACTGGATAAGATCATAACTTGGGCGGATAAAGGACCCATTAGCTAAGCCTCTTCCGTAGTACTTGGTGACTAGCAAACCAAACCATCAACAGATGCATGCTTGCCTTGAAACTGCCCCTGCCCTTAGACTTGATGTGATTCAAACTTCTAATTTGTTCTGCTAGGAGGGCAGGAACATATGACTTGCCAGTTAAATATTGTGCTACTAGCTCGATGACTCGGAAGTGAGTGAACAGGTTCCCATGCGGAAAGAGTATGGTAGCAAAAGCAGCCACTATGAAAGCATTAACTCTGTTTTCATTCCAAGTCACAACTGATACCGTAAAGGAATTCCAGTTGCTTATGTAATTATCAAGGTTTCCAAACCAATCCATCAAGGTGGTTAATCGGATGGAGAATTCATTGCAACCCTTCATGGCTTCAATTACTGCTTCTCTTTCAATCCCAAAAATTTTGAAATGATGCAGATCGGACTATGAGTAAAGCTTGGTACATAGATCCCCTCAGAAGTGGGTGGGGCTTGAAGCAACCTAGCATATTCCTCAATGGTAGGACTTAGCACATGTTGACCTAGACGGAATGCCACCTCATTGGGTTCCCAGAGATAAACAAGGGCCCGAAACATGGTGAATGGAACTTGGACCTTCGGTAAATTGAGGATCGGACCCAACCTATCCTTAATGAATGACTGTTGATCGGGGTCAAAACTGACCACCATCGGTCCAATAACAGCATTGGATCCTTGAAAGTCTCTACTAGGGGCTCCTTGATTAGACGAGCCCATAGGCTATTGCTATTGTTCAAACTCGAGGAAATCATTTCCTGATGATTTATAAAGACCCTATTAGGAGACAAATCCTATATTTTGACAATTTAAAAAAAAAAAATTTACAACTCCTTTTTTTTTTGAAAAAATTTGGTAAAATCCCATGAATGCATGATTTGGGTAAGGTTCTATAGGTTCCCCGGTCTAGCAAATCATAAGGCTAAACCGGAGTGGGAGTCTTTTCTTGATCTAGAGGGTGGAAACCACAGCCCCCGGACCTTACTTCGAACTCCTCGCTTAGGCTCTTAAGACGGCCTGGGTTCGACCGTATCTAGCACACATTGTGTGCATAAATGCAAATGCACATGCAAGTGAAATGAACTAATTTTAAATCTAAGTTACAGACATATATACAAGAACACATACCAACAAATGATTACACAATATACAAAAATAAAGGATAAATTTATAACTTTAAACTTAAGTGGCTAGCCCTCTTTCTTTTTAAAAAAAAAAAAAAAAAAGCGAGTCCCCAGTGGAGTCGCCAAGCTGTCGAGCCTGAATTTTGAAAATCATCCGGTTCATTTCTTTTAACCCGATTCACATTAAACTCTAACCCATTTAACATGAATCATCGACTAGGGATTAAAAGAAATTGAATTTTGAAAATATTTTGGAGTCGCCAATCGATAAAAATTGGAAAAAAATGAAAAGTTAGGATTAATGGGTCGGTTAATCCTAACTTAGCTACTAGTCTGCGGAAAATTTGATTTAAAAACCAAACTTTAAAAAAAATACCAGATATCTGAGTCCGGGGGCTAACCTATTGAAACTTAAGCGGTTACCACTTTAAGTTTAAAATTCAAAATTTATCCTTTTCTAAAAAAACTTGCAAAAAAAAAAAAAAATATGTACAAAAAATAATAACAATATTTATAAGTCAGAAATCATTTTTAATAATTTTTTCATTTTTTTATTTTTAATTCTTAGAAAACTTATAATATTTACAAAGAAAAGAAAAAACATTCAAAAATTATATATTTAAAAAAAACTTATAATTACATTCACAAATGACCACAAAAGTTGAATATTTAGAAAAATTAATTAATAAGAAATAGTAGATCAATAGTATTTAAACTTATAATATTTAATTTAAATTTTTTTTTAATTTTTTTAATGTCACCCCGAAGGTGCCTACGTACTAGCTAATCGAGATCAGACAAAACGTAGTTCTTTTTTAATTTTGAAAACAATTTTTTTTTAAATCAAAACAAACATACACATATTAATCTATTAATGAAAAATATTCAATAAATATCAAAACATACATACACATATTAACATATTTTTCAAGAATATCTAAACACACATATACTCATTAACATATTTTTCAAAAAAATATCTAAACACATTTATATATAAAATATTCAAAAAATATCAAAACATGCATGCACATATTAACATATTTATAAAAAAATATTCAATGAATATCAAATTTGCTGAAAAATAAATAAAATATTTTTCTGATTTTTAGAAAATTTTCTGGAATTTTTGGGATTTTTTCTGGATTTTTTAATAAATTTTTTATAATTTACGTAATTAAAAAACAATATTTATAAAAATATATAAATTACAGACTAACTTGGACCGTTGGATTAACTCGGGCGAGATCTGGATCGTTGATCGCGTTGACCAATTCTGCACGTCTGATCGAATTGATTAAATCAGGGACGTTGATCTGGCGATCTGATCACAGCCGTTGGATCTGATGATGAAACGTGGGCCGTCAGATTTGTGGGCGGATTGGACCGGGTTGGAGTCGGGTCGGATCCTCCCAGTCGGGCTAAGAAGACGATGGCGTGATCTATCAAGGCGGATTCCGGCGGCTGTGGTGTTGCTCGGCCTCCGAAACCTCGTCGGCCCGACGTGTCTTGCGGTGGTTGATCTCCTGGTGGTGGTGGCTTGCGCTCAGATTGACCGTAGGTGGTGGTCCGATGATGATCCGATGGCGGCGCACAGTGAAAAAAATTCCAAAAAGTTGCAGAACACAAAATTGCAAATTCGAGCAATTTCAAACACTATAATCAATCAAAAACACTTCCCTAATGATCTTAACACTCTTTAATTGGATCGAAATTCTCTCAATCACTTCGAATTTGCGATTTTTGCAATTCGAACACTTTCACTCCTATTTTCCGATCTTGATGTTGTAATGTGTATTTTCTAAAATTGAATTGTGTTTTTGGCTTGTGTGGTGATCCTATTTATAGAGTTCGAATCAATTTGTCTTTTTGAAGATTTATGATTGTTCAATTTTTCGAATCATGAATCGTTCGTATTTTTTCAAATAAGAACAATTCAAAATTGGGACTTGATTCGTGATTGTTTGTTTAAATTGATCATTAATCATGTGTTTATACATTATGACTCTTCGACTGAGTGTGTTTAATTTGATCAAAGGACACGATTTGGCCATTTTTGGAATTTGAAGAAACATATTATTTCAAATTTTTCCCCAATGTTCATGACTCAATTAAGATGCCTTTTGGGATGAAATAATACATGAATTGTGTACCGATGTGATGTATCCCATGCCTAGTTTGTGTCTGTACACTTAATTTCGAAAAATAACAAAGATTCATTGATCAAAAAGTATCTCAAAGTGGATGAATCAATGTGTCTTTTGGGAAAAAAAAATGAACAAAAAAGAGGCAAAATCTGCCTTGGGCTGGGATCGAACCTGGGTCCCCTTGCTCCTAAACCTAGTGTGTCCATAGTCTGAACCGTTAGGCCGTTGGCCTGTGCCTTGGTCATGTAGCTAAACCAAATTTTAAGGCTTAAAAAATAAAATATATGTTATATCGAACCCAAATAATTTTATATTTTTATTAATTTTCCTACATATACATATTATTATTTATTATTCCTCTATATTTTATTTCTCTATTTCCTATACTCTCTTTTTTTATTATACTATTTAGTATTATTATTTATTTTTTATTATATTTTTGATGGACTCAACATGACACTAATTTTTATTATAAATTTAAGTCTATTTTTAATTGGACAAAAATTGGGTGTCTACAGAGACTAATGAGAGAAAAGGAGATAAGGCTACGGGCAAGAAGCCAGTTGAGGAGAAGGATACTCAGAAGCAAAACAATCCATATGTAAAGCCTATTTTGGGCAAGTGTTATCGTTGTAATCAACTGGGTTACTGGTCGAATGAATGTCCTAGTAGGAGGAGTGTGAACATTGTTTACAGGGATGAAAAGGTTTGTTGTGAACCTGATGGGAAAGATAAGTATTATGATTAGGATGAGGAGGAAATAGAGCATACATACGTTATTAGAAAATTGGCGTTGACGCCTTTCGCAGCAAGTGCATGATAGATGGATGGGAAGGTTTTGATCTAATAGTTAACAGTGGAAGCTGTGAGAATATTATAGAGTGAGAAGTTGTTAATCAATTACATTTACAATAGAAAAACATCCTAATCCTTACACTATAGGATGGATTAAATATACAGAGTGAATAGAGGTGGAGAGATGTAAGGTGCCATTTTCTATAGGCGAATATTAGGATCAAGTCTACTGTGACATTATAGACATGGATGCATGTCACCTATTGTTTAAGAGACACTGGCAATACGATGTGAATGCCCAACATGCTAGGCAGGAGAACGTATACAAACCAGAGAAAGGTGGTATGGAATACACTTTATTACCTCTTAAGGTAAAGAATTGCACCAAGACCCCTAAAGTAGAAGGGCATTCTTTCTTAGCGATCGCTCATTCAGGGAAGGAGTTGGAGAAAGATGAAAGAATCCAAGGTTTTGCATGCACTTGTAGTGAAGAATGTCATGACGGTAGATGAGGAGAGTAATGGTAAAGTGTCGGAGAGTATGAAAGAAGTGTTGGAGGAATTTAGAGATGTGCTGCTAGATGATTTGCCTTAGGGATAACTACCTTGAGAGATACTTAGTATCAGATTGATTTGGTTCCTGAGACAAGTCTACCAAATTTACCACATTACAAGATGGGTCCTAAGGAAACTGAGATTTTTGTAGGAGAAGATTCAAAAGCTATTACAGAAGGAGTTTATTAGAGATAGCATGAGCTCATGTGTTGTGCCTGCCTTATTGACTCATAAGAAGGATAGTAGCTGGAGGATATGTGTCGACAACAGAACTATTAATAAGATCATCATTGGTTATAAATTTCCAATACCTCGCATGGACGATATGTTACACAGATTGAGTGGGTCTATTGTGTTTTCCAAGGTTGACCTGAGAAGTGGTTATCATCATAACATAATCAAGCCTGGGGATGAGTAAAAGACCGCATTCAAAACGAATGAGGGGTTATTTAATAGCTAATAATGCCTTTTGGCCTCAACCATGCACCCAATACTTTTATATGATTCATGAACCAAGTACTAAAACCCTTCATTGGTAGATTTGTGGTGGTTTATTTTGATGACATATTGATTTATAGTAGATTTGAAGATGAGCATATAGATCATTTGAAGACTGTTTTTACTATGCTGAAAAAAAAATTATATGCTAATATAAAGATATATGTTTTTATGTCGAGGAGATTATTGTTTCTAGGGTTTGTGGTTAGTAGTGAGGGTATTACTGTTGATGATGAGAAACAAGAGCTATCAGAGAATGGGCTACTCTTAAAACTGTGACTGAGTTGAGGAGTTTTCTTGGATTAGCTAGTTTCTACAGTGATTCATTAGACACTTCAGTACTATTGTTACCCCATTAACTGAGTATTTGAAGAAAGGAAAGTTTCATTGAGGAGAAGATGTTGAGACTAGTTTTGCTGTATTGAAAGAAAAACTGTGTAGTGCTCATGTGTTAATACTCCCCGATTTTGATAAACTATTTGAAGTTGAGTATGATGCTAGTGGAGTAGGAGTTTGAGGTGCATTGTCCCAAGAGAAGAGACTAGTAGCTTTCTACAGCGAGAAGTTATGTGATGCCAGTAAAAGTTGGTTAATTTATGATATAGAATTCTACTATGTGGTAAAGGTGTTAAGAGTTTGGAGAATTATTTGATAGGGAAGGAGTCAGTTTTGTACTCTGATTGTGGAGCTTTAAAGAATTTGAATAATCAAACAAGAATTAGTAAGGATATGCATGCTAGATGTATTCAATTTTTGCAGAGATTTCTTTTTAAGTTGGTGTATAAAGCTAGAGTGTAAAATAAAATAGATGATGCTTTAAGCAAAATAGTTGATTTATTAATCACCATGGGAGACGTGCATTACACATGAACCTTGCGATTATTATCACATTCTTGAGGGATAACTAATGAAAGGGAATCAATTATGTATTCATGAGTCCTCTTTAAGGGAGGAAGTGATTAGAGACCTGCATAGGGGAGCATTTAACAAGGCATTTGGGTCGTGATAAGACGATTGCTGCAATGGTTGATAGGTATTGGCCTTGGTTAAGGACCAATGTCAGTAAGATAGTGGAGAGGTGTTATATCTGTCAAACTTCCAAGAGGTAATCCCATAATAATGGGTTATATACACCACTAATAGTACCTAAAAATATATGGGAGGACCTATCCATGAACTTTGTCTGAGTTTGCCTTGTATCCAACGTAGTGCTGACTCAATTTTTGTTGTTGTAGACAGGTTCTCCAAGATGACCTACTTTATTTACTGCAGAAAGACTGCAGGTGCTCATGCTATTACTAGGTTATTTTCCAGGGAAGTAGTGTGATTGCATGGAGTTCCCAAGTCCATCACATTGGACAGGGATAGTAAATTTATTAGCTACTTCTAGAAGATGCTTTGGTTTATGTTCGACTCATCATTGAATTTCAGTAGCATGACTCACCCTTAGACTGATGGACAAACTAAGGTGACCAACAGGATGTTTAGTAATATGATTAGGAGCATATGTGGTGAGAAGCCTCGACAGTGGGATCAAGCTTGGGCTTAGGTCGAGTTTGCTTACAACAATTTTGTTCACAAGACCATATGAAAATCTCCTTTCTCCACAGTTTATATCAAGACACCACAACATGCAACATACCTGGTTAAGCTACCCAAGGGAGCTGAATTTAGTCAAGCTGCTAAGAATATGGCTAAGAATTGTCAGGTTATCATAGCTGAAGCCAAGAAATGGATTGAGAAGGCCAATGCAAAATACAAGAACGCAGTTGATAAGCACAGAAAGAAGCGTTTATTTGAAGTGGGGGATCAAGTGATGGTTTTTCTCAGGAAAGAACGGTTTCCAATGGGCAAGTATGGAAAGTTATAGCTTGAGAAGTATGGTCCATATGAGATTGTAAGGAAGATCAATGATAATACTTATGTGGTTTGACTTCTAACAGTATGAACATTTTTAGGACTTTCAATGTTGCAAATCTATTTCCATTCCGTCATGATGATTCTCCTTTATATCCACATGAGAATTCGGGATCGAGTTCTTTGTAGGTGGGAGAGAATAATGTAGCAGCATGTCTAGTCTAGCCAAAGCTGGTACGCCGACCTTTAATGGTTCCCGAGAGCATATTTTTAAAGTTAGTTTCAAAGCTGCCAACGTTCTACCTTAGACCGTTGGCCTTCAACACCAAAGCTGTCAGCTTTGTGCTAGCCTTTATTTGCATTGACTTATTTCTTGTTAATTCTTTTTAGGACTTTATGTAATAGTATAAATAGTCTCAAAAACCTATTTTAGTTTTTAGAACATTATTATTACACTTTGAAAACCCTAATTTCAGAATTTTTCTCAATAAAGTTGCAATAAGCTTTGATTCCTAAAGTCAATCGATGAATTGAGTTCTATTATTTACGTTTTCACACTACATCAAAGCTGGAGCCTAAAAAAAATCGGCTCGATTTGGCTCATTTACAATCCTATAGACAAGCTAATCGAGTTATGATGGATCCGCCCTTGTGGAATGCATCTTGTTGGGACGATGTCAATTCCAACTTTAAGATTAGATCAATTTGCTCTATGATTGATTTTGGCTTAACTGAGTTAAACAAACATGATTGATGTGAGTTTAGCAATAACGACAATTAAAGAGGTTCATCTCAATTTAATATGAACCAAGCAATGAGGTTTGATACATTTTTCCATTTTAGATCTAATGTCAAAGCTCAAGTAGGATGTAGAATGGATATATGTTTCCTTTTTGAATCTAATGGACAAGCTTATGTTTCGTAAGTTCACTAAGCCAATATCTAATGATTGCGGGTTGGTCAAAATCCACTCTTTATTGCATGTGGTATTGCTATAACATATTTTAAACCCTTATTTTAGCTGTATACTAGATTAGGCAATCGCACTTAAACAATATGGGACAAATATCATAACTAGTATCTAATTGAGAATTGCACAAGTTTAGAAGATTCACTTTGTGGGTTTTTTTCCTCCAACAAAATGGTAGCACTTGGTGGCTCATAGGGTATTAAGATTAATGATTTAGGATATGTTAGGGTACAAGTGTGAGGATAGAAAAATCCTACATGGGAAATATAGGGCTTGTGTGAAGAGTTTATAAGAGGGAAGACCCATTAACATAATACCTTGAGATTTTTGGTTATAGATAGTGTCAAGCTCATTAGTTTATTCCTTTATAAGGTTCGTTTGAAGAATTTCTCCCCGTTGAAGGTTTCATCCTCTCTTAACAATTGGTTGTAGAACCAATGGTTCGGTTAGGAAACTCCCATGGTTAGCACTCAATGTGGAAAGAAGAGCTTTGTGGTGTGACTTGTTTTATAAAACCATGGTGAGTAGTTGGAGAGCAAACCACTCATAAAAAACAGTTTAATTGAGTCAATTTGATAAGCTCTTATTAAGAGGGAGTAAGACCTAAGCTCATTATGGAGACTCACACTTGAGGGGCAGATGTCTCACTGTTTAAAAATATTGAGAAAAGAAACTAGAAGACAGCAGGGTAAAGGTAAAGGTGATGAAAAAAATGAAGATGTGACTGCTGCAGCAGCAGGTGGTAAGATAGTTGTTGCCTAGGATGAGGACTGTATTAGCCTTGCATATCATGATAGTGACTGGGTTGTTGATTCTGGTGCTTCCATGATGAATTTTGCTCAACCTATACTGTTGGTGATTACGACAATGTTAAGATGGAAAACAATAAGATATCTAAAATTGTTGGCATTGCCAGGTTAAAAAAAATGCTTTTTTTTTTTTTTTTTTTAGGGATTCCCAGGCATGGCTGAATCATCAGGTATGATGATAAAATTGAATTCATCGAATTATTCTATTTGGAAGTCAATGATGGAATATTTGTTATATTGTAAAGATCTATACATGCTCGTAGGCGGTGATAATATGAAGCCAACAGATAAGTTCGATGAAGATTAGGTAATCATGTATAGAAAAACTGTTGGATAGATCTGACAATGGGTTGATCACAATGCATATTATCATATTGCCCAAGAAACCAGAGAAGATGTTATATAGAAGAAATTAGAGTCCATGTATGAGAGACGGACTGCTTTGAATAAAACCTCATTTATTAGAAGAGTGGTGAATTTGCAGTATAAGGATAGATCCAATATGACTAAGTACTTAAATGATTTTCAAGGTCTTGTGAATCAATTATTTGCTATGAGGCTTGTGCTTGATGATGAGATACAGACACTTTTATTGTTGAGTTTACTCCCTGATAGCTTGGAGATACTTGTGGTGTCTGTTAGTAATTCTACTCTAGAACGAAAGCTCACTATTGCAATGGTGAAAAATAACCTGATAAATGAAGAAGCTAAAAGAAAAGATCTTGGCACGAGTTCTGAGACTCGAGCACTTGTTACTGATAAGCCAGAAAGACGTGGTAGAAGCAATAATAGAGGCTCATATAATAAATAAGATAAATCTAGGGGAAGATCTAAGTCCAGAAGGAAAAATATCAAATGTTATTACTGTGACTAGAACATCTGAAGAAAGAATGTAGAATTTGGAAGAGAGAGCAGGGTAAAGGTAAAAGTGATGAAAAAGATGAAGACACGATTGCTACTGCAGTAGGTGGTGAGATAGTTATTGCCTGCGATGGGCTGCGATGAGTACTGTATTAGCCTTACATGTCATGATAGTGATTGTATTATTGATTCTAGTGCCTCCTTTTATATGACATCACATGATGATTTTTTCTCAACCTATACTGCCAGTGAATATGGCAATGCTAGAATGGGAAACAATACGACATCTAAAATTGTTGGCAATGAAAATGTTGTTTTAAAGACTAACACTGGTTGCAGGCTCATTCTCAGAGATGTCAGACATGTTTCAGATATCTTCCTAAACCTTATATCTGTAGGGAAACTTGATGATGAAGCCTATAATAGTCACTTTGGTGAAGGTAAATGGAAGCTCACCAATAGTGGCAAAAGGAAATAAGAGAAATACCTTTTACTTAATGTCAGCAAAACTAATTTAAGGAGATGTGAATTTGATTGATGACATTTCAATGGAGCTTTGGCATATGTGGCTTAGTCACATTAGTGAGAAAGGGCTCCGATTGCTTGTCAAGAAACAACTTTTGTCTGATGTAAAATGTATTCAACTAAAAACTTGTACTGATTGTGTTGTTGATAAACAACATAGAGTTGTATTTCAAAGAAATTCACCTACTAGGAAATCTCATATATTGGATTTATTACACATAAATGTGTGTTATATGAAAGACTTGTCAGTAGGTGACGCTCTTTATTTTGTAACATTCATTGATGATCACTCTAAGAAGTTGTGAACTTTTGCTTTGTAGTTCAAAAATCAAGTGTTGGATGCTGAAAGAGAAATAAAGACAGTTGATATATGTTCGAGTAGATAATGGAAGTAAATACAAATGACCTTTTGAAGAATATTGCAAATAATATGGGATTAAATTGGAGAAGACAGATCCAAAGACCCCACAGTAGAATGGCATAGCAGAGAGAATCAATCACACTATCACAAAGCAAGTGAAGTGTATGTTGTCACATGCTAAGTTACCAAAATCATTTTGGGGTGAAGCAATGAGGATAGCTATCAAGCTCATTAATCTATCTCCCTCTTATGCTCTGGATAGACATATCTCAGAGAGATTTGGATAGATAAAGATATTTCTTATTAACACTTATGTATGTTTGGTTATAGGGATTTATGTATATTCCCAAGGATGAAAGAGCAAAGCTTGATACAAATTCAAAGCGATGTATTTTTTAGGTTATACACATGATGAGTATGGGTGTAGATTGTGGGATCCGGTAAAGAAGAAGATTATCAAGAGTAGAGATGTGGTCTTTCTTGAAGACCAAACCATTGAAGATATTGAGAAGCCAGAAAAGTCGAAATCTTCATATGAGTCTCTATAAATGTAGATCTAATTCCATCTCTTGAAGATTCTAATAATGACGTGGGAGATGTAGAAGATTCAGTTGAAGAGCCTCATCAGTAGATTAAGTTGAGGAGATTCTTAACAGAGTGAAGACCATCAATTATATATAGTCCAGATGAGTATATAATGTTGATAGACGCGGAGAGCCAGAATGTTATCAAGATGCAATGTTACAGTAGAGAAATGAATGGGTTAAAGCCATGCAAGAAGAGATGAAATCCTTACGTAAGAATAAGACCTATGATTTAGTGTAACTGCCAAAGGGCAAGCGACCATTGAAGAATAAATGGGTATTTAGATTGAAGACTGAAGAGAAGAGCTTACAACCAATGTAAAAGACAAGATTGGTTGTGAAGGGGTTTGGTTAGAAGAAAGGTGTTGATTTTGATGGGATTTTCTCACCAGTGGTGAAAATGTATTCCATTCAGGTTGTACTTAGTATTGTTGCTAGTTTAAACTTGGAGATTGAGCAAATGGATGTGAAGACAACGTTCCTTTATGCTGACTTGGAGGAAGAAATTTACATGGAGCAGCTTGTGGGGTTTATGATTAAGGGGAAGAGCATCTTGTTTGCAAATTGAAGTAGAGCTTATATCGGTTGAAACAGGCTCCAAGGCAGTGGTGTAACAAGTTTGACTCCTTCATGATTGCTCAAGGGTGTACCATGATTGCATCGAATCATTGTGTCTTTTTAAAGAAATTTAGCACTGGTGAGTTCATTATTCTCCTATTGCTGATTATTGGCTGTGATTAAGGATGCAACCGGGGCGGGTCGTTATAGGATACCCGCCTGCCCGCCTTGCTAAAAACCCGATAGGGTCAGACCCTATAGGGTTTAGGGTCGGGTTTTGAGTTGTACTCATAACCCGTTGGGAAAACCTGACCCGATTTAACTAAAAATAATTAAAAAATTTTGTTTAAGGAATTTACTTGTTCATTAATTGAATGATGCTTTTCATATAATCATTTTGTTATTCATGTATTGAGTCACATGATGGGATATAAATTATATTTACAATTAATAATCACTGACCAATTATCCAAAGAAAATCAATTTCCATGTATAACCTCCCCTACTTTTTCAAAATTCATTTCTTTCCTATGCAACACAACAAAGTATAAAAATTAATTTTCTCAGAAAAAATAGATATTATATATATATAATGACAAATAAATCAAGAATATATGGATCGTTGTGCAGTATCATCATTTTATTATTATTATTATTTTTTGAGTTGGTATGTATTATATATATATATATATATAGATATATGTAAGTCTTCTAATAAATAAATAATAGCTAGTGACTCTTTTCTAAAAGCATATACAAATTCCCTCATTGTAATAATGTTTTCTACGATAATACTATTATCGGTGTCTATATATACACAACACAGCTCATCAATCCTATTAAGAAGTGTTTCTTTTATATATCTATTTGGCATTTATCTCAATAA
Organism: Combretum micranthum; assembly: GCA_024138025.1. NCBI lineage: Eukaryota > Viridiplantae > Streptophyta > Magnoliopsida > Myrtales > Combretaceae > Combretum > Combretum micranthum. Next base: position 1,670,359 of record JAMXBD010000092.1, on the reverse strand, counting down.
TCAATGTACATTAAAAAACCAGATAAATTGAATAATTTATTTTTTTATTTATTAAAAAAGCAAAAGATAAAATTTTTCCTAATAAAATATTGTTGTGTATTTACACACAAAATCTATGTATGAACATCCAACGAGGAACGATCGAAATCAAAATCTGATTAAATAAAAATGAACTTTGCAAATGTGAATGGCCTCAAACACTTCTTATTGGTAATTACTGCCTTGTCATTGCTTAAGGTATATATATATGATCAAGAGATGGCTCTTTTTATTTATTCATTCTTGTAGCTTGTCATAAAAAGCAAGAGAGGGAAATGAACTGAATCAATTCATCTGAGGTATAATTTAATTATTTTTTCAATATGAGATGACATCGTAATAATATAGCAAAACATAGATGATTAAAAAAAAAAAAAACCTACCGTGGAAAAGATAAAAGATTAAGATTTTCCATAAATTTATCTTAAAAATCGGGTCGGGTCAGGTTCTGGGATACCCTTTATAATCGGGTCGGGTTTTGAGACAGAATGACCAGTCCCAAACCCGCCCCGTTTACATCCCTAGCTGTGGTGTCAAGAAGATACAAGATCTAAAAATTGCTTTGAGCAAGTCTTTCACCATAAAAGACTTAAGACCTACACGCCAAATTCTCAGTATGAGAATTGTTCATGATAGGAAGAGCTAGAAATTGTGGTTATCATAGGAGAGATACTTAGAAAGGGTATTAAAAATTCAAAATGAACAAGGAAGAACCTATTTGTTCTCCACTTGCAAGTTACTTTAAACTCATTTCTTAGTAGTATCCTAGAAGTGAGACAAACAAAGAAGATATGAAGATGATACCCTATGCTTTGGCTGTTGGTAATCTAATGTATGCTATGGTATGCACTAGACTAGATATTGCTCATGCTGTTGGTGTTTGTCAATTGCTATCTCTTGAATCTAGGTAAAGAACATTGGACCACAGTTAAATGGATTCTCAAGTATCTTAGGAGCACTTTCAGATTATGTTTGTCGTTTAGTGGTAGTAAACCCGTATTAGAAGGGTTTTCGAATGATGATATGACTCGAGATCTTGATTCTAGGAAGTCCATTTCAGGTTATTTGATTACTTATGCAGGGGGAGCAGTGTCTTGGCAATCAAAATTGGAGAAGTGTGTTGTACTATCTACTATTGAAGCAGAATATATTGCTATAACTTAAGCCTGCAAGAAAGTCTTGTGGATGAAGAAACTTTTAGAAGAACCGAATCAAGAGCAAAAAGGCTTGAGACTGTTTTGATAGTCAGAGTGCTATACATCTCAGTGATAATCCAACGATCTATTTCATATCTAAACACATTGATGTTAGATATCATTTGATTCGAGATGTATTAGAATAAAAGCTTTTGAAGCTAGAGAAGATCTATACTGATAAAACGGTTTAGCTATGATGACTAAAGCTCTACTTAAGGACAAACTTATTTGTTGTAAATAGATAATCGATGTGATGGACCCCCTCATGTGAGTTGGAGGGGGAGCTTATTGGGTTATGGATCCAACTCATATAGGTTTGTAATATATAACAGAGGAAATCGTATATATAATATATATATATTATATTATAAGAAGATCTGTGTAACAAAGGAGGTTTGGAATAATGTATGCTGGCCAAATGCGGATCAAGGTCGTCGACCTTCAACAACGCTGTATGCCACCTTGAAACACTATCAGTGTTCATGTGTAAGCCGTCAGCATTGGGATGTACGCTGTCGGCGTAGTGCTGGTGTATAATGATCCGAACATAACGATACTTTAATGCTGGCAATAAAGCTACTGGCCTTGAGTTCCAGCTTATGTTGCCTCAAGTCTTCTGTTACTTTTCATATAAATACTCTTTGTTTTGTCTTTTAGGGTATCAGTTTTGGCTATTCTGAAAAACCTAAAGAGAGTTTTAGAGAGAGAAGTGACTTATTCCTACTACTGATTGAAATCCACTGTTGTGGTGAAGATTTGTGATTCATTAGTATTACTAGCAATGTAACCCCATTATTATTGATGGTGAAAGAATTTGTGTGGCGGTTCCGTGGTTTTTTTCCAATTGGAGTTTCCCACGTTAAATACTGGTTGATTGTTTATTTTCAATTATTATTTTATTATTGCATAGGCAAGAGGAAAAAATTATCTTTAGTTTTAGGACATTGGATTTTTTCCTAACAGGATATAACATGGGAAGAGAGTAGATGACGGGAAGATAGGATTGTGGTTTGTCAACCGTCCTCTTTTTTTTTTTTTTACATTAATGATAAAAATAAGGGTTAATGACTCAAATACTACTTAAACTTTGTTCAAAAGAGCAATTCACAACTTGACCATTTAAAAAATTTATTTACTATTTGAAATAACTTTTCTAGAATACAATCACTACCTAGCTTAACTCTGTTAAATACGTCATCCTACATATCATAACCGTCTAATCTTTAACTGGCACATGATATTTCCCACATGGAAAAAACCTATAACATATTATCCCCATAAAATTCGCCGAATCAATAATTTTTTTCAAAAAAAAAAAATTATGCCAAATTCCACCCCAAATTAAAGCTAAAACCCTAAATTGATCTACAACAATTTGAGAATCCTAATCAAACTCATATAAAAATTCAATAAACTAAACTCCATCCAATCATCATCATCATCATCCATGGAAATCCTCTTCCTGCTCTTTTCAATCACTGCATACGCCAAGCTTCGATCCAAGAAATGCCCATCTAATCTACTTGTTGATAATAACCTACAAAACATCAAATTAAAGTAATAAAAGCCTTACATCACATCAAACAATGATGATAAGGGTAAGGGAAATCGTCCGATGTATGTTGCTTGGGGAAGGTAGAATCCTTTGATGCATCTCTTGCTAAAGAGCTTAATGCTGTTAGGAAGAAGCTGGAGAGATTGAGATGGGGCGAGGAGAGAATGGAGAAGATATTGAGGGAAAGAGATTTGTTTTTGGATCAATAGATGATGAACTGGAGAAGATAGTGGATTTTATTTTTTATACAATAAAATTGTTGTTTGATCAATTTAGGGTTTTGGGTTTAATTTGGGGATAGATTTGAGATGTTTTCCAGCGAAGTGCAATTTTATTCTTTGTAGTTTTTAGAGGAGTTTTAACATTTTAACCTAGTTTATTTTTACTTTTTAAAAATTATGGGTTCGTGTTCGATGAATTTAAGAAGAGAATATGTTCTGATTTTTTTTTTTTTTTTGCATGACATTTCATGTCACGTGTTAGTTAAAGATTTGATGGTTATGACACGTAGGATGGCAAAATTAATAGAGTTAGGCTAGGTAGTGATTGTGTTTTTAAAAAGTTATTTCAGATAGTAAATCGATCATTTAAAAGTTCATATAGTAAATTGCTCTTTTAAGCAAAGTTTATGTAGTATTTGAGTCATTAATCCTAAAAATAACGATGTGTACACTATTTGTGTAAATATAGGGCATCTACAAGTATAAAAGATAAAAATGCAAATACTCACAGTGAAAAAATGGTAAAATACGAGCGCCCTGAGTGTACTCTACCTCTTCTAATTTTATAAAACTCTTGTTTTTCTGGATTATTCTTATAATTGCACAAGAGAGCTGCAAATTATGGATTAAAATCCAGGTGAGTATCCTAACATGAGCAATACTCATTTCGCATTGATTTAAGATATACGAGATTGTTTTTTCCTTTTCTTTTTTTTGGGCCTCATATACGAGATTGTTTAAGATGCTAATTACCATTTATAATTTTCTTTGGTATATGGTTATATTTATTATTGAAGATTTATTGGTTTTATGTTCGTAATCCAATTACTATAATACTAGGTATTGAAATTTCTATCTTAAAGATTTTAAAGGGTCTTGAATTAGGGTACTGCTATAAGCCTATAACTAGCTTCCTACCTTCTTCTATTTCCTTTGTATAGTATATACACATATTTTCTGTGGTTGGAATGTGTTGTAAATAGAGGACCTATGACCTTATATGTAAGTCTAGAACCACATCTAAGGGAGTCTATTAATAAGTAAATCTTTTAGATAATTTTATTTCATATTAATTCTTTATTTATATGATGATACATGTTATAATACATATTTATTATTATTATTATTATTATTATTATTATTCATTTAGAATTATTTATCATCATATTACATTTATTAAATTCGGAAGTTTCCACCGTTCTGGGTCCTGGGGTCCTTCATTTTAATGAAAGCATCCGTATCAATGGGGACTTCTTTATTCTAGTCATATTTATTGTTTCTATTAACCAAGGGACACTAGCTGTTGCTATAGTTGGTTGTTTCCACGGGATTTCGCCCTCAAAACCCCTAGTCGTCGTAAATGGTCGTAAACTCGTAATCTATATGACAAGTTTGCTAAAAGGAAAGGAGTGGATTACTGTTGTATCATCATATTTTTCTTTGTATCATGTCTATAACTTATCTTATATTATATTTATTTAATTAATTTATGAGTAAAACTAATAATTTTTTATTAATATTTATTTTTAAATAAACTATATTTAAAAACAATAAAAGTACATATTAAAATAACCAGAACAGGTAAAACAAACAGAGCCTTAAACTATGGTAAAGGCCATTAGATTTTGCTTTCCTTTTATTTTTTTTTTCTGGGGTTAAAAAACGACATGCGAAGGGACCGAATATCCCCCTTCCCCCCCCCCCCCCCCCCCCCCCCCCCTCTAAATTACTGGAAGGTGGACAGACCTGACACAGTGAAGGTAAGGTACTTTTCTGAGGGGTTAATGAAGACGCTTCAGGTACTTACCTGAGGATATTAGAACTGTGATGTCTTGTAACTTGGGCATTTTGTACTTTCAGCATTATTGTTGTTCCTTAAGGTCTATCTTTTTAATATTAACGCAATTAATGGAAATGCACGCTCCTGCTCCTCGTTCGTCATCATTCGTTGTACATCTAGATTTGGGGGGAGGATTCGGGGACAAAACACACGTAACCCAAATTGCTCGGCAATAGGATCGATATGTAGCAAAAGGTGGATCTACTTATTTTAGGTAAATTCTTAATTGAAAGTTTATTATACGGAAAATAATATTATAGTGGTATTGTATGTGGAATATCTATGATATTATTTTTATATGACAGACTCTTAATAAAGCATCTATTTATAATAGGCGAACTAATAATCTATCTATCTTTTTTTTTCCCTTAATATGGTTTCTTTAGCTTGGGTTTTGTAAAGGTTGAGTGAAGAAATTAGGAGGGGAAGATAAATAAGGGGAAAAAAAGAATATTCAAGATATTGTTTCTCATTTCGAAAAAAGAGCAAAGGGTAAGGAATGAAATTTGGGAGGAAGTTCCCATACATTATCAAATTTGATTCTTCTCTAAATTGAGGAGAAAGCTAACAAAAACAATGTCATTTAATTTCATTTAACCCCCTTTTCTATTTTTTTTTTCACTATTTTAATAATATTTATGGGTGTATAAATTATAGGGTCTCTAGCTTTTTTTTTTTTTTTTAACTAAATATCTTATTCTTTCTAATTTTTATAATATATGACACAAACTTGCGAACCCTAGATATAGAAACGTAAGACCCAACAATTGTTGATGGAATTTGAACCCTAGGATCGTCTTGAAATAAGCAAACATGAACTAAACCCCAATTGAACCTGTCAATTGAAATCAAAGTTATTAAATTGATGTAATCTGAATTTGGCTCCAATCAAACCTGTTGATTGAAACCACAGTTATCAGGAATAGAACTTGACCCTAATTAAACCTGTTTATTAGAACCAAAGTTCTCAAGATTCAGTTCTTATCACAAGAACCAAAACGAAAGCTCTCACAATGAGAGAACTCTCTAGAAATATATTCTTCAACTTAAGTTGTCCTTACAAAACAAGAACAAAGACCTATAGATAATAATACAAAGGAGAACTAAATGACACAGAATAAAACAAGTCTATTGTCTAAAGAAGGCCGACGATCTAAAATTCTAAGCTAACGACCTACATTACAAAGGTTAACGGCTTTTAAAAACTCAATTCTATAACTGTTGAAGGAAGGCGACTTAAACCCCTATGTTGGCGGCGTATATATGAAGGCTGGTAGCATTGAAGTCGACATACAACTTCCTCTCTTTGACAAGTTTTTTTAATCTTTTTGTTGATGCCATCTGATCCTCATCATTCCCTCCTTCTTTGAAAAGATTCGATTTCAAATCTTAGCAGTCAATTAGGATGTAACATCTCTTATTGGATGCACTTCTCTTAGAAAGACATGATTCATCTGGACTTTCCTCAAACTCCTGCAACAATAAAACATCTACACTAGGTAGAGAATGGTTAAGATCATTAGTATAAAAATAGGCCTCCTTGTACATAGGTACAATCGTAAGCTTTTTCACATATAAAATTCTATTAACGTCCTTTTCTTTTGTATGTATACTCACTTTTTTCTCTTTTTCATCTTTTAAAGTCATTTGTGTTTCCTCCCCTCATTATTTTTCACACTTTCACTCTCATTTTCTTTCACATTCACACTCTTTTTCCCCTCACTTTTTCTTTGTTGATCATGTGCCTCCTTTATCCGCTTTTAACCTTTATAAATTTGACTTGGAGTTAAAGGTGTAAGCTTCACAATTGTACATTTCATGACAAATGAATAAACATTGTGAGCACTATTATGCATGACCCTCCTATCATATTGCCATGGTCTTCCTAACAAAAAATGAAAAGCATGCATAGTCACAACACCACATAAAACCTCATCCTTTTATTTTCCTACAGAGAAAGAAATTAACACTTGCTTATTCACCTTTACTTCTCCACATTGATTTAACCACTGTAGCTTATATGGTTTAGGATGTTTAGTAGTAGGCAGCTTCAATCTATTAACCAATAAGGTACTAGCAACATTAGCACAACTACCATTATAAAAAATCATGCTATATACCTTATCATTAATTTGACAATATGTATGGAAGATGTTATCCTACTGCTTCTCATTATCATTTCTCTTAGTTTGCAAGTTTATAGCACGTCTATTGACCAACAATTCACCTTTAATAGGTCCTTGAATGTCAACTACAATCCTCCAATGGAGGCATCTCATCATCACTTGAACTCACACTCTCTATGTCTCCATTTTTCAAAATAATCATAGCTCGTGTATTTGGACATTGTGAAGCAATATGCTCAAATCCATAACACTTAAAATACTTGACATCACGTGATCTAGAAGAGAATTTTTCAAGGTTACCTTTAGAAAACAGCAGTAGAATCCTTCGCTTTTGCATCTTCTTTAGGTTGTGAGTCAGCTTTGTCTTCCTTCCGATTTGTCTTCCATGAAGAACTAGGAGTTGAGCCATACCTTGAATTGCCCCTAAACTTCAATTGCTTTTCCACCTTGATAACCTTGTGTAGAAATTTCTCCATATCCATATAATGATTTAATTCCACCATATTAGCTATCTCCTTGTTGAAACCATTAATAAATCTAGCCATTGTTGCCTCATGGTTTTCCTCTATATTAGCTCTTGTCATTCTTATCTCCATCTCTTTATAGTAATCTTCTACACTCATGGAGCCTTGAGTTAATCCTTGCAACTTCCTACACAAATCCTTGTAGTAATGACTATGAATAAACCTCTTTCTCATCATAACTTTCATTCCCTCTCATGACCTAATAGGTCTTTCTCCATATCTACGCCTGTTAAGCACAAATTGATCCCACTATATACTATCATAATCTGTAAATTCAACTGCTGCTAGTCTAACCTTTTTTTTCCTTAGAATAATTATGGCAACCAAACATATGCTCCACCTTTCTTTCCCATTCTACGTACAACTTCGGATCATCATTTCCCTAAAAGGTAGGAATCCTCATCTTAATACTACCTAGATTACTATCTTGTTTATGAACAACCTTTTTGCCTTTCCAAGCACCACTCATACCATAATCAAACTCCTTATTCTCCTCCTCCTCATCCATATGCTTTTTAGAGAATTTAGGCTTACATGGAGATTTAAGATTATCTAACCTCCTATTCAAACGCTAAAATTGATCTTGTATAGCCTTCATGAATAACTTCATATCACTTCAAGTATTTTCTTCACCACTACTCATTTTTTTAATAAATAAGATCAAACCAGACAAAAAATAAATAAATAAATAAAGGATACAATTACCCGATTCAAGAAGCTAAAGCTTTGATACCAAATGACACAAACTTGCGAACCCTAGGTGTAGAAACCTAAGACCCAACAATCATTGATGGAATTTGAACCCTAGGATCGTCTTGAAACAAGCAAACAAGAACTCGACCCCAATTGAACTCGTTAATTGAAACCAAAGTTATCAAATTAATGTAATTGAAACTTGACCTTAACCAAACTTATCGATTGGAACTACAATTATCAAGAACGAGACTTGACCTTAATTAAACCTATTAATTACAACCAAAGTTATCAAGATTCAATTCTTATCACAAGAACCAAAATGAAAGCTCTTATAATGAGAAAACTCTTAAGAAATATATTCTTCAACGTAAATTGTCCTTACAAAACAAGAATAAAGAACTATAAATAAAAATACAAAGGAAAACTAAAAGACACAAAATAAAACAAGTTTGTTGTCCAAAGAAGGTTGGCGGCCTAAAATCCTAAACAGGCGGCCTACATTACAAAGGCTGGCGACCTTGATGGCAGCCTTTAAAAACTCGATCGTGTGATTGTTGAAGGATAGTTGAAGGTCGGTGGCTTAAACCCCTACACCAGCTGCGTATATATAAAGGCCGACTGCATTGAAGCCGGTGTATAACTTCCTTTCTTTGACAAGTTTTTTAAATCTTTGTATTAACGCCATCCGATCCTCATCAATATCTATATAATTTCCAATTTTATTTCTTGTAACTCTTTTATTATTCTTTTAGAGTAATCTTCCTTTTGTCTTTCTTTTTGTATTTTGTCTAGATATATCGCTAAGGTATCTGTAATATATTTATTATTTCTTTAGACTCTATTTTATTTTTTCTCAACTGTTCTTCTATTGGTCTTAATTGTCTATAAATACTTATCTGTCTTTGTTCTAATGATTTTCCTAAACTGATTATTAGGTTTGCTATACTGTTTAATTGTTTATCTTCTCCATGCAATAAATGCTAGAATTGCTGAAAACTTTAAGGAGGTAAGATCCTATCTAAATTTCACAGAATTTCATATAAAAGTGGAAAAAACTTTAAAGAGGTAAGATCCTATCTAAATTTCTAATAGACTTTCCTAATGATCTTGAGTATGGATTTTCTTGTATTTCTTATTCTAATTATGTTATATATCCACCCACTATCCTAGCTATGTCTAACTATAAATCTTCAGCTATTACTCTTATTAATCTATTCATATAATTGTTATATCTATGCTAGACTATATAATTATCTATTCTTTCTATTGTTTGTTCTTTTCTTCTTATAATTTATGTGATTTGTCTAATTAGTATATCACTTATTTCTATCAAATCTTGACTTTTATGTACTTTTAATAGTTCTTCTCTACAAAGTTGTACTCTACTTAGATGTCCTTGAAAGTTTGTGATTTCTTCGTCTAATATTCATTTACTTCTAATAAAATATTTGTTGTTCTATCAATACTAATCTTCTTAAGGCATGCAAGTATATACTCTATTCTTTTATTACCTCTAGGCTTCTTTCTAGGTAAACTTTTCTTACTATGTAATCTAATAGAGGATTTTTGTCTACTCAAAAGCTTTATTATTCTTCGGATTTGTTCTTCATTTCTTACTATCTAATTATATAGTTCTATCTACTGAACTCTTAATCTATTAAGTTCTCCTCTATAAAAGTTTTTTACCATAAAGTAAACAGTAAACTGTTCTAATAGTAGCAAATTGTAAAAATATCAAGATGTAATGGATCACAATAAAAATATTTTTTAACTGGAAAACTTTGTGATACTTTAGTGCTATTTAGTACTCGAAGTTGTTATCTTTGTTAAAATGACTAGAATTGTTATACCTCTTTCTTTTTATGTTATCTTCATTTCTTAGACTCTTCCTATTTAGCTTTTCCTTTATCCTTTATTTAATATAAAAGCCAAAGCAAATTTTATTAGTCCAAGACTTCCGCTTTTTGAGCAAACCATTAAGCCAACAACAATAGCCCACAACAAAGCCTTTCCACGACAACAACTAGGCATAGTAATGACTAGGTATTGTAGGTTTAAAATAATGAAACCTGGTTTAGCTAAACACCGAATAAAAGGGAAGAGCATTGGAAACCAGGTAGGAGTCAAAGAAAGGTAAGATTGTGAGAAAAAGAAATATAATGGTATTAACAGAACATAGCCATGTTAGATAAAGTAACAAGCTTCGTTCCCTTTCGCTAAGTCCCAATAAAGATAATATAAAGATTAAAAAAGAGCTTGAGAGAAAACTTACAGTGAAAACAAAAACTTTATTGACCACACATGGTAGTTACAATGAAGGTAGAGATATGGATACAAGGATATTACAAAAACTATCTGTGATGTCTTTATGTGTAAGGCAATATTATCTAAGGCAGTATTAGAGATGATACCAGATGCTAAATGGAGGATGCTTAGAATAAATGTGTGTTGCTCACAGCTCTTGTGTCCATCAGTAGAGTCTTAGCCTCTATTTATAGAATTATGAAGGACTGGACATAGCCCTGCTCCAGTTCTATAATTGAAGGTATGTTTGGGTTTTCTTTCTATTTTGTTTTGTAGTTTTGGTTATCTTGTCTATCAATTTCTTGTCTTGTCTTATCGTTAGCATCCATTTATTACTTTGTATGATGTTTTTCATGGTCAATTTATTGTCTCATCATATCTTGGCAGCCATTTACTTTTTTGGATGATGTCTGTCATTGTTAGTTGTTAATCCAACCTTATCCCCTTTGTGTTTATGGCTTCTTCTTCTTCTTCGTAGCTTTCTGCTAGTTTAGGATACTGTGTGTCAATTGATGGCCATATTATCATATAGCTTGAAGAAAATATATTATATAATTTACTTTGGAAAATTACGAAACAATTATGTAGCTAGTCAATTGAATGTGCTATTTCATAGGTAATCCATCTTTCAACTTGGATGTCTTTAGTAATATTACACACTTTTTTTATCTGTTCTAGATATTTAGGATTGTATTCAGGTTCTATGATAATTTTATGAATTGCAGACCCTATATCATATTTAAACCATTATGGAGGAATTGATTTGATGGTCATGGTGATTTTTAGGTTACATCCTCTATGGGATGTTTCATTCATGGAACAAGATTATTTATTACTTCTTTTATTGCAGTCCCATACTTTATTTTTTTGGATTGTTCGGGTGTTCCAATGACATTTTTTATTAGTCCATAATCCATCAAAGTCTATTCAGTGTATCTGTGTCCTTGAATAATTATCGACTCAAAGTGCTAAAGATTAATATTAAAATTTATATATACAAAATTCCATTTCTCCTTTTTTATTTTTATTAAAGTTTGTAGTAATATTATAATTGCTATCTATATTATCTTTTGCATATTCTTATATCAAGATGAATGGTTAGCAGAAATCTGTACTACAAAGAAAATTTCTTTTATCTAACTTTAAATGGAATTTTTTCAATATATTTATTTATGTTAAAGAAAATAATAGATCAAGTTCTTTCATACACATCTTCTTTGTCTATGTCATTCTACATGTAGTACCTGGGATTCAATTGTTTGCAAGTCTTCCATTTTGTAACATTCTTTTTCTTACAGAAGAAAAACAAACATTTACGAAAAAGAATGTTACAAAATGGAAGACTTACAAACAGTTGAATCCTAAGTACTACATACAAAATGACATAGGCAAAGAAGATGGGTGTGAAAACACAATCTTATATTTTCTTTAACATAAATAAATATATTGAAAAAATGCTATTCAAAGTTAGACAAAAGATAAATTTCTTTGTACTACAAGATTTCTGCAAACCATTCATCTTGATATAAGAATATGCAAAATATAATATAGATAGCAGTTATATCACTACAAATTTTATAAAAATAAAAAAGGAGAAATAGAATTTGTATATATAAATTTAATATTAATCTTGGCACTTTGAGTCAATAATTATTCAAGGACATAGATACATTGAATGGACTTTGATGGATTATGGACTACTAAAAAAATGTCATTGGAACACTCGCACAATACAAAAAATAAAGTATAGGACTGCAATAAAAGAAGTTGTAAATAATCTTGTTTCCATGAATGACACATCCCATAGAGAATGCAACCTAAAAATCACCATGATCATCAATCAATTTCTTCATAATGGTTCAAATATGATATAGGGCCTGCAGTTCATGAAATTATCATAGAACCTAAATACAATCCTAAATATCCAAACAAATAAAAAAGGCGTGCAATATTGCTAAATACATCCGATTTGAAAGATGGATTACTTATGAAATAGCACATTCAACTATACTAGCCACACAATTGTTTCTTAATTTTCCAAAGTAATATTACAGTATATTTTCTTCAAGCTATATGATAATATGGCCATCAATTGACACATAGTATCCTAAACTTGTGGAAAGCTACGAAGAATAAGATAGACATACGGAGATAAGATGGATTAACAACTGACAATGACAAACACCATCCAAAGTAGTAAATGGGTGTTGAAGATAAGATAAGACAATAAATTGGCAAATGAGACAACCAAAGCTACAAGAAAAATAGAAAGAAAACCTAAACATACCCTCAATTATATAACTAAAGTAGGGCTATACTCGGTCATTCAAAATTCTATAAAAAGGTTATGACGCTACTGACAGACACAAGAGTTGAGAGCAAAAACACATTTACTCTAAAGCATCCTCCATTGAACATCTATTATCCTTTCCAATACTACCTTAGACATACAGACATCGTAGATAGCTTTTGTAATACCCTTGTATCCACATATTTACCACATCTCTGCCTCCATTGTAACTACGTATGTGGATCAATAAAGCTTATGTCTTCATCGTAAGTTTTAACTTCTTTTTAAATCTTTATCTTTTCTTGCCTTTTTTTTACTCCTACCTAGTTTCCAATCCTCTTCCCTTTGATCTGGTTGCAAGCCAAACCAGGTTTTATTATTTTAAATCTTCAGTACCTAGCTGTTATTATGTTCAATTATTGCCATGGAAAGGCTTTGTTATGGGTTATTTTTGTTGGCTTAATGTTTGATGGTTTGGTCAAGAAGTAGAAGTCTTGGACTAATAAAATCTACTTTGGCTTTTATATTAAATAAAGGATAAACGAAAGGCTAAATAGGAAGAGTCTAAGAAATTAAGATTACATAAAAAGAAAAGAGCTATAACAATTCTAGTCATTTTAACAAAGATAACAACTTCAAGTACTAAATATCACTAAAGTACCATAAAGTTTTCTAGTTAAAAAGCATTTTTATTGTGATCCATTACATATTGATATTTTTACAATTTGCCACTATTAGAACAATTTGCGATTTACTTTATGGTAAAAAGCTTTTATAGAGGAGAACTTAACAGATTAAGAATTCAACAGATAGAGCTATATAATTAGATAGTAAGAACTGAAGAACAAATCTAAAGAATAATAACGATTTTTAGCAGACAAAAATCCTCTATTAGATTACATAGTTTATTAACTATATTAAGACAAAGAAAAGTTTACCTAGAAAGAACCCAGAGGTAATAAAAGAAAATACAAAAAGAATAGAGTATATACTTGCATGCCTTTAAGAAGATTAGTATAGATAGAATAACACATAATAAATTTATATATTAGAAGTAAAAGAATATTACAAGAAGAAATCACAGACTTTCAAGGACATCTAAGTAGAGTATAGCTTTGTAGAGAAGAACTATTAAAAGTACGTAAATGTCAAGATTTAATAGAAATAAATGAAATACAAATTAGACAAATCACATAAATTATAAGAAGAAAAGAACAAATAATAAAAAGAATAGATAATTATATAGTCTAGCGTAGATATAATGACTATATGAATAGATTAATAAAAGTAATAATTGAAGAACAGTTAGACATAGCCAGGATAGTGAGAGGATATAACATAACTAGAATAAGAAATACAAGATAATTTGGTAGCTTTAATAGAAATTTGCAGAGAAGAAGGAGATAAAAACGTAGATGTAAGTGTCTTTTATAAGTAGAGATAGAACTTATATATTGTTATTAGTAGTTTTTAGGTTACATTTGATAAATTAAGAAAATCCACGCTTAGAAAGGATCTCACCTTCTTAAAGTTTTTGCCACATTTATATGAAATTATGTGAAATAGTAGGAGCATCAATAATTTGCACATTAATATTAAAGATAGTTTCCATTCATAGGAATAAAGAATTTTTAAATTATATGAGTAATATTAATGATTATTACATAGATATAGACTGGTACTTAGATTCAAGTTAACTGACAGGTTGATATACTTGATTATATAAAACATATAAAAAGAAAAAGCAAATCATTGTAGCATTAGAAGAAAGTATTAGAGGATTAAAACAAAATTTAAAAGCATACTAGAAAGAAAAAAAAAGTTTTAGAAGAAATAATAAGAGTAGAAAGAGCATCAAGATCTTTTGATAGATTTTTTTCATAATAATTATTAGCAAATTTTGGAAGGATAAGAGAAAATTATCTTGTATTTCTTAAAATAGAGTATAGACTATCATAAAGGATTAATAATTAGTCTGATAGTATGTGATATTAGAAAATTTGAGTGATTAAATTTAGAAATATATAGTTCAAACAAAAAATAGAAAATAAATAGAAAGTTTAGACATATTTGTTATTTTCAACAATTTGAGTATTTATTACACGGAGAAGACAAATAGTTAAACAATATAGAAGATCTAATAATTAGTTTAGGAAAATCACTAGAATAAAGATAGAGAAGTATTAATAGACAATTAAGACCAATAGAAGAACAATTGAGAAAAAATAAAATAGAGTCTGAAGAAATAATAAATAATAAATATATTACAAATACTGTAACGCCCTAACTTGAAGGTATTATAACCTGGTATGTGTCCTTACTTAGAAAGAACATGCTAAGGCTATTAAAACTCTAAACCACCAATGATAAAAAACAAATATCTTCAAAAGTCTCATGATAAGGGTACTTTAAAAATAAACATTATCAAACTAAAACATCTTCATAACTGACTAGTTGGCATAACCTAAAGCCAACCTACTACAACTAAATTCAAATTAAAAGTCTTTACAAAAATCTCATAAGCTCAAAAAAACTTAAAAAAGGAAAACCAACCTCCTATGGTTTTCAAACTACTAACAACTATCCAAAAACAATCTAGAGATCTGCAGGATAATCAGGTCTGCTAACGTCTTCCTCGTAGTCCACATATACATTGAATCTTGATAAATCATAAACTATTTGGTCTTCACCTGTTCATGAAAAAGATAAAAGGGGAGCAAAAAACCCTGTACACCAAACCGAAAACACATGTACATGAATAAGCAATTACAATATCACATACAACTTAAAACTAATGCATCAACCACAATTTGTTATCTTTAATTTAGCCAAGCAATCAACATAGCTTGGAACCTTCTGCAGCTTAGTCCCAAACCTAGAGTATCTCATGACTCCCTAAAAACAACCAATATAGGAAAATAGGTAATTATACACATATGGTGCTGGGGATCTCTTACACACCCAAGGGTCATACTGCCAAAACATAATCTACCGGAATCATCTCTATGAACGAGTCCACTTGGGACAACCTCATACATAGATCATCAGGGTGCCTCATTAGTATCACACCCTGCGTGGTCTTTACTAACCGAAGCTAAGCATAAGCAGCATAAAATTCAATTTTAGGCCAGATAAGATATAATCAATTTATTTTCTAATCCTACAAGCACAAGCAACAAGCATGGAATGGTCATACCTGAATTGGCTTTCAAGAACAATGCTCTAATATCAACAAAATCCTGATCAAGTAAACAAAACTTCTCAACCAAAAGATCATATATAGATTTAATAAAACCCTAAACCAAAATAATTCAAAACCACACCTTGCACTTAATTGGAACGACAGATCTCCAACAAAGATATATCTCCACAAAATCTTTCAAACCCTTTCAATCATAAAACAGACCAAAATTCAGATATTCATCATTCTCTGAAATCACAAGGATAGAAAATCAATCCAACTTACCTAGGATTTTACTCTCAAGCCTTTTTAATGTCCAAACTTAAATCCAACAATACCTAGGGTTTGTCTCCAACGAAATTGTCTCCACCAACTTGATTCCTCAAATCAAAGAAATAACCTTTAGAAGCCAAGATCAAATCAAAACTTTAACTAAAAGAGATTTAGAGGAATTCTTACCTAAAATTTGCCTCAGGTTGAGCTATGAAGAGGGGAAGACTAGGGGTTTATTTATAGAGTTTAGGAGACTTGAAGAAAAAGGAAATTTCAAAAGGATTCGCAAGATATAAGCTGGTAAAGAAAACTGGCAGCTTAGGAAGATAGGTCAGTGGCCTAAATAAAAGCTGGCGGTCATGAAGACTCAAAGATCAAAACAACAGAGGCTACGTCGGCCGTACGCCGGCGGGCTTGACTCATAAGCTGGTGGCCTTTAGAAAGCTTTCCTCCACACGCTGCCATCTTCTACAATTCGATTGAAAAATCTTCCAAAACTCCAAAGCTCGCATAAAGCTAATGGTGCTCCCACCAAAGTTAGTGGCCATACACACCAAAGCCGGCGGCCTTACACACTAAAGCTGGCAGCTTATAGCCGGCTAAAGTTCTCCCCTTCTTGTTCTTCGTGAATAATTTTTTCGAGTCCAATTCTGTCTTTTAAATGACAGAAATACCCTCTTAAACAACATTATATTACATTAGTATCCTTTACTATGATTTATTTATTTGTATATTACATGAGCATTTGTTACACAGAGAAGATAAACAGTTAAAAAACGTAGCAGACCTAATAATTAGTTTAGGAAAATCATTATAACAAAGATAGATAAAGTATTTATAGACAATTAAGACCAATAGAAGAACATTTGAGAAAAAATAAAATAGAGTCTAAAGAAATAATAAATATATTACAGATACCTTAACAATATATGTAGAAAAAATACAAAAAGAAAAACACAAAGAAGATTTACTTTGAAAGAATAATAAAACAGTTATAAGAAGAACTAAATAACATATCCAAATAATCCTCCATTAGATTACATAGTTTATTAACAGATAATAAATTTATATATTAGAAGTAAAAGGATATTACAAGAATCAATCACAAACTTTCAAGGACATTTAAGTATAGCACGACTTCATAGAGAATAACTACTAAAAGTACGTAGAATAATAAGAGTAATAGCTGAAGATTTATATAGTTGAGCATAGACATAACAATTATAGGAATAGAATACAGTTAGACATAGCTAGGATAGTGAGAGGGTATATAACATAATTAGAATAGAAATACGAGATAATTTGACAACTTTAATATAAATTTGTAGAGAAGAAGGAGATGAAAATGTGGACATAAGAGTTTTTATAAGTAGAGATAGATTTTATATATTATTAGTAGTAGTTTTTAGGTTACATTTAATAAATTTAGAAAATCTACACTCAAGATCTTTAGGAAATTTTGTTAGGAATATAGATAGGATCTTACCTTCTTAAAGTTTTTGCCACCTTTATATGAAATTCTATAAAATAGTAGGAGCATCAATAATTTGCATTTTAATATTAAAGATAGTTTTCATTCATAGGCATAAATAATCCTTAAATTAAATGAGTAATACTAGTGATTATTACACAGACACGGTATTTAGATTCAGATTAACTAATAGGTTAATATGCTTAATTATATAAAACATATAAAGAGAAAAAGACAGATTATTGAATCATTAGAAGGAAGTGTCAAAGGATTTAAACAAAACTTAAAAGAATGTGGGACAAAAAAAAATAGTTTTAGAAGAAATAATAAGAGCAGAAAGAGCACCAAGATCTTTTGAGAGATTTTTTTTATAATTATCAGTAAAATTTAGAAGGATCAGAAGTATTGAGAAAAAGAATAGTAATACTAGAATAGGATATAAACTATCATAAAGGATTAATAATTAGTATAATAGTATAGGTAATATTAAAAAATTTTAGTGGTTAGATTTAAAAATATATAGAAAAATAGAAAGAAAAAGACAATTTAGTTACTTTTAGCAATTTGAGCATTTATTACACGGAGAAGATCAATAATTAAATAATATAACAGACTTGATAATTAGTTTAGGAAAATCATTAGAAGAAAGATAAGTATTCATAGATAATTAAAACCAATATGAGAACAACTGAGAAAAAATAAAACAAAGATTGAAAAAATAATAAATAATATTAAATATACCTTAGCAACATATATAGATAAAATACAAATAGAAAAGAAAAAAGAAGATTACATTGAAAAAATAATAAATGAGTTACAAGAAATAAAATCAGGAAATATATAGATATTACACAAATTAGAAAGACTAAGATATTTAGTAGAAAGAAAATAAGCTAGAGACCCATCCTAGATATCTCGAAGCTCTTAAAGCCAGTAGGGTATATCAAGGACAAATAGTTGGATTTTCATCATTTGAGCCAGTTATAGATGCAAATAAAATTAATATTTAGATAAAATAGTACAATAATAGCTTTGCCAGTAACTTTACATGATAGAATATAAGACTTAGAAAAGAGAACAACATTAATTAATAGAGAGAGAAGTAACTATTAGCTTTGGAAAAGAAATATTTTTTAGAAAATATTATCTTTTTGTTTTTATTAGGTTGAAATCATCTTTTTAAAAAAAAAAATATATATATATTTTTATAAAATATTCTCTATTTTTATTTTCATTAGGTTGAAATAATCTTTTTAAGAGGAAATTACCCATTTTCACTTATAAGGGATAATATTTTTCTTTTTTTTTAATGAAAAATCATTAATATTTTTGTATGAAACAGAGGTTAGTTTTTTTCATCATTTTTTGTTCATTTTAGCATCTTATTTTTGTCATTTTCTAATAGATGTTTGTCAAAAAAATAAATACAGATGAAAAACAAACATTTTTATTCATACATAAATCAAATGAATCAAATACAAATAAGATACATATACAGATCAGATACATATAGAATACAAATGAAAATTAGATAATTCAAATGGTTGGTAAAAAAAAGAAAGTAATCTCTAAATTATCCTCCACAATAAATAATAATTTATTTACACATTGTGATATAATTAATATAAAATCAATATCAAATGCTAGAAATGTTTCTTAACATTTTCTTACAAATACAACTAAATATGTATAAATATGTCATTTTCTAGATAGTATATCCAAAAAGCATTTTTTTTATTGATCTTAAAACTATTTCAATGTCTCTTTTCATTAATGATGTTGTTGAAAAAATAAAAGACTAAAAAGAATAGGTATATCAAGGAAAAAAAAAAGAGAATTCTTTATAAGTGCCTCTTCACATTCCAACCTTATATAATATAGATGTATATAGACTTACAAACTTATCATTTAAGAATTCATTAAATTCTATACTCAAAACCTTTAAAATTTCTAGCTTACAACTCATATTTATCTTTATTATTAAATGACATTGTTGATATATTTGAGTTGTCATTTTCAATACTTTATCTTAAAGTCAAAATTTTGTTAATCCAAGTCTAGCTTTCAATCTTGCAAAATTTTGATACTTCAATACCTTATCTTAAGATTTGGTATGTTTAAGTTACATTTCCTTCTTGTTAATGCATTCATTAATGAAATGATATATTTTTATCATTTTGCGTGCTCCTATCATGAAAAGTGGGATTATTGCTTAAAGCTATAGCAAACTTGTTACTGACAAAAACATCAATTGTTTCTTCTCATGACAAATGTAGAACTCTAAACACCCTTTTCAATCATATAGCATGACAAACACAATCGACAGCAGTAGCATACTCCATTTTGCATGTTGAAAGAGTTGTAATTGATTATTCCCTTAAACTCTAAGTAAAAGTAGCATTCCCAATACAAAAGACAAAACCTCATTTTTTTTTTCCCGATTATCAATATCTCCTCCCTAATCACTGTCAATATATCCAACTAAAGTGAAATATTTTGAAGAGGTGCAAAACAAACCAAAATTTGAAGTTGTTTTGACATATCTAAAAATTCTTTTAGTAGTCTTCATATGTGAATTTGTTGGTACCTCTAAATAACGATTATAGCATCTACTTTATAAAGCATATTAGGCCTAAATAAGTTAACTACCTTAAGTTTCGAACAAGGTTTTGATACAAAGTAAATTTAACCCTTTCACTATCATCATATCTTGACAACTTCAATCTACTCTCAACTAGGGTATTGACATGCTAACAATTCTTTATACCAAACTCTTTCAAAATCCTTCTTGCATAACTCTTTTATGAAACAAAAATACTTTCATATGTTTGCTTTACTTCAATTTCAAGATAACAAGACATCAATCCTACTATTTCTATTATCTCAAATTTCATAGCAATCTCCTTTTTGAAATTTCTCAATCATAGCTTAACTATTTCTGGTAAAGCTCAAATCATCAACATATGAACACACAACAAGCAAGCAAATCACTATTCTTTTTCATCTTGACATAAAGACCATATTCATGTGGAAATCTTGTAAAATCTTTCTTCTTAAAATAATCATAAATTCTATTATACTATTCCTTAATGCTTGCTTTAATTCATACAAAATTTTCTTCAATTTCATAACTTTGTTTTCTTGTCCTTTGATGACGTATCCAACTAGATGTTTTAGGTACACATCCTCTTATAAATATCTATTCAATAATGTTGATTTCACTTCCATTTAGAAAATTCTCCATTATTTTTAAGCAACTAAAGTAATGATTGAATAAAGGCCTTTTTGGATTGTCGTTTTGTCATCGTTTTGACGTCATTTTCAAACCGAACTGATACTGATATGATACCGATAAAAAACTAATAGTTTTACTCCTAAACTGACCAAACCGAATCGATACCGGTACTGAATCGATACCAAGCCGATACTGAACCAATGCCAATTTGATACAGATAAAAAACTGACAGTCCAAAAAAGCCCTAAATTGTTTCGAACCTAACAACTATTGCAAAAACTTTATTATAATCAATTTCATATTATTGAGTAAATCCTTTTATGTAAGATGAGCATTGAATTTAACTACTTCTCCTTTTTCATTTTATTGATCTTTTAAATCTATTTTACACCAACAACTTACTTACATTGGGGAAGACTTGCCAATTCCCATATATCATTTTTTTTAAAAATTGCTTTCATTTCTTCGTCCATTAGAACTCCTCGCTGTTTATCTTTTATCTTTTCTTCTAAATTTTGTGATCTTGCATATGTAAAAAGAAAATAATGAATAGAATATATAATCTAATTAGTGTTAGCACGGATGTCTTAAAGACTCCTTATATTGTAAGGTTTTTCAGATGAACTTGAAGGACTTAAGTCATTATGAACACTTGTCGAGTTCTTAGAGGTGTAGAAGGCTGACTATCAACACCAGCTTGATTAGAATCATTGATCAAAGGAAGAAAATTATACTCTTTAGCTTGGTTTTTTCAATTCCATGTATCACCTTCGTCAAACATGACATCTTGACTAACAGGAGTAATTTTACTCCTTAGATTATACCACTCATAGCCTTTAGATTTTTCATCATAACCAATAAAAATAACCTTCTCACTTTTGTTATCTAACTTAATTTTGATTTCATCTAAAACATGAACATAAGTTTTATAGCCAAAAACTCTAAAATGGGAAAGAATTGTCTTTCTTCCACTCCATGCCTCCTATGGTGTAGTCTTATGCAAACTCCTTATAGGACACCTACTAGGCAAATACACAGCATAGATCTCACATTCTGCCCAAAGTTATTTTAGCTTTTGCTTGTTTTTCAAAATACTTTGAGTCATGTTAAGAATAATTATGCTCTTGTGTTTCATGACTTCATTTTGTTGACGTGATCTTGGAACAATAAACAATATTCGAATGCTAAGAGTATCACTAAAAGCATTATTTGACTTGAAGTGAATTCACCATCTTTATTAGTTCTCAAAGCATTTATAAAATGGTCATTATTTTTCTCCACCAGTGCTTTGAACTTCATGGATGCTTCAAATATTTTGCTTATAAAATAAATTCATGTTTTGCAACTAAATATCAATAAACAACAATAATTATTTGTTTTTACAAAAAAAAAAAGTTGAATTAATTGGGCCACAAATGTTAACATAAACAAGCTCAAGAGGTTTTGATGCTATTGAAAAAACTCCTTTGGGAAACTTATTTTGAATTGTTTGTTGTAGATGTGACCTTCACTCAACTAATTCGATTAATCCATGAAAAGCAATCCATGAACTATTCTCTCTTTTGTTAATTACTTATTAAAATTTAAATGACTAAACCTTTGATGCCAAAGACAAGATGAATCAGATGGACATGCATTTAAGCACTTCAAACAATCAGATTTAATTTTGAGAATGAACATTCTGTTTTTTATTATTTTTACCTTAACAATCAGATTATCATGATTGTCTTTATCCCTAATACATTATTTTTCAAGTTGATCTCATATTGTTTCTCCAAATGCTGGCTAAACTCAAAATTTTTACTTTCATTGTTGGAACATAATCAACATCAGTATTGAATCGGTGCAAACCATTCTTGGTTTAAATTGGGATCCTACCTTTCCCTTCATCATAATACTACTTTTCTACAGTTCATCAAGAGTCATGAACAAATTCTTCTTGCTAGTCATATGGTCCTTTGCTTTTGTAGCCAAGAACTATGTTCCCTGGTTCTAACCTTTACTTCCATCACATGATCAAAATGAAATAGGTTGTTCATCTTCTTTACCTTTTGCAAAAATTACTTTTTTCTTCATTGACAACTCCCTGTCAGCATTATGAAGCATAATGTTCATATTTCTCACAATTATAACATTGCATAAAACTCCTTATTCCTCCTCTTCTATTCTTGCTACTTTTCTATATACCTTTAACAAGTGTCCATTACTTGACTCAGAATTATTTAAGTTTCCATAAAACCTTCCATTTCCTCTTCCTTTTAAATTACCACAACCATGACAATGAATTTTGCTTTCTGTGCCTCTTTGACTTTGTGTATCCACATCCCATCACCCTTTTCCTTTAATGATAGCTCTGAGAAAAGAACTTGTAGGGAAGGTTTTTTCTCCTTCATCCTTTCTTCATGTGCTTGTAATGATTCTAACAATTGGTCGATAGTCATATATTCTAAATCATTTGATAATCCAATTGCCACAACAACATAATCAAATTTTTAGTTCAAAGATCTCAAAATCTTTTCAATTACTTTAACATCATTTATGATCTCACCACATCTTCTTAGTTTATTGATATATAATAGCTAAGACTCTAGTAAAGTAAAGTAATTTGAAACAAATTTAAAACTTTTCATCTTAAGTGATTCAAACTCACCTTTCAAAGTTTGATGATAAATTTTAATTGCTTTATCATCTCCTTTGAAGAAAATTTTTAAACTCCACCGTGCTTGGTTAACACTTGTATTATCTATAACCTTTTCAAGCATGATTAAGGATAAAGTCAAGGCTTGTTGATCCTTTTTAAAAGTTTTATACTAAACATTCTTCTAAGCTTGAGACAAATAATCTTAATTTTTAAGCTGTTCATATCTCTTTTCAACAATTTCCCATATGTCTTATGATCTTAATAAAGCTTTCATATGGGGTAAATTACACTATAAGATATCGATGTTTGGAGGTAAGTTCACTTAAATTATTAATGTTTTAAGTGTTTCAAAAGAAGAATCAAAATTTGGGGATAAATTCATTAAAGTATCAACATTTACAAAGTGAGTCAAATAAGGTATTAATAATTGATTATAAAAAAAATTTAGAAAACTTAGTTAAAAACTAATTGAAACGTTGATACTTAAATGAATTTTGCAAAACGTTGATATCTCTTTTTAACTATTCGAAACGTTAATACTTTAAATGAACTTGTTGCTAAACGTTGATATCTTCTAGAGTAATTTACTCATTTCATATGGATACACTGATTATCATAATTCTCTTTGGTGAGTTTTGGAAATTGGAAGGAAACATGCTACTATTCATCAATTTTCTTCTCTCCTATTTTTACTCGTCACCTTTCTTTTATCTATTTTTGTTTTTTTAAATAGTGGATTTGATACCAATTTGTTGTAAAAGAAATAAAAAAAGAGAACATATTAAGAATGAAAGGATTTTCTATTAATGTCTCTTCATTTTTAGACATTAAATAATATTTATATATGTATAAACACACACACAAACCCACAAACTTATCAACTAAGAATTTTCCAGATACTATGACTTAAAACCCTTAATAATTCTTCACTCACAACTAACATTTATATATGTTATTAAATGATATTAGTTAATTTAAGTTTATCATTTCCAACATATTAATTAAATACTATATTAAATCTTTGGGTAAATTACACTGGAAGATCCCAACGTTTAAGGATAAGTTTATTTGAGGTCTCAATATTTCGAGTGATTCAAAAGAGATACCAACTTTTGGAGAAGTAGGTAAACATAATAAAATTTAATTACAACTCAAAAGCTTGGACACGTTGTGACACGTATTAATGAAGATCTCAATCGACTCACTTCTTTAAATGCTGGGGCCTCTTTTGAACCATTAAAAAATTTAAGACCTCAAATGAATTTATCCCCAAATGCCACTAGAAAAAGAGAATCCTCAACACTTCTTAACTTGTACTATTGATTAAAATTAGTTTTATGCACAAATTCAAACCTTGTAAGAAGAAAAGCAAACTTTGCATGATGAATTTTGCTTTTTCTAGTGCTTTATATGCAGTGATCAAAATATACAAAAGTCATTTTAGGATTTATAAAATTTATGTCACAAGTCATAAGATCTTTGTTTAAGATGTTTATTATCTGCTCTTTACTTATATGTAATGCATGATTTGAGAATGGTGTTAAATTGAAAATGTGCTTAGGGAACTTCAGTAGCAAAAATTACATTTCTAACAATAGATACGTAATATGTATTTGAACTCATAGAAGAAAAAAGTTAGAACCTTAGCAAATATAAGGAAAGAGTATGGAGATAAAAGAGTCGAGATAACATTAGTTAAAGATTAATAATTAAGTAGTGTGATGATGGTTAATTTTGAGACATGGGCTCCTTGAACCCAATTTGATCTATTCAAGGCTTGGAATAACCCATTGGACTTAAGTTTGACTCTATCTAACTCATCATAAACCCTCAAAGACAATAACCTTCTCTCTTACTTGGCAAGCTAACTCTCTAATTCGGCAACTTCCCTACTTTATTCTTGTTTACTTCCTACTTTGATGAATACTAGCTTGAGTGTCAAAGTGGTCTCACTGAACAATCCTTGTGGACTTTTGATTGTGTTTTGTTTTGCAGATATTGTTTCTCAAGCTGATAACCAAGCTTAATAAGCTAAAAGCCTACTCCTACTTTTAAACTACCGATACAATGTAAAATAGAAAGCGGGATTAAGAGGTTAAAAAAATGAAAGTCGAGAGAGTAACATTAACAATATCACTTTAATAACTTTGAAATGAAGATGTAATATACATCACATTTTTTACTTTCTACAATTGCAAAATAGACTTGAGCTTTGAATGCATATGGAGGTAAAAAATTTTAATTTTTTTTTTCATATTATTAATCAATAGTTTTTATAATTGGGTAAAAAATACATGGAATCTATCCTTATACACCTTAACTTACATGTTCCAAGACCAATGCAAGGTATTAAAATGCTGTATCCTATACCCAACTATAAAAGAAAATTCATGAAAATTGATACTAAAACCTTTTCATAATATTATAGAGGGTAATTTCTAAAATTGAGCCTTTAGGGACAAGTTGATACCTTAAATTGCTTTCTTGTTGTGCTGATAGACCTAAGAAATCAAACCCAAATTCAAAAAATTGAATCTATTAAATTTTATAAAAGTACAAATCAAAATGAAGAATCACTAGTCAAGGTAAAGATGTGAAATTCACTAAACAATGTTAAAGTAAATCTACAAGTTAATACACCTTGAGATGGATAATTATGAAACTTTTATAAGATTCATTGAGGTTATCATTGATTAGAAATCCATAGGAATATGATTACAATAGAACAATTAAGTCTTCAACAATACTATTTGCCTTAGGATTTCACTAGTTGAGACTTGGAATTGCAAAGCCTGCCAATAATGGCTTATAAGATAGAGAATTCATCAGTGGAACCATTAAGGGGTAGTTCAACGGGGTAACTTTGAATCTCTCGTGCTTAAGTTAGTAATAGGAAACGAATTTGAGAGTGTAATGACAATGATGTATAAGTTATAGATGATTTACCATTGATTCCAAGCTTATTAATAGGATGGTTGTGATAGGTTAGACAAATAGTTTGCCATAGGAGGAAAATGTGTCCTAATATATTTAGAAAGTGTATATGGATATATTATGATAACATATCATCCTACTATGGCAGTTTCTGAGATCACCAGGAGTAAGTTAGAGATAGTAGGACATGTTTGCTAATTATTTACCTTGCATAAGGTCAATTTAATAGATTAGAGTTATTTTAAGGGCATCTGAGAGGATAAGATGGATGGCAAGCAAGGAATAACTGCATTGTATTTGACTAAGGTAGTTTGGTTTTACTCTGGATGGTTGGCTTGAGATCCATAATAGGTTAGATCAGTGTTATTGGATCCAACCTAGGACCTTGGCTGGGAACATGCTAAAAAGCCAAGGGTTTATGGGTAAAACCAGAGATTAAACCAAAGTTAAACCGACCTTTTTCCAAGGTGAGGTCAGATTCAACCTAGGTTTGGCAAGACTGGGTTAGATAGGCCTAAATAGTTTGACCCACTACCTAAATAGGTCTCTTAGGTTTATGGAGTCCATATCAAAATAACCTGTCAACACTCACCATGACCTTGGCCAACTGTTTTGGATTGGAAATGGGATAGAGTTTTATATGACGAGCATCAAATACGAAGCTACAATGCTGACTGTGCTTTGATCTTTCGAAACTTATCTTAGGATGGAGTGGCCAAGCAAGTAAATTATTCGAGATGAATGACCTATACTTAATAGTTTTTTTTTTTTTTAAATATGTAGTTTTTTTAAATATATATATCCGTTACAATTATCATATACAAATATATATACAACATGATCTTTAAGGAGTGGTGATATGGAGTGAGCTGATAAATTAAGTTTCCATGCATATGAAACCATACAAGGGACACGTGTCATCTTCATGTTGGATACGTCTACATGTATCTGGGATGTCAAACGTTTTCATCTATCGGTACCTTTTAATTGGATCTAAGGGTTGGAGTCCAACGTCATTCGCACTTCTGTGTAACCCAACGCAGTTTTTGAGATTTCATGCCTGTATGTCATCACTTAGAACCATAAGCCTTCTCTTTCTCTAATCTTTCATTGTTGTATTTTTCTTTTGTTTTCTACTCTTCCCAAGCGAAGAATCACATAAGTTTACAAAGTTTTCTTTAATTTGGAATTTTTTTCATAGTCTTTAAGAATCATTATGTCAAATACAAGTGACTAACCGCTTTCTGCTTTCTTCTTTTTTCTTCTCATAAATAGTGTAGAGCAATTTATGCATTGGTAGCCTTTTACCCCCAATGACGGTAATAGCGGATGGAAGTAGTGGTTCTTCTCACCAAGTGACTAAAGGAATGGCTCAATATAAGACCACCACAAGCTTCCCCAAGGATTTTTATACCGAGATAGCAAGGACAAATTGCTAGTGCGAGCTACATACTAAACTACAAGAAAATTTGATAAGCCTAAAATACACTCTGATACCAAGATGATATAGAAAGTAATTTATATTTGGGTTACATTATGGAATTGTCTGAAAAATATGAGATATGGAATTTTTGGATTTTTATGTTTTGTAATTTTTATGGAGTTTTAGGTTTTTCAATAATTAAACAAAACAAAATAAAGGATATGAGCGAATTAAATTATTGGATATGACACACCAATAACTAATTTGAACTATCGTTTAATTTCAATTCAGCTGGCGCATAATTATAACTAAACAAGAAAAATGAATTTTATCTAATTGATAAGACAATGTTACCACAATTAGATCAAGAAATATTTGTGGAATGCCACAATCTTATAAGAATTGATAGGTTTGAAGAAAGAAGAGTAAAAGACTCTCTTTGAGATTTCTATTTGTCATGTATTTTGTTCGAATGCTGTCAGTGTTGAAGTCGGTGTTAAGAATTTTAAATCCGTGGACATTCAAGACCGGCTGCATTGGACTTGATTTTGCCAGCATACGTTGAAAATTTTCCAAAGGCTGATGAAATTGTGTTGAAAGGTAGCAGATCTTGTTTGTATTGTTGAAGGCTACTTAATTCTTTTTGAAGGTCGGCGGCCTACTTTCAAATTTTGATGACTTAAATGTTCTATTCTCTAAATTTGTATAAAACTTCTCCCAATTTGCTTGTATTTTTTATATAAGTCCTTTAAGACCCGAAATATTAAAATTAAGTACACTCAAGCACCATTTCTTTAGGATTTCTATAAAATCCATAATAGTTAACATGATTCATATGATAAAATTTGAGTATAATATGCGTTTATCAACTCCCCCACACTTGAACTTTTACTTGTCCTCAAGCAAAATAAATAAGAACAAAATTGAAATATGCCATAGAGAGTACAAAACTTTAACTTTTACAATTCAAACATCTTTTTATAGATCATCACTTATGACTTGCAAATGTGATGCCTACTTCTCTAACCAAACTGGGTACATGTAATTGGATTACTACTATCAAAATTTAGTAGCTAATCGAGAGAAAACAAACTTTAATCCCAATGTTTAACAGAAGAACCTTTTGTCCAAAAGTAAACATCCAATCCAATAAGAAAAAATACCCATTTAAACTTCATTGGACATTTAGCAAGCATGTCCTAGCAACACAAAGTGAAAGCATATGGTATCTACTCTTTTCCTAGAATTTCTCTCTTTTTGTTATAAGTCTTATTTCAATTAGTGCTTTTGCATTCATTTTCTTTTTGTTTCATACAAGAATTTATTCTTTTTTTTTTTCAAAGTTCAAATATTGAATTTTTGCCTTTCCTTTCTTTTCGTTATAGTGAGATCATTGAGTGGACACATCCTGGGCTCATCACCTAAGTGACCAAGTTTTCAAGGACCCCTAAGAACTCTTTCTTACTCTAACATTCAAGTTTGGATACTCTTGACTCAATTACCTGAGTCGGTAGAGTAAAGACTATGCTTGTTTCTTTCTTTTTTTCTTTTGAATGCAATTCAAATTTAAAACTTTTTTTATAAAGAATTACTAAGCAAAGAGTTTCTTCTACCTCTTTCATTAAGTGTTGAGAGTTAACAAATCAACTCAAAAGAGTATATCAAAGCTAAATTTTTCTCAGAAGTAGACCTGTTTATTTTTTATATAAGGACTCGACCTACTTTCAAACTTCCAATCTAAAGCTAATAACAAGGTAAATTTGTTCCTTAAAGATTTCACTACTTAATTTCAACTAAGTATTCTAATTATAATAGCAGGTGAGTAAGGCATCTAAGCAAGTTAATTTCATATTGTTACATATGCTATCAATAACTTCCTGCACAATCTCTAGATTTCATTAAAAAATTTAGCCTAAAATTGCCATATAATACTTTAGGACAACTAAATTCAAAGTATGGGTCAACAATTCAAGTTCAGATGACATAGATATTCAATTAAAACAACAATTGAGACATTAGCAATCTACACTCAACTCTATTCTCTATATCATATTATCCCTTTCCCCACATTAGATAGAATAGTGTCTCATTATTCCTAATTCAGCTCAAAACAGGAAAGAAATAAAGATAAAAGAGAAAAGGAAAAACGGTACTTCCTCGATTTTGACAAATTGATTTAGTTTTAGTTCCAACCGGTACAGCAATAGAGAAGTTATTTATTTATGTCCATCTTGTAAGTCCATCCTCTTGTGGTCTATAATTTTGCTCTTTGGCTCCTGATTTTTCCCTTATCTACACAAATAGGGTACACATATCAAAGAAGCATAAACAGAAGACAAAAATAAAAAGAAATATTTACAAAGGAAAAGAAAATGGTGGCTTGCCTCCCACTCAACGCTTGTTTTATAATATGAGCTTGACTTTCTAACTTTTTTCTTCAAGGATGATCAAAGTGACAAGTCTTCTTCTCATCATTCCTTTTCTTGAAATTTTCTACTCTTGAACTTTCAGGTGTTGTGTTAGCCTTGGTGGATTTAGTGTTATTTTTCCATCTTTTCATAATATTGACATTTAATTCTCTATTTCCAATCCTCAACACCATTTTTCTATTTTTCACATCAATTACAGCTCCAGCAGTGGCCATGAATAAGCAGCCAAGGATGGAGGCAATCTCTGGATCTTCTTCCATATCCAATACTATAGAGTCTACTAGAAATATGAACTTATCTACTTTTAATAACACATCCTCAATAACCCCTCTTGGTCTTTTAATAGAGCGATCGACCAATTGTATTTTCATCTTAGTTTTCTTGATTGTATCCCCCAATCCTAATTTCTTAGCTAGAAAGAAAGGTATCAAATTTATACTTATACCTAGATCACAAAATGCATTCCTAAATTGATTATCTCCTATGGTGCAATCCAAAGTGAATTTCTCTAGATCATTTAACTTAAGGGGTACTGCATCTTTCAATGCTTCAGTACAAGCCTGAGTTAACATGACTATCTCTCTCCCATTCATCTTTCTTTTCTTGCTCATTACTTCTTTTGAAAATCTCTTATATTGAGGTGATTCTTCCAAAAGATTTTCCAGCTTCTTAAACACCTCCAAGAATTTCTCATATTCTTCATCATCTTTCCTCTTTCTTAATCGTCCTGGAGAAGGAATTGATGGCACAAATGACTTGACAATGTGTTCAGTAACTACAAAGAGTGTGCTCTTGTTGTACCATATCTTTCAATTGATTTGATGTATAAGCTTAAGTCTCATCTTTTTCAACCTGCTCGCTTGTCTTTGCTTTAATCTCATCTATGTGCTCAATTGGGGTAGAGGATTTCACAATACCTGTGATTTGCTTTCCTGACTTCTCAAACCCCTCTATAGTCCGATTTGCAAGCTTTTCAATGGCTAATTCTCGAGCTTGTTTTTCTTCTTTTTCTTTAACCTTACTAGCCACTAAAGAAATGCTCTCTAGTTTTTTTGCACTTGACACAATTCTATCATCTTTCTCTTTTTCATGCCTTTGATTCTCAAGTGGGGTGTCATTGTAGTATAGTGGTGAGTATTCCCGCCTGTCATGTAGGTGACCTAGGTTCGATTCTTGGCAATGGCGCCAAAAACTTGATCCACTGCAGATGTATATATAAATTTAAAGTGAATTCTTCTAGCAAGTATATTAGGTCAGATCAAGTAATATAATGATGAATAGAGTATCGATCCCACGAGGATTACTTAACTACTAAACAAGTATTAGCTTGTAATATTATTTAAGCAATTGATTTTTAAGAGAAATCACTAGTCAACTACTAATATACCTAGATTATGATTCTCACTAAAATCAGAGAGTGTTTGAGAGAAATATATTGATTGAGTATGGGAAAAATAGAATCCACCTTAGTTTCACTACTCATATTACTATCATGTTATAATAATTATTAGCTATGTAGATATTCATATGAAATTATCAAGGACCTTAATCCATTTCCAAGTTTT
The DNA here is from genome assembly GCA_024138025.1 of Combretum micranthum. Lineage (NCBI taxonomy): Eukaryota > Viridiplantae > Streptophyta > Magnoliopsida > Myrtales > Combretaceae > Combretum > Combretum micranthum. The sequence goes on along the minus strand of JAMXBD010000092.1, from coordinate 1,638,416 downwards.
AAAATCTTTAAAACCACAAATTAACCCATTAGCTTCCGCTAGACAAATTACCAACGGAATCAAGTTCACAATCATGAATTTTCTAAATGTATGATTGATTAATGCCCTAAATCAATTTCTCCTAATCCCTTAGTCAGAAATTAATCTAAAATATTGCATGAATCTCTAGGATAATTTCTAATTTAGATTAAATATCGTCGCTTCTGCAATTGTTATTTAACCACAAATTAAGAATTCCTTTTGAACCCTAATTTCCCTCCTGAGTTATCAAGATTCCTATAAACCTAGTTCAATTAAGAAACACAATTTATAGTAGGAATTAAAACATGGATATTCCACATATCTAATAATTCTATAACATAACTACAATCATCCTATTAGCAATCCTAGGGCTTCATCATATTCCCACAATAAAAACTTAGAACAACGTGGATTGATTCAAATAATCACAAATCAAAATAATTACAACAAGAGAATTCATCTTTAAAACTACAATCATGGATTGAGTTTGCATAAGAAATAATAGATCAGAGATCACCAATTCAATCACAAGTATATCCTTGTTGCAAAACTTCAACAAAAGCTTGATCTTCAATCCTTCAAAATGATTACAAGGCTTCACAATTAATAACTTTGAATTCGGAGCAACCTTCTCAAAATTTTAATCTAGGATCTAAAATCTACTTGAGATCTAATGAACTGATAGAAATTTTGTGTCTAGAGTTTCTTCTCTTTTCCATTATAGTCCCAATCTTCACTTGAATTAGCAAGTTTAAAAATAGAAGATACAAATTCAGTCAAACCTACGACCTGAGTCTCCAATTTCTCTATAACCTCTTGTTGCTTCTCAAATTTTTCTTCCCACTTCTGTTCTAAACCCTCACAATTTCTTCAAAAATTTTCTCTTAACCTGGAACTGGTAACTATATTCTTAGAAGATGAAGCAAAATTCTCTTGATTTAGAGTCTCACAAGTATGGTGATACTCTTGAGTTGACATACTAGAATCAATTTTTGGCTTACTACCATGACATTGAGTGCTTTCATGTAAACCATTAGACCACATACACACCCTGGAGGAGAAATATATGGATCGGTGTTCTGGCTTCCCATCAATTCTTCAATCAATCCAATTGCCATTTCCACTGACATTTCTGTAAATTGCTCTCCAGTAACTGATTCTATCAGCATCTTATCATGGTCTCCTAATCCCCTAATGAATATAAACAATTGAGTCGAAGAAATTGACTAATGATAGGGGCATTCTTGCATCAAACTGTGGTATCTTCCCCAAGAATTTGAAAAGACTCTCCTTCATACTGCCTAAATGAGAATAACTCTGATCTGAGCTCTAGAGTACAGCAAAGTAGGAAGACTGTTGCTTGTTGATTATTTAGATCTTATCCTTCAAAAACTTAAAGCACTTGTAAAGAGAAAAAGAAAAGCGAGTAGAAATGTATAAATAAATCAAAGACTAGTATTTACAGATAAAGAAGAAAGAAATTGTATATATATATATTCTTTTTTTTTTTAATTTTGCAAATTCTTTTAGATTTTTCAATTAAAGGCTTAGTCTACAAAAGTCTCAAAAACCGAAAGTAGCATCGTTCACTCCTCGGCAATGGCATCAAAAACTAATCACGCTTTTTCTATATGTGCCTTTTAAACCTCTTTTTAGTCTCTTTTAAAAGTCCTTTAACAAGCAAATATTAACCGACTAGTATACCGGGCGTATGTGCAGTAATAAAATTTCGGTGAATAATGAGTCGTATCCATACGAAGTGAGGACTAGCTCTCAATTGTATTAGTTCTAATTTTAGCTAAGCAAAATAAAAAAGAAAATGTTTTTGTATTTTTGATATAAGATTAATCTACAAATAAATTTGGGATTTCCAACAGCTTTATTGAATTAGGTTAAGAGCCAACATATCTGAACAACAATTGAATGTATGCTATGACCAAAAATACACTTGCAAATCCAAATTGTTAATCGGTTTACTTTTTCAATTAATCAAGCACCAGAAAATAACTCCTTTTTTCAAAGAAAGCAATTACCCTAATTAACCAATCAATAATCCCTGTTCCTAGGAAAGTGATCACTTGACTAATTTATATAATTTACCAAACCCTAATCAAATTCAAATCCATATTCCTATGAGATTTATAATCTTGATTAGCTAATCACATAATCGATTAGAAATGAATTTTTTAATTGCAATCCTAATCTATCATGAATTTTAGATTCAATCCAAAACACGTGATCGATGAAATAACATCATTAATTCGGATATAGACAAAGAATCAATCAATAGTAGATAAACATCAATCCGATAATTCAAATCAATAACTCAAAACGAATTTGAGCACAAAAGAACAAGCTTTCAACATCATCCATAAAGTGAATATAAGAAAAGAACAAAATCACGTTGTCAAGAAAATCTTGTTCTTGAATCCAATTTCAAATGATGTTTTCCACTTGATCCTGGTGTGGAATCCACAATAAAGAAATAATTATAGTGTCTAAGCCTTAATCTAGATCTAGGAGCAAAGGATAAAGTTTCAAATTTTGTGCCTAGGGTTTCTTCTCTTTCAAATGATCCAACAAGAGAATATATAGGAAAAGTCGCAGGGCAGATAGGCCAGCGTCCAAGGCCGTTGGCTTATATTTGAAATTAGCTGGCCTTTAAACTGAAGATGAATTTCAAGAGAAAATGGCAGCTTGTGTTGAAGCGGCATAAAGGGCGGTGTAGGTCTACGCTGGCATCAAAGCTAGCGGTGTATATCTCCTAGTAGTTGGCCTTAGTTTAAGCACAAAAAATGTCCTGAATGGTTTATACCGCCTAAAAGCTGGCGGCTTAGATTTTTGTCGAGCTGGCATTGGTTAAAAGATGAAGGTTGTCATGTATTTTGTTTGAACGCTGCCAGTGTTGAAGCTGGTATTAAGAATTTTGAATCCATGTATATTTAAGGCTAGTAGCGTTAGACTTTACTTTGCTAGCGTACGTTGGAAATTTGTGAAGGTTGATGAAATTGCGTTGAAAGTTGGCAGCTCTTGTTTGTATTGTTGAAGGTTGCCTTAATTCTTTTTGAAGGCTGGTGGCCTACTTCCAGATTTTGCCGGTCTAAATTGTTTTATTCTCCACATTTGTATAAAACTTCTCCCAATTTGCTTGTATTTGTTATATAAGTCTTTTAATACATGAAATATTAAAATTAAGCATACTCAAGTACCATTTCCTTAGGATTTCTATAAAATCCATAATCGTTAACATGATTCATATGATAAAAGTTGAGTATAATATGCCTTTATCAAACCTCTAACAATCCTAAGGGTATAAGTGTCATATAAATAAAAATAGGATAGGTCATATCTAATAACTTATAAAAGATATAACAAATATGACTAAGATTCTCCTAAATCTTATAAGATATGATAGATATAACTAATAAATTAATTCGAACAGCTAATAATGAAAATTACAACATAAGATATTTATATAACCTAACTAATATAAAATTTATAATATATTAATAAAATAACTAAATAAAATAAATTCTTCTTGTTCTTGGAAATTGATCCTTATCAAAATTGCGCTTTAGAGTATTCCTATCTCTTGAAGAAAATTACTTATTGCAAAAATCATCATAATTGATTATTTTTGTAGAAATATAACTTCTTTTACCAATGCTCAATCATAAAATTTTTGTCCTAAAAGCCAATTTTCTTGTAATGTAAGAGGTGTGGATAGAATCGATCTTGATGGGTGGCATAACACTATCTTCAAAAAGGAGATCAAGTTTTGTTTAGGGCATTACCTTCTTTCTTGTCCTCCAGCTTAACGAGTGTATTGACTTAATATAGGGGATCAAGTTTTGTATGTTAATGGGAATTGCTTTTGTTTGAATGTTAAGTAGATGAATGTAGACATCCCGTTTTTGCCTAATAAAGCTTTAATCTATATATATATGTATATAATATATAAACATTTAATAGAAGTAAAATATTGTATTACCCAAACTAACATCACTAGGGAGATCTGTCTACCCGAAAAGGCTGGTCTAACAAGCTGTTGTAGCCACGCTGTCACTATATGGCCATCTTCTAGCTATCGACGCTAACAATCCGTTGTGCCCCTTGCCTTCGAAACACAATCAATTGAGGTCCTTGATCTGAACCACCTACATTGGAGTCGTCGCTATAGCCCCTCCTTGCCGACCAACATTACGTCAGCCACTATGCTGCCTCCAAGCAGCCTTTCTACATTTTGTTGCCAGTCAAGTCAAAGGTGACTTGACTCTAACCTAACCGCCTAACTTAGTTTTGTTCCAGCACATCTGTGGGTAAGTTGCTTCTCCTTTTTTATTTTTAACAGCAACAACAATAAGAAAGATGAAAAGATAAAAAATATATAATGAATAAATAGTGTGCATGTGTAGTTGTTGTCCATAATCTGATTAAGACTCTTTAGGTATGTGACTTGTTACAATGAAAATCTAAAGCAAATTTAAGGAAAAATGCAAAAACACCTCTTAAATTTTAAGGATAGTGTGGATTAATCCTCTATGCTTTGAAAATGTGGTTTTTGACCTCCTAAACTACAAATAATTTGCAAGTTTAGACATCTTGTCATTTTTTGTACAAATCCATACAAATGTTATACCCTTTTGACAGAAAAGTACAAAATGTCTTAAACTTACAAATTGTTTAGGTAAAACACCACGTTTTCAAAGTATAAGAGGTCAATCCGAGCTGCCTCTAAAGCTTAGGGGAGCTTCTATGCTCTCATCGATGAGACCATTCGGTTAATTATCTCACTGCTAAAATAAATATAGTAATTGGAATATTAACTATTTTAGTGGTTCGATCACGGTTGGATATAGTGTGAACTGTTGAACAGTTGATGAGACCGATCTCGTCAAAATTATTGACATGATCATAGAATTTCCCAAAGTTTAGGGTTGTTTTTGCATTTAACCAAAAAAATTTAGTAATAGTGATATATAATTCAATAAAATAATATATAATAAAGAAATATATATGTGTAGAATTGTTTTTTCTTACAATCTAGCAAACTTGGTACTATATGGTAGTTCTGTCTTCATGATACTCGAATATTTTAGTGATTTAGTCCATGAATGTTCCACTATGCCATGTTGTATTAATTATAATGTCATGATCTTAAGTCTGTCAATATTTAGAATGATATGGTTTTATGTTATGATGTATGTCAATGAATATGTGTGCTATTGTTGACATTTTGTTAGATTAACATGTTTGAGTTTCCATCGATTTAGTAATAAATAGAGATTTTGATTTCGACTATGTGAAATAACTTGATACATGATTCGTGTTATAATATGTGATTATGTTATTTGAAAGATTTTGTCACATATATATATATATATAAAACCTTGATTTTTATGAAATTGTAAAAAATCTAAATTGGTAAATCTTAGGATCTGTATCATAAATAAGCTAATATTGTCAAAACTATTAAAATTTAATGAACTTAAAGCAGAAATATTTCAAAATTGTAAAGTTAACTAAAAAATTAAAGTTTTCGTTGGAAAGAACTATGTAACATTTGATCCTAAATACTAGGTACGCATCCAACAGACGACTTAAAATATGAAAAATCTTTTTTTTTTTCTATTATTGTAAATTTGGTATATTTAAGACAATTTTATGAATATAACTACCTTATATGAATTGGTTGATAATTGCATGCAATTTGTATTACCTTTTGTGAATTTTGATGAAATTGACTAATTTTGTAAATATCTCAAGCAATAATAAATTTTAGGATATTAAGGGAACATATTATAATTAGAGAATTAGAGGTGGTAACTTTAAAATTTTAATAAACTAATCCCTAAGCTCAGTAATTTCTTGTTATTGTTTCAAAAAACAGTTTTTTTGCAGACTGATAGCTAAATTAGGATTAACCTGTTCATTGATTCTAATTTATTTTTTTCCTCGACTTTAGTTAGGTGGCAACTCCAATTTTTTTGAAATAAATTTCTTTTAATTCTTAGTTGAGGATTCGTGTTAAATGGGTTAGATTTTAATATAAATTAGATTAAAATGAATTGAATTGGAAATCAAAATTCGGGTTCGATAGCTTGGTGACTCTCTGGGGGCACTTTTAAATAAGAGGGCTTGCTACCTAACAAATTCTCTAATTATAAATTACTCCTTTAATTTTTCCTTTGTTGTGTTAACATACCACTTGAAGCATGAATTTGCAACCCCCATCCACACACACATTATTTAATGTGACCTATTGTTTGTTAATCAGTGGGCCTTTAGAACCTACCAAGTTGCATTCTAGATTACGGGTTAGCAACAAACAATAGTAGGCATATCTTAAAAAGAGTTACGATTTTACATAAATAAATTCCTTTTGAAATCTTTCCTTTGTATATATATCCATATATACATTTTTATAAAGTTGTAACTCAAGTGAGAATATTGAAATTACCTCACTATCAGTTAGTGTCGACCCTGCATCTGTGTAACTACACTGTATCTTTTAATGCTTAATATATGTATTGTATATAAGGTAATGGTAAATACATGTTAAATTTGTAAATAATTTATAAATTGTAAATTAATAAGTTCTTTATAAAGCTATAGATTAATAAATATTAATTCCTCTCTTACTCTTGTTAATAAATATTTTTTAAAAAATTCTATATTCCCTTATAATCTTTCTAGCCTAGCATTGATTGAAAAACAATGTAAACTTTGTATATGAAAGATTAAAATGGATTATAGAACTTATAAATACTTCATAAGCTCAACAGGTTGAATATATATATATATATATTATATAACGAGTTTTTAAATAATCATAGGAAGCTTGTAAATATCTACAGGTTGTAAATAATCTACCGACATTCGATTGTCCGTTAGATTAATTCTTCCTTCAACTTATTAAGATCACTTTTGTCATAAGTTATAAGTATTCTTTTTCCTTTTTTCTTATAGTAACAAGTCCATCAATCCATTACTTTCATCTTGTTATCCAACTTACATTTTTATTTCTCAATAAAAGTGTCCCTCTTGTAAATAATTTTTTTTTAGAAAAAAAAAATGTCACAACTCTACTACTTTTTACACTTATTCTTGATTAAAAAAAAAGAAAAATGTTAATTTGTAAAATAAAAGTTTGCAAAAAAAAAAAAAAAAAGATAATTGGGATTTGCTAACAAGAAAGGATTCTTATAAGACTTTAAAATTACCTTTAAGTAGGCTCAGCTAATCCTTAAAGCACATTCATTCAAGTTTAAAGATGACTAGTGGTTGTAGAGATTTAGATCCTGTTGCTGAACAAAAGATAGTTCTCTTGAACAATTGATGGTTAAGATGGTTGAGCAATCTCAGATCCTTACTTAAAGTTTTGATCTCCTGAAAGCTCACCAACCACCATCTAAAGGACACTCAACAGTTTAGAAAGGGGCTAATGGTTAGCCAATAGAGATAGAAGAAACCCATCATGTACCACAACTAACCATTGAGCCATATTTTGTTGGGCTCAAAAGGTAACTTGAGGCCTAAAATAGGAAATGGAGAGAGACACATTCTTCAATTTGATGAGAAACTGAAAGCCTTTGAGGAAGTAATGGATTTGATCAAGTACGACATGGGCTTGCCCATGGTTAAAACTAGAGTATTACCTCAAAAATTTAAGGTCCTAGATTTCTAGAAATATGATGGTATTGGTTGTCTTAAACTAAACACTAGGCTTTTATGTTAGAAAGATGAGCCAATACATCCAATATGAGCACCCGATGTCCAAACTTTCTAGGACAGCCTCATTGCCCCGGCCTTGACCTGGTATGCTCAGTTAGATCTTAATGAAATCAACACATGAGATAAATTGGTAAGGGCATTCTATAATCAGTACATGTTCAACATCGAATGCCCTCTTTATGTGGTATCCAAGTAACCTAAAAGAAGAAGAAGAAAGACTAGACCTTGAAAGAATACTCCCAGTATTGGAGAGCCCTAACCTTTAAGGTTGCCATTCTAACGGAAATGGGATTTGACATTCTCATTCATTAACGCATTAGAGGAGCCTTATTTTTCACACCTAATTGAGAATATATAGAAAATTTCTCAAAAACAGTAGAGACAGATGCAAAATTGAAAACCCTTACTACTGGCAAACCCTAAGTCCACTATGGAGCTGATAGAAACCCTACAATGAAAGAGGTTGTAGTTAATATGATGAACACTAAAAGCTACACCAAACCTACACAAACATCTAGGAGGAAGCTCGCTCGTATCCCTATTCCACTATCTCAAATTTACAATAAATTAATAAGGTACCTTCTGTTGCACTCTAAGGAGCTAATAGTGGGGTATAGACATGAAATTATGACATGATGTGCAATGTGGATATCACGAGGGCCAACAAGGACATGCCACTGATAATTGTTGGGAACTGAAGAACAAATTCTAAGACTTGATCAACTCCAACCTGGTTCAATTACACTTCATTGCAATACCCGAAGTCAATAGCATTCCTTCACTAAAATATGAGGAACCCACTGTCAATATGATCCATACAAAAGATGGTGGGCTAGCATCAAATTAGAGAGGCCATTTGCATAAGAAGGATAAGATCCATGTTGAAATGAAAATAGAAAAAGAAGAAAATGATAAATATGAACCGACCATCTAAATGGAAGGGAACATGTAAGACTCTAGAACGAAGGCTTGGAGTGTTGAGAGGAAGGACTGGAACCGTAGAATGGGTTATGAAGTATGTAATAGATAGACTCCAATGTTTATACCTTGTTGCTAGTAAAGCACCATCTTGTGAGGCTTAAGGGGAGTCATCGGATTATGGAAATGAAAATGGGCCAAAAGACAGAAAGCAAGGAATGAAGCCTCTGGCTCTAAAAGCATTAGGACAAAGATAAACATGCTTACTCAACACAACAAAGACATTTGTAAACCCCGAGAATTTTCGTACTAGTAGAAATGAATGGAAATACAAATATAGAAAATAGAAGGTCAATGTAGAACTCAACAAAGACTTTAGATTAAAACTACGAGTAGTAATGAACCCATATGTAACTTCGAATCCTAAAACAAAGTTTTCTAGATAGTAAAGATACCAAAGACAAGACTTCATAGTGAGTATCAAAAATTCAAGATATAGAAATAATTTAGATAAGATTTCAAATTCATTAAAGAGTAAATAACCAATAAAACTTATAGTTATAAAATGATAATTTAAGGATGAATCGTTAGCATTATAAATACATAATAGAAACTATAATGCCCTAACCTGAAGATATTACAATTTGTCACGTGTCCTTTCCTCATAAGAACATGCCAAGGCTATGAAATACTAATCCACAAATATATCAAAAGATAATCACCAAAACTCACAGATGGTTACTTTAAAACATCACATAAAATAATCTCTTTGAAAAATATGAACTATTAAAATCCAAAAGTGCATATTATTAAACCAAATAATACCCAATAAACTAGTCTCATAAAACCTTCAATAACTGATAACATTCTTAAATAGAACTTCATAAAGATCTTCAATATCTCTCTCCTAATTCCCATGCTCAAGATCTACTGGTCCTTAACTGGATAGTCAAGTCCAATATCGCTATCCTCATGATTAATATATATATCATACCCAGATAAGTCATAAACTACCTCATCTTCACCTGTACCTGAAAAATAAAGGAATGAGCGAAAATGCTCAGTACGCCATACCACAAACAAATACGCATGAACATGCAACTACAAATCTCATATACAACTTAAAACTAATGCAGTAAACACAGATTATTATCTTTGATTAGTTAAGCGAACAACACAATTTAAGATGGACTATTTGCAACTAGTCCTAAACCTAGAGTAACTCATGACTCCATAAAATCAAGTTTTGTATAAAATAGTTTGATATATATATATATATATATATATATATATATTGGGGTTGGATGATCCAACCTTGTGTACCATAATTAAGCTGGCACGACTCTTAATCTATCAGAATCATTTCCAGGTGCAACTTCATTGGGGACAACGATACACAAAGATCATCAGGTTGCCAGCGTTAGTATCACTCTGCATGGTCTTTACTAACTGCAACCAGGCACAAGTAGCAAATTTTCAATTATAGGCCAGACAGTAATTAATTCAATTTAAAATTCTAAACCTACATGTATAAACAACAAGCATGGTAAGGTCGTATCTGTTTCGCTTCTAAAACTTCAAAATTAATAAATCCTTTTAAAAGATTATTAACCCTAATTTCACCAGAATCCTGATCATCAACATATATCAAATCAAAATTTGATTTCATATTAATAGTTAAACCCTAACCCTAAAATTCACGATCTAAAACATAAAATTTATAACATTAGATCCACACACCTATTCTTTAGGATCACTAGACAACAAAACCTTAAAAACAAAGATTTCTCCAAAATTCCTCCAAACCTTAAAATCCTCAATAAAAACAAATCAACTATCAGGAAAGATCTCATCTTTAAAATAACAAGGATTGAATCAATTCATACTTACCTGAAGCTGTAGATTTCGTGCCTTCTTGATTGTAAGACCAAATCACCAATCACAACTTGAGGTTTTGATCTCCTACAAAATCGTCTCCATCAACTTCATTCCTCAAATCAAAGAAATAACCTTTAGTAGAGAGATCATACTAAAAGATTGTTGAAAGGACAAGGGAGGAACCCACTTACCTAGGGTTTAAGCTTAGGAAAAGATGTGAGGAATGAACAAAAGACCTAGGGGTTATATATAGGGATTGGGAAACCCTAGCATACAAAAGAAAAGAGCTATCTTTCATAGGTTATAGGCAGGACACAAGCTGGCGGCTCAGGTGTGGCATAACATGAAGGGGCAAAAAATCTCTTTGTAAGCCAGCCATAAAGCCGGCGGCTTAGAGCCAGCCTCACGCCTCCTCTCCTGGCTCTCCTGGTTCTGCATGAAAACTTCCCTTAAGTCCAATGCCATATGTTACATGACAAAATTAACCTCTCAAACAATTATATATTACAGTACTACTCTTCACTATGATCTATTTATTTGTGTATTACAAAAACAAAAACAAATCCATAACTAACAATCTAGACTTTGAATAAATATTTGGATCACACCATTATTCTAGTTAGAGAACTCTGAAGCTCTTAGAGAATGAAACAAAAATTAGCCTATTGAACTTAGAAAACCCTAATCATGCGAGATAAAACCCTCAAAATAATTAATCACGTAAACTTTAAACTCAAAGTTGAACTCAAGGATAATCTAGAAAATTTATAGAAGCATTAAATAAAATTTTGGAGATAAAACTCATAAATAATTGACATATTTGTATCTGTTTAACTTACTAAACTATCCTAAAACGAAGTTAAATAATTAATTAATAATATTATGATAGATAATGTACATATACAGTGCAATTTTGTACAAATACATGGCTAGGATCTTCTTGATTTTTGCTAGCTGAAAAATTTCACAACAAGAGTAAAAGAAAAGCAATAAAAGTCAAGAAAAATTGTTAGAAGACCAATCAAAATTAACCAAAATAGCAACTCATTAAATGCATAAAGGATATGCAATATAACTTGAGAATTCGATGGAGGATTTGCCCTATCTTGGCCAAAATTATGTTGGCTACTGCTTTTTTCTTCTTCTTTTTATATATATATATATATATATATATAATGAACGAAAGAACAAAGTAATTAAACACACACCTTAGCAGCCAATAAACCACACCAATAATAGCCCAAATTCGTCCTCCATTAGCCTCATAAACCACCAACACAACTAACAATCTAAACACAACATCCTAGCTCCATTAACAAGCTCTAAACTTAGGAAGAAAACAAACTAAGGTAAGTTAGATTCGTTTTAAGATTAGTTTATTTATCAAACATTAGCTTAAACGCTGTTTATATCAATCTAAGTTCATTTCAAGCTTTGAGGAAGGATTTAACACCTTCACCTCAGCTCACACAAGGTAATATCCAACCTTAAAACCCTACTTCTATATTATAAAATATGTAATAGCTAGAACTATATAGTATGATGATTATGAGAAGATATATGAAATGATATGTCACAAAAATTAGTAGTAAAGTCTAGAAAAACACTTAGAAATAGCTTAAACACAAGTATAATACATAAATAAAATAAGAAAAATAAGTTACGAATAAAAGAAAAACAAGGAAGAAGATGAATAGTATCTAAATCGGCCCTACGCTGACAGTGTACATGCCCAACGTCGGCAGTGTATGTGGATAATCCCACGGCGTTCGAGATGGTGTGCACAGGAACAGAAGTTATATAATTTTTTTTTACGTAAAATGAATGAATGCCGGCAACGTATATTTCTACACCACTAGCATACATTGTAACGCTGGCGGCCTTCAAAGTTAGTGTACACTGGAACTGAGAACATGTAAAATTTACACAAACATCAGTAAATTAAAGCTCAATGCAGGTTGCGTTGGATGCCGTCGTACGTGCAATTTTTCTTTGGAACGAAATCTATTTTGTAACAATTTATACACACATATATATATATATATATATATTAATGACCTTAATAATTCTCCAATATTAGACTTTAATAACAATTACCAATAGAAAACACTTTTATTACATGAAAGATTAGATTATGATAATTTCCCAATAATTATTTTATATAGGTAAGAATATAAGAATGGAAAATCTAAATAAGTTAAATTTAAGAATAATGTGACTTCTAAAAATAGCAAGATAATAATATGAAGAAAGATCAATAGAAACACAATGAAAATAAATGATAGAAAATAAATATTAGTTATTATAATGGGTCAAAATAAGGAACGACATAAAAAGTAATAATAACAGTAATGATAAAATATTGATTTACTAAATATAAAATCTATAACTACCCGATAAAAATATAAATATCAAACAAAGATCAAGACAAACAACATGAAAATAAATATTAAATAAAATATCAATATAGGACACTTAGGCGACTAATAGGGTTTATTTATATAGATATGTATATATATTTGATTAGTAATTATTTATGATTAGTAATTATTTATTCATTCAATAGGTGATACTGATCAATTAATGGATTTCCCTGAAGACTATTACGATTAGCCATCATGAGCACGTGAGTAACTCAGATATATTACATTGTTTGTGTTTGTAATTAGTGGCATATGAATACAAATATAATAATATGGTTGTTGTGAAAATATTTTGAGTATGTGTTGTGAGCTATTTGTTTGGTTGATAAACCAAGATAAGAAAAGTAATAATATAAATTGTTTGATGATTTGAAAAAAAAAAAAAGTCATATGTTGTGTGTGTAATGTATGATCACCATAAGCCTAATTAAAAATTTTTGGCTTTATAATAAAAAACCGTCATGCATTACACGAGCTACATTATTGCATATTCCAAAAAGGGTGACAGCTGCCACATATTAGTATTTTGGTTCTCTATTAATGCTTGATTTTTCTAAAATGTTAGTTCTTCTAAGATTTTTTTTGCTCCGTTGGTTCGATGGAAACTAAGTGGCAACGAAGAATGTCGTCGTGGTATCACTTTGAAATTACTAATACTTAGGGAATTTCTAAGGATTGATGCAGGAAATGGTAAGTTAAACTACCTTTAAATTAAAGTGATAATCTTAAAACGAAAAATCGTTGATTTTCTTATGTACTTAGTGTCTTGTGGGCAAGTTGGTCATTAAGTAAATGTTCTTCAACCCTAAAAAGAGGGTGTAAATCTTTTTCCTGTTTGTATTCTAGATTATCCAAGCTTGTATCTATGCATATCCTCGATTGTTGCATTGCATATTATTTGTTAATAAACTTGCTTGATGTGCAATATGCCTAGTTATTCACTGAGACCATGGTTTCACTCACACTCGTAAAGATCTTTCAGGTTAACACTCCGACCCTAGTTTGTTACTTCCAAGAGCATGTTTCTGGTAAGAATTAAAAGCTGGGAGATTATGAGATATTCAGGATAAGTTATTTTTACTTTTATTTCCTAGTTATAATTTAGTTAGTATTTGTAATATCAGTTTATGTATTTGGAGACATATAAAATAGGAATATGATTTGTACTATTAAGTCACTCGAGACTTGTGATAATAAGTACTTTACTAATTTATGGCTTACATTTGTCATTTCTTATCGATGCAACTAAAAAATCCTGTTATTCGAAAACATGTTATTTTCTGGTGGTAAACTGGTAATAGTATATATGTATGACATATATACGACTACTAGGGTACCTTTGAGGCATGACACATTTAACACAATTTGACATTTTCGTGGTCTAAGTCTTTTGGCCAGTTGAGAAAGATGAATATGATAACATGTGAGATTTCAAAAGAAAGGTATAGACCACAGAACTATGATCCTAATACACAATGCGAGTACCAGATGATTCAAACAAGGCATTCCACAAAGAATTGTTGGAGGTTGAAGAATAAGGTCCAAGATTTAATTGATGCTAAGCTCATCCAACATAAGCTCTTAAAGTCTATCGAATTGGCTACTAATAGTGACTCCTTCACAGTTCTATAGAAGTTTAAGTAAATCTTCTTCAGCATCAAGCATTGGCAGCTTACTACTACCATTTGACAAGATAGCATATTCTAAGGGGATTAGCAAAAATAAAGAAAGCGAATTAGTGGTTATCTTTGTCTTTGTAATGAAAACGAGTGATTGAAATAAAATACGTTCTTTATCTCTTCCTCTTGATTAGAGCTAGAAGTATGTCTTTTACTGATCTTTAGTAAATGGGGCAATTTGAAAAAAATAATTATTCAAGAGGAAAATAAAAGTAAGTGAATGTATATTTGCATAACGAATGGATATTTTATTACTTGAAAGTTTTAGGATGAAAAGAGGCAACCAAACCCTAAACACTAACATGTAAACAATTGAGAGTTGAGTAACATTAAGATGAGGTATAGAGTTTATTCCCTAAAGGAAGTCCATTTTGAACTTATTACACAGGTTAAAATGATACTAGGCATTCATTTCTATATCCAAAAACACAAATACCCCTTACTAACCCCTTTGAGCCATTTAAGGAAGTTTTCAAAATATATACTCTCATCTGACAATAGGGTACCCCACAGTAGGGCAATTTGAAGGTTAGGGTCATAATCTACAAAAAAGGATGAACTAATCTATGCTTACCTTAGTTGTTCCAATTCAAGCCTATCTAATTAATACTACTAAGTCATTTTCTTTGAAGGGAAGAAGAGCCTTTACTTTAAATACCTCGTCTGTGCACTCTAAACCTTCAATCTATCCCATGTAAATGAGTCAAATAAAAATAATCCTGAGCTCCTTATTTAAAAAAAAAAACAAAAAAAAAAAAGAGGATGCTTAGCTAGAGTAAATGCGCCTAAAACAAAAAATGGGGGCACTTGCTCAAGGCCTTAAATCACCAAAATTGGAGGCACCTGTTCAAAGGCCAAAGTCACATGTTCAAAGCTCAAAATCACCAAAAATGGACACACGTACTCGAAGCCTACAAACATAAAAAATCTAGCATTATAATCTCAAGTCTATAGCATATTAATGAGCCCGTCTACCGATAAAACTGCTATAGATGCTCTTCTAAGAATTGATTTATTAACACTCTTGAAAATTAGGTGTAAGCCAATTTTAAGTTTTACTTAAGGGTTCTTGACTTGTAAACCTGGAGATATATGAATGCGAATTTTTTTAAAAAATGGCTTGTACATAACATTCCTTTTATTATAAGTTAATAGCTATAAGTTTAAGTTATAACTTGAGAAAAGTCCTAGTAGATTGACTAAAGCGTATCATTTACAAATCGGACCATAATTTTTGAAATTCGAGTTGTGTGTGAAAATAAGCCTAAGAGAGTGCGAGGAAGTCTACTTTGACTAAATTCATCAAGTATAAGATATCCAATTCAAGATAGAGAGTGATAAGATGTCTTAAGATATCAGAATTCATTTTCCTGTGATTGGATAGTCGATTACCCTAAATTTGAAAGATACGTGCCCATCAAAATGGAAAAAAGCCATCAAGAAATGCTTATTAAGGAAATGAATGAATGAATGAAAAGTAAATGGTGAAAGATTATTGCTTATTTACAGTTTTGAAGCCCATAAGACTCGTTACTTGTTAGCAAATTAATTTTAAAAAAAATTGGAAAAAAAAGAAAATGAAAAATAAGCTTTTGTGATAAGGGCATCCATCAAACATTTAAGAATTTTTTTTCTTTTTTCCAAAAGAGAAACCTTCAATCCAAAATGTTTTTCTCTGAAAGATTTCACTCTAGATAACTCTAAAAAGCAATTGATCATCTTTTAGCCACAATCCTCATTAGGTCATTTGCTCACAAGAACACGAGTCTTAGTTTTCGGGTTACTTGCTTGCAAGAGTGCTATCTAACACATGTTTTTGCTTGAAGGAGTTGATAGGAATCAAGCTACACCAAGTCCTTCGTGTCCACTTCAAATACCCAAAAGAATGATCATGCGAAATTGGACTAAGAAGTTTCGACAAGAGTTATAGGGTTTTGTACAAAAGTTTATTGAAGATTATTCAAAGATCACCAATGTAAATTTGGAACCAGAAGTGAAGATGTTTACTGTTGTTTATACGGCAGAAGGAGAGGGCAACAATACAGACGAACCGGGTTAAGGCTGGCCCTAGGTTATTGGCCTTCTTTGATGAATGCTGCTGGCCATCTTCCCCAAAGTTGTCGGCTTATAGTCGACGTAAATCCAATGACGAAGACCAATCTTTTTAAGGCCCCTAGCTTTGTTTTTATTGGTTTCCAGCTTTCTTAGTTCCAAAGTTTAGGGTTGGTTTAAGGCTATTTTATGTAATTTGTTTTCCTTGATTACTTTCTTTATTTTTTTTGCTTAATTTTTGAAGCTTAAAAAATATTTCCTTGTTTTAACGTTTAGTAGCTTAGTTTTGAGACTAATTAAAGCCTATATAAACATATGAGATGCAACATATTATGACAACTTTTGGATCACTATCGAGTGAAACATTGTTCTCTTTTGGTTCTTTTAAGAACTTGAGCTCTTCAAGAATTTTCATTCTCGTTGTGTTCTCCTTATACCACGGTTTTAGATTGATATTATCTGTGGGGTTGCGATTATTATCAAGGTTCCCTGGTTTACTCAATCTTGGGTCAAGGTTCCAATTCATCAATTTATACCAAGATTCATGAAGTTCTCATATTAAGAGTGACGTTCAATTATACCTTGATTCTGTTTTGGATATTTCAATGGTTCAAGGTCCGCTTTGGATTCCTAGAGTCCTGAAATTTGTTAATCGATGCCAAGCACGTGTTATATTTTTTGGTGTCAGAGCAAAGCTTTCTAAGAATCGCGATCATCTAGTTTAAATTGAGGATGAAACATCCAAGTCCTAACTTAGTTCATCCATATCTTATCTATTAGTTGTTGATTTGCTTTTGTTCTTATTAAGTTCTTATAAAAAAAAAGAGAGAAACAAAAAAGAAAAGAATTAAAAAAATCTTTGAATCATCGTTTCATTATCAATTCTATTATTAGTATTTATCTATCTGTGAGATTGTGACCCACCAAGTTGTTATAAGTTTTTTATACTTAGGATTTTCTAGTCTAGGATTTAGGTTTTGTGTTGAACACGCAAAGGCAAGACTTGCAAATTGAGATGCAAGTTCTCTAAAGAACTGAAAGATGAAGAATTAAGATGGAAAGGTATGTGAGATCGATAGACTGATTTGTGACACACACAGGAGATTAAGTGTCATTGAATTATGAGTGAAACATGTGAGAGAGTGCTGTGAAGATTTGTTTTTTTAATCTTTGTTCATAAGTTTCAGGATGTCAAATTCTTCAGAGAAGGGGAATAGTCGAGGAGATGACAAGTTGGAAGAGTTGAAGGCAATGATAAAGTAGATGATGGATAATATGTCTCGATATGATGAGCAGCTGTTATAGATAGAGGTTGAAAGGAATGGAAGGAATTCACCTAGGCGTAATACTAGGCCATCCATGAAGTAGGAAGATTATAAGGAGGATTGGGAATATGGTGATGACTATGAGTATGAATCACCTACTACCGCTAGAGGAATTGGAAGAAGACGAGAGGAGGTAAGGCAAGGAGGAAAGCAAGTTAAAGATAGGATTAATAGCATAAAATTCAAAATTCCTTCTTTTCGGGGTCGCAATGATCTGAATGCTTAGCTTGAGTGGGAAAGAAAGATGGAACTTCTATTTACTTGTCATAATTATTTTGAAGAAAAGAAGGTGAAGTTGGCAATGGTAGAGTTTAGTGACTACACTAGTATCTGGTGGGATCAACTAGTTACTAATAGGAGAAGGAGCTTAGAAGATCCTGTGAGTATTTGGCAGGAGTTGAGAACAGTCATGAGGAAGAGGTTTATCCCTAGTCACTATCATCGGGGATTGTTTCAAAAGTTGCAGGGTCTTACTCAGGGAAGTAGTAGGGTAGAGGAATATTTTAAAGAGATGGAGACCTTGATGATGAAGGCTGATGTCAAGGAGGACAGGGAGGCCATAATGGCTAGGTTTCTGATAGGGCTAAAAAAAGAGATTACAGATCGAGTTGAATTGCAACATTATGTGGAGTTGGAGGACATATATCATATGGTGCTAAAGTTTGAAGAATAGTTGAAGTGAAAGGGTAAATAAAACAAGGGTTCCTTTTCATCCACCACTCCATGGAAGGAAAAGTGGAAGAAGGACGATAAAGTTAAGCTAAAGTCAAAGCCTGTACAGACAGCTTCCAAGGAAGATGTTGCTAACCAATGCAAAGGTAAACCTGAAACCCAAAAGCGATATAGTAGTTTGCGATGTTTTAGGAGTAATGGAGTGGGCTATATAGTTTCTCAATGTCCTAACAAGAGAGCTATGATAGCCATAGGCAACGACAAGTATCGCACTGCTAGTGAGTGGGAGGGATGAGGAAGAAGGAATGCTTGAGTTAGAGGATGCATCTAATCAAGAGTTTGTAGACACATCCAATGTGGCCATGGTGAAAAGGTGTATCTTGAGTACACAATAGGCGATAGAGAATGATTTGGAGCAGTAGCGATAGAACATCTTTCATGCAAGGGTTGTTGTTCAAGGTAAAGGATGTAGTTTGATGATAGATGGAGATAGCTGTACGAATGTTGTTAGTAGTAACTTGGTTTAAATTCTTAAGCTACCTATAATGAAGCATCCTAAGACTTATAGGCTATAATGGCTAAACGATTCGGGTGAAATGAAGGTGAACAAGCAGGTGTTATTATCTTTCACCTTGGGTAATTATAGGGAAGAGGTGGTGTGTGATGTAGTTCCCATGAATGCGAGCCATGTATTATTGGGGAGTCCGTGACAATTTGACAGGAATGCCATACATGAAGGTGCCTTAGTCGATACATTGTGAAAAGGGATAGGAAGACATACACCTTTGCACCATTGTCACCATAACATGTGAGAGAAAATCAGTTGAAACTAAAAGATGAAGATGAGATGTTGAGAGCGAGTGAGACTAAGGGGGAAAACACAAAAGATGGTGAGAATAAAACACGAGCTGAAGAGGAAAAAAATACAAAGAGTGATGAAAAGAGAAAGGAAAGTGAGAGAACAAAACAATTGAATTGCTTAGCCACTAAGAGTGAGATTAAGAATGCTATTTTTGAGAAAAGGCCAATAATTGTACTTATATACAAGGAAGATTTATTTAATACTAACGATCTTAACTCCTCTATTCCTAGTGTTGTTGTTTCTCTCTTGCAAGATCATGAAGATCTCTTTCCTGAGAATACATTTGGGGGAATGCCACCTATTAGAGGCATTGAGCATCAAATTTACTTTGTGCCTGGAGCTTCTATTACAAATAGGCCTGCCTATAGGTATAGACCAGAGGAGTCAAAGGAGATTCAGAAGTAGGTTGGGGAATTGCTAGCAAAAGGTTTGTTTGAGAGAGCATGAGCCCATGTGTTATGCTAGTGTTGTTGGTACCAAAGAAGGATGGAACTTGAGGATGTACGTAGACTATAGAGTTGTTAACAAGGTAACGGTAAAGTATCGCCATCCTATTGCTAGGTTAGACGACATGCTTGATGAATTACATGGTTCTTGTTTGTATTAAAAGATTGATCCTAAAAGTGGTTACCATGAAATTAGGATGAAAGAGGGAGATGAGTGGAGGACTGCTTTTAAGACCAAATTTAGACTTTATGAATGGTTAGTTATACCCTTTGGGTTAACTAACGCACCTAGTATATTTATGAGACTAATGAACCATGTGATGAGAGCATTTATAGGCAAATTTGTTGTTGTCTATTTTGATGATATTTTGATTTACAACAAGAATCTTGATGAGCATGTTGAACATTTGAAGTGTGTACTGGAGGTGTTGAAGAAGGAACGGATGTTTGCTAATATGAAGAAGTGTTCTTTTTGTCTAGAAAAGGTCGTGTTTCTAGGATATGTTGTTATTGCTAGGGGCATAGAGGTTGATGAGGAGAAGGTTAAAGTGATTAGGGAATGGCCTACGCTTACTAGTGTCACTGGGGTAAGAAATTTTCATGGTCTGGCTAGTTTCTATAGGAGATTTGTGAGAGATTTTAGTATACTAGTGGCACCATTGACTGAACTAGTTAAGAAATCTATTGGCTTTAAGTGGGGTGAGGCACAGGAAAGGGTTTTAATTTGCTTAAAAATAAATTGTGTTCTACGCCTTTGTTGTCTTTATCTGATTTTTCCAGGGCCTTTGAGATCAAGTGTGATGCATCTGGCATTGCATTGGGGTTGTTTTGATGCATGAGGGCAAGCCAATAGCATACTTCAGTGAGAAGTTAAGTGGAGTGGCTTTGAGCTATCCTAATTATGACAAAGAGCTCTATTCTTTGGCGAGAGCTTTGGAGACATGGCAACATTACCTATGGCCGAAAGAATTCATGATTCACACTAATTACGGATCATTGTAGCATCTAAAGGGGCAAGGAAAACTGAATCGCAAACATGCTCGATGGATAGGGTTCATTGAGACGTTCCATATGTCATTCGGTACAAACAAGGTAAAGAAAAAGTTGTTGTTGATGCATTATCATGCAAGTATGCACTTATCTCTACACTTAATGCGAAATTGCTTAGATTTGAACACATACAAGAATTGTATGCCAGTGATGGTGACATTTCTTCTGTTTTTCAATAAATTTTACCAGCATGTTGGTTTCTTGTTTGTGAGGGTAGGTTATGCGTACCTTGTTGTTCATTAAGAGAATTACTTTTCAAGAGTCACATGGATGTAGGTTGATGAGGTACTATAGGGTGAATAAAACCTTAGATATCCTGTCTAAACATTTTTATTGGCCTCATATGTGTAAGAATGTGGAGTGTATTGTAATTGTTGCATTGTTTGTAGAACGGCCAAATCTAGGGTATTGCCTCATGGTTTATATACGCTTCTCCCAGTACTTGGTACACCTTGGTATGATATTTCCATGGATTTTTCTTATGTTTACCTAGGTCAAAAAGAGGTTATGACTCAATCTTTATTATTGTGATAGATTTTCCAAATGGCACATTTCATTGCATGTAATAAAACTAACAATGCATCTCATGTTGTTAACCCATTTTTCAAAGAAATTATTAGATTGCATGGAGTTCCCAAGAGTATCGTGAGTGGTAGGAATGTCTAAGTTCTTAGGTCATTTTTGGAGCATCATGTGGAGTAAGTTAGGTACTAAACTATTGTTTTCCACCACATCCCACCCACAAACAGATGGTCAAATAGGAGGTAGTGAATAGGACTATGACAACCTTATTATGTGCTGTATTGCAAAAGAATACTAAGACAATGTTTGTCATTTATTGAATTTACATATAATCGCACTGTTCATTCTTCTACTAGATTGTCACCTTTCAAAACTATTTATGGTTTTAATACATTAACCCCTTTGAATTTGTTACCACTTCCTATTGATGAGCGTGCCAGCTTAGACGGTAAGAAGAAGGCAGAGGCGATAAATAAGCTACATGAACAGGTGTGGAATAGGATTGAAAAGCGCAATGAGCAATATGCTCAACAGGTGAATAAAGGCTGGAAATGAGTGATTTTTGAACCCGTGATTGGGTTTTGGTTCATTTGAGAAAGGAGCGGTTCCCAGCTCAAAAGGAAATCAAAGTTAGATACTCGAGGAGATGGTCCTTTTCAAGTGATAGAGAAGATCAATGACAAAGCCTACAAGTTAAATTTGTCAGGTAAGTATAATGTCAGTGCCACATTCAATGTTTCTGATCTAACTTATTTTGATATAGGTGAAGACGATTCGAGGATGAATCCTTTTGAAGAGAGCGGGAATGATGGGAATCAAGATGCACCAAGTCTTTCATGTCCACTTCAAGTACCCGAAGGAATGATCATGCGAAATCGAGTTAAGAAGCTTTAGGGAGAGTTTCAAGGTTTTGTATAGAAAGTTTATTGAAGATTATTCAAAGATCACCAATGTAAATCTGGAACTAGAAGTGAAGACATTTACTGTTGTTTATGCGACAAAAGGAGAGTGCGACAAGATAGATGAACCAAGCTAAGGTCGGTCCTAGGTCACCGGCCTTCTTTGATGAACTATCAGCCATCTTCCCCAAAGCAGCCGGCTACAACGACGAAGACCAATCTTTTCAAGGCTGCCACCTTTGTTTTATTGGTTGCCAACTTTCTTAATTATGAAGTTTAGGGTTGGTTCAAAGGGGTTTTATGTAATTTGTTTTCCTTGATTACTTTCCTTATTTTTGTTGCTTAGTTTTGATGCTAAAAAATATTTCCTTATTTTAATGTTTAGCAGCTTAGTTTTGAGGCTAATTAAGGCCTATATAAACATATGGGTTGTAAATATTATGACAACTTTTGGATCATTATTGAGTGAAATATTCTTCTCAAGAACTTGAGCTCTTCAAGAATTTGCGTTCTTGTTGTGTTCTTCATATACTACGGTTCTAGATTGGTATTATCTATGGGTTACGATTATTATCAAGGTTCCCAGGTTTACTTAGTCTTGGGTCAAGATTCCAATTCATCAATTTATACCAAGGTTCGTGAAGTTCTCAGATTAAGGGTCATGTTTAATTATACCTCGATTCTGTTCAGGATATTTCAACAGGTCAAGATCCGCTTTGGATTCTTAGAGTCCTGAAATTCGCTAAGCCGTGCCAAACACGAGTCAAGAGCACTGTCTTAACTTTAGGGTCGCTTGCTTATAGGAGCATCATCTAACATAGTATTAGGAACGTTTGCTTAGAGGAGCACTATTCTAACCTAGGGTCGCTTGCTCATAGGAGCATTATCCAACATAATATTATGGTAGTTTGCTCAAAGGCACATTGTCCAGCCTTAGGGTTGCTTGCTTGTAGGAGCGCCATCCAACATAAAATTAGGATCATTTGCTCGAAGGAGCACAGTCTTAGCCTTAGGGTTGCTTGCTCGTAGGAGTGCCACCAATATAATATTAGGATCATTTGAAGGAGAATTGTCCTAGCCTTAGGAACCTTTGCTTATGGGAGCGCCATCGAATATGATATTAGAATTGTTTGCTCGAAGGAGCACTATTCTAGCTTTAGGGTTGCTTGCTCATAGGAGTGCCATCTAACATAGTATTAGGATCATTTGCTCGAATGAGCATTGTCTTAGCCTTAGGGTTGCTTGCTCGTTGGAGTACCATTTATATGGTATTAAGATCATTTGCTCAAAGGAGCACTGTATTGGTTTTTAGATTACTTGCTCGCAAGAGCACCATCTAGTCGATCTTTATGATCGCTTGCCCATAGAAGCACCATCTAACATAGTGTTAGGATCGTTTGCTTGAATGAGCATGTTTTAGTTTTGGGTCACTTACTTATTGGAGCAACATCCAGTCTATCTTTATGATCACTTGCACATAGGAATACTATCTAATCTATCTTTTAGGAGCGTTATCTTACTATCCTTAATATCGTTTTCTCGGAGCAGCACTATCCTAGTGATAGGATTGCTTACTCATAGAAGTGCTATTCAAATTGTTTTAGGATCGCTGATTTAAAATAAGCGCCATCCATTTCAAATTTGGATACTCAGTTTTTAGCTCAAATGGGTGCTTTTCAAGTTCAAAGATCATCAAGTTAGCATAAAAGTGAGTGATCATAACCCCCAGTAGACCTATTGCAAGGATTTCTTCTATTTTCAGGTTTGACTCTAAACTAGCAAAAAAGCAAAAATGAGATCCCTCTTTTTATCTTCGTGATAAGTATTGACAAACCTCACAACAAGGAGGGATATCTGTAGACACCCCATTTTTTCCGAATAAATCTTAAATTTATATATATATATATATATATGAAATAAAAGTAAAATATTGTATTAAAGCTAAATCACACATTTTTATATTTTAAGGTATGAAAAATTTATTTTATAAGCCTTACAAAATTATTCGAGCTTAATATAATATAATTGTTATTACATATTTAATTTAGGATTCATTTAAATCACTCATCACAGGCTAATTAATATAAATAAGCCTAAATTAGAAGATTTGAGATCATATTTTGCACAAACATGAAGAATGAACAAGCTAATGACTTATTGGTAAGATACACATATTATAATCAGTAGCTTATGGGTTTAAACTGGTAGAGAGGCAAAAGGCCTTTTATTTTCATTTGGACAAAGAGGGACATGTGGTAGTGTCTAATTTACCCACGCAAGCATGGCATCAGTAATGGCATCATCATCTTCCTCATTTAGTGAAGTGAATGAGTTTGATGAAGCTACTTTAAGGCCATTTTTAGCCAAATTAACTTTGCAGTTTCACCAAATTAATGGTGAAGTTGCAAAGTAGGCGCAAAATACTTCTATTAGATACTAAACTTGTGAATTAATCTACGGTTTTGCTAAGTTAAATTAAATAGGGAAAATTGGGAAAAATCAATTTTAACTTTCCTAAAAAATAACAATTCGATTCAAATTTTGATTTTTTTTGGGCATGTGGAAAGATTAGAAAGCTTTGAATTGATACTTAAGATTGAAATATCAAGTTTAAATGGAATGTAACATCATCATGCTAAAAAAAGCCTTAGAAAACCTAGATCTGAAATCAACTTAAATTGACAACCTTTAAAACTAAATTGAAACCTTAATGAGTAAAAATAGGACATATGCATCATCATTCAAACACAGATTTCACTTGATATCACCCCTATAATCAAATTTGTATTCTTTAGTGTGATATAGGGTATCAAAATTTTTTGTTTGAATTCGTGCTTTTATAGTAGAAATTGGGTGAATTAGGTGTTAAAGGAAGCTTTAAGGTGTTATGATCTTCTGATTGATAGGTTGGATAGGGCTTGGGATGCTAGAATCATCTTCAATGCTACACCACCACCGATCGCCTTCTAAGGAGCTTGAACCACCACTTTACGATTGATTTCAAACTAAACGGCCATCACCGAAGTAATCGACGCACCCCTGAAGGCTGGTCCGATAAGCTCTTATGGCCGCTTGGACGGCATCTTCTGGCCATTGTGACCTAATGACCCGCCACGCTCCTTGCATTCGAAAAACCATTAATGGATGTCCCTAGTTTGAACTACCTGAGAGCAAATCCTGTGCAGAGATTATTGTTCAACGTGGCTTTCATACAGGTTGGTACATAGAAAAAAAAATTTCTTTTTGAATTCTTCTATTTCCTTTGGGGAATTTCTGTTGTTTGGTTGTTGTATTTGGGTTGCTATATTATGGTTGTCTGACGGGAGCAGCAATAGTGTGAATGAAAACAATCTTAGGGTTAGAAAAAGAGATAATAATAATGGAGATGGGGATGTTGTGACAAGGTAAGAATTCACTCAATTACAAACTGGAGTGAATCGAATGCAAGAGGATGTCAGGAGGATTTTGGAGAGATTAGAGGTTAGAGAAAGACGAAGTCAGAGTGGATCTAGCTAA
The DNA here is from genome assembly GCA_024138025.1 of Combretum micranthum. Lineage (NCBI taxonomy): Eukaryota > Viridiplantae > Streptophyta > Magnoliopsida > Myrtales > Combretaceae > Combretum > Combretum micranthum. The sequence goes on along the minus strand of JAMXBD010000092.1, from coordinate 1,612,419 downwards.
AGAAGGCACTCTAGTGATGAATCCGATGGCAATAGTGGTGGATAAAGGAGGCATGAGAGAAGAGATGATAGGCAACGGGGAATAGAGAATATAAAATTGAAGATTCCTCCATTTACAGGAAGTAGCAAGCCTAAAGAATTCTTAGATTGGGTGCCTAGGGTAGAAAAAGTGTTTGAATGTTATGAATGGGATGAACGCATAAAGGTTAAAATGGCATCGTTAGCCTTTTTAGATTATGTTAGCTTGTGGTAGGACAAGTTAAAGACTAAGAGAAGAAGGGTAGGTGAAGAGAAAATGCATTCTTGGGCACTAATGAAGAGCTGATGAAGCGTAGATTTGTTCCTAAATATTATAAACAAGAATTATTAATGGATTTGCAGTCTTTTATACAAGAAAAGAGGAGTGTTGAAGAGTACGTGAAGGAGTTTGAAACATTGATGGCTAGTTGTGACATTCAGGAATCTACTTTTGAATCTATTGCTAGGTTTATCAATGGGCTGAAGATGGACATAGCTAATGTTCTTGAACTTCAACAATATCAAACTCTTGAGGATGTCATCAAATTGGCTAGCAGCGTTGAAAGACAACAACGCAGGAGGTCTCATAAGTCCCATTATCACAACAAATCTAATGAGGAGGTAAAGAGCGAGGAAGGAAAAGACAAGATGAAGGGTAAAGTAGTTGAAGAGAAAGCTCCACAACAAAAAAGGAGTAGAGAAATCAAGTGCTTTAAGTGTTTGGGGCATGACGACATTGCTTCTCAGTGTTTTAACAAGAAAATGATGATTATGAAGGGAAACAACATTGAGAGCGAGGAAGAGCGACAAAAGAGTAGTGAGAAAAAGGTGTCTTAAGAGGATATGTCCAATGTTCCTTTGATTAATCTAGTACTTAAGCGGAGGATGATAGTCCAGATCATCGGACCAATCTATTCTACATTCAGAGTTTGGTGCAGGGCAAATCTTGTTTGACTATAGTTGATACAGGCAGCTGTGCCAATCTTATTTCTGCAGGAATAGTCTCTAAACAGGGCTTACAGCTAGAGCAACATTCAAATCCCTATGCTCTTCATTGGCTAAATCACCAAGGAATTTTTCATGTTCATAAACATGTTTGTGTTCCTATCTCAATTGGTGATTATTCTGATGAACTTTTATGTGATGTGGTACCCATGGATACTACACATTTGATTCTTGGAAGACCATGGCAATATGACATATGGGCTTTATATGATGGGTACAAAAATGAGTACATAATTCAGTACCAGGGGAAGACATCCAAGTTGATGGCCATGGGTTCTGAAGAGTTGTAGCAGGCCAAGTTGATCTACGTTAAGAAGACCAAGGGTTTGAAAAGTCTATTTGCTTGGATTAGCAAGATGACCACCTTGAATGCTCAAAAAAAGAAGAATCAATATTCGAGGATGAATCTTCTTCAACCGGGAGGTAATGATAGGAATCTAGTTGCCCTAAGTCATGAAAAAAGGAACACAAAAGGAAAAGGCAGCAAGGAGCAAGTCAAGACGCAAAATGGGCAGCGCAGGGGAGATAGGTCAACTCCTAAGTCACCGGTCTAAGTGTATAAGCCACCGGCTTACTTGTTGACCTTTTTTTGATGACTCTTTTCTAGTTTGGTTTTGTTATGTTTAGGCTGCCCAAGTGTAATACAGGTCCCCAGCTTTCTTTTATACGAGACATTATGTCTTTTGGATCTCTTTAGGGTTAGTATAAATAGTTTTTTGTTATTTGTTTTCTATAGTTTTTGGTCATTTGATATTGAGAGCACATTTATGTGTAAGAACCCTCTTGTGGTTTGTTTGATTATTGAGATTATTGCTACTCTTTAATTGTTTATTCTTATCAAATCTTGTGTTATATAGATTTGTGGTGAACACCGTTTTTGAATCTCGTGATTCATTGACACCGTGATTGTTTTATAGATTGTGGTTCCTATTGATTTATAATTCGATTACAAACTAATTTGATTTTGTTGTTCGTGGATCCTATCGAGCGACAATTTCATCCATATCCTTTTTATATTTGCAAATTCATATCAACTAAGAAACCCTAAATTGATCAAGATCAGATTTTTATTGAAGACCGTTGTCAGATCTGCATCACTACCTACATCGGACTAGTTGCCGTCGTCTTTCCTTGCCTATTGACAAAACCCTAGCCACTGCGTTGCCCTTAGGCGGCCTCTCCAAATTCGACTACCAATCAGGTAAGAGGCGACCTGATTCCAACCCAATTGGTTAACACAAGTCAATTCTAGCATGTCTACAATTAAGTTGCTTCTTCTTTTTATTTTATTTAACAACAACAACAATAATAACAAAAAAATTGACCTGTGTTGCTATACTTTTACAAAAACATGACCCGTGTTATGTTTTGTTGACAATTAACCGACCTAAAATTTGCTTCGTCTTGTTCCATCCAATTTGGCATTAATTGAGCATGTGCTAAGCACTTATGAAGCAAAAAAAAAAAAAAAAAAAAGACCTTCTTCTTCCTTTATTCATTTTCTTCCTTCCTCATTCTCCTCTCTACCTTGCTCTCTCTCTACAAGACGGCACCAAGAACTCTTCGCCTTTGAACAAAACCTTTAGGTAGTTCTTTTTTTTGAATTATTTTTCAATTTCTTCAATTAGGTTTTTCTCTATTTTCTTTTTTCTTTTATTCCCTTCTCCCCACACCACCACACACACCCTCCCCCCCCTTGCTATTTTTAGTGAATGTTTTTGCTTTCTTCATCGCCACAAAAGAAACAGGAGTAATCTAGGTTTAATATCTTCTTCGTTAAATTCATTTTGAATTATGGGTTTGCTTCAATTTTTTTATTTTTGCAACTTATAGCATCCTTTTCCAATGCTATTTGAGTTTTCAAGTGATGGTCTAGTCCAATTTTGCTTATTCCAATGTAAAGAAAGAAATGGGCTTGTGATTGATGAAGAAAATAAAGGTTGTTGCTTGAAGATTCAATTATATATAAAGCATTGATTGTATAGATATATGTTAATATGAGATGAATTCAAGATGTAGACCCCTAATTTTTTTCATAATTCTTAGAAAATAATGCTAGAGTTAAATACTAAAACCAAGACCCAGAAAACTAACTCAAGTTAAAACTGAATTCTAAATAAGATCAAATATGAAAATTCTTGACCTTGAGAAAAAGAGAACCCTCAAAACAAAATGGAAAATCTAACAATTGTTTGATTCAACATCCATACATCAACAAAATCATCTATTTGTTCCCTAACACACAAATCAAGATAATATACCCAAATAATACTCGATAATAAAATACTAAAACTATAAATCCTTCGGTGAATTTTAGAATAAAAATTTTCAATTACCACGAAAAGTCAAACGAAGTCAATCCATAACCCTAGACTTGGTTAAACAATCCCGAGAACTGAAAAAAAATATTAAACAAGTCACAAAAAATATAATAAAACGTAAATATTGAATAAAAAATATAACATGGTCAAAACCCCCGAAATTTTATGATCTTATGAATATATCAAAAAGCCAGAAGTCAAACCGGAACCCCAAAGGTCAATAAAGTCTACAACAAACCCTAGTGTTTAGATCCGACAATCCCACACTCTTAAATCCTAAGCAACAGAATTGAGATAATTGTGGATAATAGTTCGTAATAATATAGGGAAGCTTAAAAATATCAGATTCGTTAAATTTTAGTGTGTTTCGAACCTGAATGGGATCAGTTGTCAAAAAACGTGTCTCAGGTTTTGGAATAGAAAAAACATTATGATGAAACCGATAGATTCGTACTAATATAAGGATTTCCAAAATATCAGTTTATAATTTTTTTGGCAGCTAAAAATATCAAATATCGCATTTTTATGCTATTTTCTTTACTACAGGTATTTTAATTGTCTAGTCTGCTATTCATAGTACTATTTCTACTATTTCATCATCTCTACTATTTTCCTATCTGTACTTTTTCTTACACCCTATTCTTACGCTCTACCATATCTATTTCTTACAATTTACCTTTCGCATACAACTTATTCACATCACACCTTATACATTATTTCTTTTCATTACAAAAATACAAAAAAAAAAAAAATTAATTCTCTCCTCTTCCTATGCTATGGCTAGTGCCCCCCACTCTCTATTTCATATAATTATTTTTTTTATTTTATTTTAATCACACAATTTTTTCTCTCTATAAATACCCCATCTTCCTCTATTTTTTTCACACATTCATTTACCATAACAAAACTCTTCTAAAATTACTCAAATCCTCTCTCTAAAAATCTCTTTTCACTTTTCCAATTTTCCCACATTTCATCCACTCACATACTACCAAGACCTTTCTTTAACTACCACCTATATTTCTACCTTAGGTAAATTCATTCTCTATATTTTCTTACCATTTCTTGCAACTTAACATAACCATGGTGTATGTTTCTTAAACATTTAAACGTTATGAAAGCAACACTATGTTTATGTTTTGTTCTTGTTCTTGTTCATGAACAAATTTTCTTTTATTATTATGTTGTTATATTATTGTAATTATGTTACATGCTATTATAATAGTTCTAACCTAACTCCTATATTATATTATTTATAATTATGTACCTTTATATATTTCTTAGAGCATATGAGCTCACTAATATAACCGTTATTTATTTATTATGCTTTGCAATTTATTTATTTATTCCATGCTTTAATATTAAGACCAGTCTTACTAGTCTTAGACTTATCCTTACCAATTCAAAATGATTTTCTTATTTCTTTTGTTTTTTTTTTTGGACTTGTCCATGACTAAGTTCGGAAATTGTCACACCCCCGAAGGGTACCCTAAACGTGGCAGTCCGCCGTACACAATATTAAAGCCTAAGAATGACCACCTCAGTCACGCGAAGGCTTCCATACTATGTACAAGGCGTCTAACACATGGAGGAGACTCATCGGAGTAATACATTTTACGTTGATATAGCTTGAGTAACAATGTAAAGGAAATACAAATTTACTATACTTCAGATACAAATCACTATACTTCATAAACAAATCATTAAACTTCAATTACATTCATCAAAAGATTCTACTACAAAACTATTACAAGGCAAATCATAAAACTAGCTGATAACTTCAACATTCGTTTCTTGCCGAAATCCCGGTCATTCCCGGCTCCAACCAATTCGGTCCCACTTTGCATTCTTGAGATAACCTGTTCATTTAAACAACTATTGGGGTATAAGCTACACTAGCTTAGTGAGAATTCCCTTAATTCCGTACCATAACAAACAAGTATTAATCAATCATATGCTATGCATGAACAAACACGTGAGCAAGCAATTATGCGTGGGTATCCGGAACCCACACACAGAACGGATTTACGCCCTCCGTATCTTGGGTTAGGAATGGTATTGAGTCTACACGACCGCATCTAGTCCCCAAGCCCTCGGCTCTTAGCACTCGACTCGGCTAGGCTCATCCAAGAATGCATCCACATGCGCCTTAGTACCCCTGAATGAGCTCTGGCACCGGGTTCGTTATCCAAACGAGTCATCCACGGACCATACCGATCGACCTGCGTAGGAGTAGCATGCTACCAAATGCAATATGTCCAATGCGATGCATGACCAATTTAATTTTTGCTTAGGTCAAAAATATTTATACATTCTTTAGAGTGACCAACCAATATCACACATATAACAGAAATAATATGAACGGTGCAGTTATCCAATCAAATCGTGGTTTCGATATGCTTTAGTATTCTTTGGCACATTCATCACAGTCTCATCATATATCCCATCCCCATTCATATCGATTTTTATCTTGTTCCTATAATTCTAATGCAACTAACTACAATCACAATCAAGGTAACAAAACAAGGAGAAAACTCACTCGGCCATTGGATCACCGGTCTTCTAGTAATAGTAATCCGGTGGTAGGGAATCGTCGATTTCGGGATCTCCTAAAAAGGAAGAAATACTTAATAAGTATTTCAACTCAAACTAATCCAAACAATTTCATACGAACTATCAAATTCGTAATTCTCGTCCTAAGCGGGAATTCCAACTTAAAACGGCCATAACTTGGTCATTTTAACTCGGAATCTCGCAAATTATATATCGATTTCTATCTACTTCGAAAGATCTATCTAATTCTAATATTATTTTCAAGTTTTGAAAACTTTGAAGCTTCGAAAAGTTCGGATCAGATTAGGTCAGCAACAATTTCAATTTCCGAAAAATAGTTTTGTAAATGTTTGAAATGTTCCTACTATATAACTTAACTATACATGCAATATGAGTGATTTCCTAACATGAATGACATGAGATGAGCCTATTGCATGCATGATCTTGATGATTTTACTAAAAGGAAATTTTTAACTTTTTATTTTGCAAGACCATAATGACAACTTACTTATGAAAAATCTAGTTTTCTAACTTTTATCATTTCCATTTGTTTTGGATTTGTTACTTAAGAAAATATAATTATTTTTGTCAAAATTGAGTCTTCATTATATATACTACTTATGACCTTCATTTCTACATAAAAATTCCCATTTTACACTTTGTAAATATGTTTTCCAATATGATTTACTCAAAAATCCGAATTTTAGAAAATCCACTTTTTGAATGATTCATTTGGGGAAAACTTGTTTAATGCATTAAAATTTAAGACCTTATGATACCTATTACTTAAGGACTTCATTTAATACATAAAACTTTCATTTTGAACTTGGATAATAGGTGTTCTTATGGCCTTCACTCAAAATTACGAATTTCACAAATTGGTTACTAACTCAAAATTTTCTCATCTTGATTCTATTTCTTGTTTTATACATTAATCTCATCAAAACTCATTTCAACTTATAAAAATCACTACTTAATGATACCTATTACCTATATACTTCATTTTTCACATAAAACATGAGTTTTGATGTTGATAAATGGGTTTTAAAAATTGGTCTTGGTTGGGATCCGAATTTACAAAATTCATTTTTGGACATATCTTTTGATAAAACCTATCTAAACTTATGAAAATCCATTCCTTACATATCATATCTTAAGAGCCCTTCATTTCTTGAATAAAAACTTTATTTTTGAGTTGGAAAACATGTTTTTCACTAGGCCTTGGCCAAAATCCGAGAATAGAACTTTGTTTTGAAAATTAATCTTTGAAAATCATCTTTGAACCATATAAAATGAAGTCTTGATGCTATATATATATTAAGCCTTCATTTTCTATGTAAAAATTACATTTTGACACTTGAAAAGTAGTTTTTAAATATGGGTCTTGCCAAAATACGAATTTCACAATTTTGTTTGAGTTCATAACTAAGATCTATACTTAATATGAACATAAACATAAAACAAATGCATGGTAATAAGCTATAAACATCATGGATCTAAACTTCACTTATCAAAATCTTTCATTTATGGTATCTATACCCTAAGCCCTTCATTTTAAATGAAAAATATACATTTTGAAGTTGAAAAACCACTTTTCTAAATATGGTTCCATTTTCATCCGAATTTTCAAAATTGATTTTTGTTGAAAATAAAATAGATCTTGGTTTCCTACAACTTTCCTACCATCATCAAGCTATAGCAAGTTGTTCATGAACATAAACAAAGATCTAATGCATCTATGAACTCAAAACTTTAGATCTAGTTTTCTAAACTAGTTTTACATGCATGAACATGTAGATGATAGATCTATGCATAAATCATAAGGAATAACAAAAATAACAACTTAAATAACAAGATCTATGGCATAAACAAAAATCAAAGCAAAAAAGTTAGATCTACAAAATATATCAACTTTAAACAAGAAAATATAATACAAGATAATAAAAGTGGAGAAGAGAAAGATTTCATTTTTGGCATCATCATCCTAAGCTTTTAAGCTTATGGAAGTTCATTTGATGCATGAAACCTTCATTACACTTTACCTATATCACCTATGGAGCTTTGAGATGAAGATTTGCTTAGAAATCTTTAAAAATAGTGTGGAAGCCATGGAAATGGGGGCAGCTTGTTTCTTGAGGAAACAAGAAAAAAGAAGAGAAAGAGAGGAAAAAGAGAGAGAAAAGCTAAAGAATGAAAAAGGAAAATGAGTAAATGAAGGAGAGAGAGAAATGAGTGTATTAAATGAATGAAAGAAAAAAAATAAAACAAGGCAGATTGGGGGGGTGCTGTCCACGTGAAAAGAGGGAGGAGAGAGAGAGATTTTGTTGAATTTGACTCAAAATTAATTGTATAATAATGTGTAATGTAACTTTCTTAAGAAGGAGTGGAAAAATAATTAATTTGGTCAAAATGGAGTAAATGAAGGACAATGGCAGCCATAAAGAGTCAAAAATCTGCCATGAATGATTAATGAAGTGTAAAAAGATTGAAGTGAAAAGGAAGTGATATGTGTAAGGTGTACTTGAAAAGATGGGTTGTAAGAGTACTTTCTTAATAAAATAAAACAAAATAAAATAAAATTAGAAAAATTATTCCAAATAATTGTAGCAGATTTTTCATAATTAAAATTAAATAATTATTTGAATTATTTTAGTATTTTAACAAATATGTTACCGGTATGATCAAAATACGCGAATATGGGCTATAAATATATTTTTATAACCCGAAAAATTCTAAAAATATTTTATGAATAAAATATTTTTAAAATATTTTCCAATTATTAAATTAATTTATTTTATTTTTAGTATCGGATCTTAAACAGAATCTGATCCCGTAAAGACCCGAAACGAACTAAATTTTAGAAAAAAAAATTTTCTATAACATATAAAATATTTATCTAAAAATATAAGGCTTTATAAGAATAATAAAATTTTGTAATGAAATAAAAATGAATAGTGCAAAAGACTAATCAATTACCGGTAATAATGGAAATACGATAAAAAGGTTATAACTGTAACTTTTATAACCCGAAAAATTATATAACTGATATATTTAGAAATCTTATGAAATTACGAGTCTAACGGTACTATTGGTATATTTTTGATATCTCGAGCCCCGGGACACGCTTTTCGAAGTCTGTATCCGAACGGGTTCGAAATAGGTCAAAAATTTACCAATCTGATATTTTTAAACAAACTCATATTACTATGAGCTATTCTACATATTTACTACATCTCGGCCTCTAGGGTTAGGGGCACTAGATTGCCGGACTTACTATTGTATTCCGGTTAGGGTTTCCGGGTGATTTTCCGGTTTAGACCTTTGCCAATTTGGAAACTGATATTTATGTTTATACAACATATTTAATTTGAGAAATTTATTTTAAATTTTATTTTTGTAAGTATTTAATATCTCTTAATTTTTGGAATTCTTGAATTGAGTTTATTTTCGAAAGTCAATCGTTATTTGCTTTTTAATAATTTGTTTTTGAGCTTTATATTACCCGTTTTATAAGTCGGAGTTAAATATGGAATTTTTCGTACGTCGTGGTTTTGAATTTGAAGACCACTGAGTTCTTATTTTATTTTTAAAGATTTTCATTTTCTCAAGATTAAGAAGTTTCTGAATTCGTTCGTGTTTTTAACTTTCGAAATTCGGTTTTAATTTGGAGTGATTTTTAGGGTTTATTTTCGAAGTTCATCTTGAAATTATTTACTGAAATTTTCCGGGGCTTACAGAAACCTTGAAATCAAGTTAAGACTTCTAATACTTGATATTTATTTCTTGCTCATCTTTATATTTTCCATTTTTCTTCTTCTTCTTATTTTTGTTGTGTTACTAGTGCATATTCATATTAATGCATGATCATGTTGATTCTTGTCTCAACAAAAATGAAAAGGAAATTTTCTTAAATAAGGAAAAAAGAGACTAAGCTCTCTTTAAATAAATTTTGTCACTTAATAAAGATTTTTTTTTCCATCAAAGACTTGGAAATTGTTTTAATAAATTATTTTAAACAACTTAGACAAGCTTACCAAGGATTTTGAAGATATCAACAAAGAGGATTTCTTCAATAAGTAACTAAGTAAATAAACTTTCTCTTTTCAAAATAAGTAACATAAGATTTATTAAAACTCTAATGTGACAATTCCTTGTTATGTAAATTTTATAAAAACTTAATTACAGAATTTTGACCAACTTCATAATTAAAACCAGGAACCAAGCAATCTTTCTAAGTCGAGTTTAAGATCTACTTGCTAAGTTAAAATTCACTTAGAAATAAAATTGGTATACCACTTAAGGAACTAAGTTTTAAGAAGCAAACTCCATTTTTTTTAAGGAAATACAAATAATATTTATAGTGACTAGACACTCACTTGTAACAAACTAAAAATTTTCAAATGAAGGTCTATGTATGGAAAAATTATAAATTAATAAAGAAATATTGTAAGCATGAAGATTTAGAATAAGTCACTCACTAATTTTCTTATATGCTAAAACTTGAAACATCTTTTATAAAATTTGGAGTGATTTTCCTCATAACCACATAAAAATTCATATTTTAGAAAATAATTAGTAAAAGAATTAACATGAAAATAAAACATTCATGGGCTCAAAATAAGTATGAAGTCATGATTTTCTTTAATTAAGTTTCACACTTATGAAATCTAAAAATTAGAATTTTGTTTAAAGAGTCAAACTTAGAAAATTCCTTAAAAAGAAATACATTTGTGTTTTTGTCACAAATAGGTAAAATCATGTTTTATAAAAATAAATTGTTGAATAAGAATTTGTGAACAAATATAAAACCTTTAAGGAATTTAAAAGTATATTGAATTATGACTTTCTTGTTGCTAAGTCACAAATTTACAGAAATAGCAAATTAATCACAAGTTAAAGAATGACCTTTCACAAAACTCTATCTTTCATAAAAATTGGTTACAAACTATTTTAGGCAACGTCACTAAGATAATGCGTTCAATATGAGTTTATATATATTATATATATATATATATATTCAAAGGATCTTTCAATCATATAAATATCTATATTTTTGCTTATGGATTTTTGGATGAAGAAAAGTTCAAAAAAATTTGTTTTGAGGACTTGGAATCTCATAATGATTCTGTACCCTACCATTTCCAAACCAAAATGGCTTTTTATGATAAAAATAACCTTAGAAAGAGATAGATCTTTTCGAGTAAGTAGAAAATGACATATAAGATGTGAAATTCCAAGTTAAAATGAGCAAGTTATGACCATTTTAAGTTGGAATTTCATTATACGCGATTTTTTATTAACATAGCGAAATAAAATTAGAAATTTTAAGTAAAAATTTTAAAATACTCATGCCGGATATTTCTTTTGTCTAGGTGACGAAGAATATGAGATTTCTCTTCTTGGGGATTACTATAACCAAGAAGATTGCCAAATGGACGATTGAGTTTTTCCTCTTAATTTCGTTACCTTGCTTGTGCTTGTAGAGTAGTAACAATAACATACTAAGAAAAGATAAAAATAGACATGTATGAGGAATTCAGGGATATATATGCATATGTGATTCTATGCTTATGTGATAAAATGAGAATTAAGAATATCAAAACTTCGAATTGTGTGTTTAACTATTTTAGCTATCTACATGTATGATTGCTTATTGTTTGCTAAATTGTTTGATCGTCCCTAAGAAACCTTAATAAGATTTAGCTTAAGAAAAATAAAGCGTTCATGCATAACATCCATCGAGTCACATTTCTTTCGAAAGGTTGCTACTCCTATGCGTAGAGTTGGATGGACTGCTAGCGTGCTGGGACACTTGCCATGCTCCTTCCTAGAGAATCCACATCACTCGGGGAATCTGACTCCAGGTCCGGAGCCGTGCCAATCGAATGCTTTGGGCAAGGGCCTGTGGACTAGTAGTAGAAGGTAGAGAGGATCTTCATCAACAATTCCCTAGCCTTCGAGGGGTAAATCCATTTTATATATGGTTTCCAGATAACTATATATATTTGTGTAATCATGTGATTGTTGCATAGCATGCATAGCATATGTGTGAAAATTAAATAAACTTGTTTGATATTACGGTGCGAATAAAAGTGAATATCTCACTAAGCTAGTTGGAAGCTTACACCCCCATTGATCTTTGTTGAAATAGATATACCTATGGCTCTATTTGAAGATCATGACATTAAGAAAATCATTAATGAATTTTAAACTCTTATGGAAGCAATGGGAAAATAGGATGAAGTTATTTTGTAATTTCCTTATATACAATGTATGCTAGTTAGTATTTTGGTGATTACTAAGAAATGTATTTACATAGACCTGAAGACAATAGCGAGGGTATGCCCTTGAGATTTGTAATCAACCATGTTTATGCTTTATGATAAGTATTCTCCCTACCTTGTTACTTAATCGTTATCAATGTAAATTGCGCTACTCCGATGCGTTCCTTTGATTGTAATGTACATCTTGTATATGATATGGAAGCCTTTGTGTGACTAAGATAATCATTTTTATGCTTTAGTATTATGTATGACGGACTGCCATGTTTAGGATACCTTTCGGAGCATGACACAAGAAGTGAAATTAATGAAGAACAGAGTAATAGCATTGATAACAGAGGAAGTATGAGGGTTTTGGAATAGAAGCTTGATTAGCCTATAGATGAAGAAGTTGACACACTTAAAAATATGTATAAAGAAAATGTGTACCTTGTTCTTTCTATGTAGGATGTTTCATGTCTACTTAACCAGTACCATTAAGAAAATTAAGATGACAAATTCATTTTAGATTCATACTTTGCTTTTAAAGGCTTTAAATTCTATTGATGACATTACATAGTGTATTGATTTGGTCTTAGTTGTCTAGGTTGCGGTGATGACTTGATTGCGACAGGCTTAAGTGGTGGTGGGTTGAATGTATAAAGGGGATGACTCAGGCTAGAGAGAGAGATAACTAGAGAGAGGGTGATAGCAAAAGATTGGGTAAGAAGATGAGTTGTTTTCCTTGTTTTGAAGATTTTCTTTTAGAGAGGGAGGGGTTAAGGGAGAGCGTGGAAGAAGGATCAAAGGAAAAAGATAGTCTAAGAAAGAAGATGAAAGATAGTTTTTTTTTTTCCTACACACATGTAGCCACATGGCTTAATTAATGTCAAATTAGACGAAACAAGATGGAGAAAATTTTAGATTAGTTAATTGTAAAAAAACGCAACACATGTCATGTCTTTTTAAAAGTGCAAAAACACAGATACGTTCTTTGTAATTAACCCTAATAAAAATAAAGATAAAAAGATTAAAAATATATAATGAACAAATAGTGTGCATGTGTAGTTATTGTCTATAATCTAATTATGACTCTTTACGTATGTGACTTGTTACATTGAAAATCTAAAAAAAAAAAAAATAGTAATAGTGATGTATAACAAAATTAAAATATATAGTAAGGAAACAATATATATATGTGTAGAATTGATTTTTCTTACCATCTAGCAAATTATGGTAGTTTTATCTTCATGGAAAAATTCTATGGTCCCGCCATTAATTTTGATGGACCGGTCTTGTCATCATCCAATGGCTCACACCTTATTCAACCGTGATCGAATAACTAAAATAGTTAATATTTCATTTACTATATTTATTTTAACGGTTAGATCTATAGCGGATCGTAGAAGCTCCCTGTCTTTATGATACTTAGATATTTTAGTGATTTAGTTCATGAATATTCCATTATGCCAAGTTGTATTAATTATGATGTGATGATCTTAAGTTTGTGAATATTTAGAATAATCCGGGCTTATGCTATGACGTGTGTTAATGAATATCTGTGCTATTGTTGAGATTTTGTTAGATCAACATGTTTAACTTTGCATCAATTTAATAAGAGTTAATAATGAAAATAGTACCTGAATTTTTGCAAAAAGAATAATTAGGTGCTTGAAGTTTAGTTTGAACGATTTGGTACCTGAACAAAGTTTTCATTGATTTTTTTATACCTAAAGTTTGTTTTGGACAATTTTGGTACCTAAGCAAAGTTTTCATTGACTTTTTTCATACCTAAATCAAGTGAAATGAAGTGTAAAAAAAGTCTATAAAAAGTTTATTTAGGTACAAAAATTATAAAAATTAAACTTCAGGTACGAAAAAAGTTTAAAAAATTATGTTCAAGTACCAATTGTTCAAAACCAATCTTTAGCTACCTAATCATTCCTTTTGTGAAACTTCAAGTACCATTTTTGTTATTATCCCATTTAGTAATAAATAATGATTTTAATTTTAACCATATGTGAAATAACTTGACACATGATTCATGTTATAAATGTGATTATGTTTATTTGAAATATTTTTGTCATGTGGGAAAAAAATTTACTTTTATGTAAATAATCTCAGTTTCAGGTAAGTTAAATTCATCTCTTGAAGAAATAAAGCCATAACTGGCTAACATTATCTCTTTAATAGACGAGTTTAATATTATAAAATCAACTTCATCTCTTAAAAAAACAAGGTTGATTTTGTCATTATCTTTTCAAGAGATGAGATTAGTGTAAATACATTAAAATCGTTTCTTGAAGAGACGAAGTTGGCCATTACAATCTCATCTCTTTAAGATATGAGTTTAAGTTACCTATTTCAGATCTTATTTTTATCTTACGAGATTTATATAATTTTTTTGGAAAAATTTATTATTTTTTCTCCGACGTTAGGTATTGAGATACTCTTTTCTTTTCTTTTTTTTAGGTACTTATGTCACAAATTTATGTTAGTGTTATTAAAAATTCTTTAAGCATCTTGAACTTTAAAATATATGGATGGGTCATGGAATAGATCCACGGGGGAGACCCTTATTACCAAGCCAATATCATAAAAGTGTTGCTGCTTTGTTTAGTGGTTTTCTTTCGAGCATTTTAAGGGATTTTTTTTTTTGAAAAATAAAAAGGAAGAAAATAGTGTAAATTGGTCTTATTATTCAAAATTTTTCTAAAAAGGAGAACACACTTAAAAAAACAAAATTATTGCCTTAATGAGGCTATATTAATTGTCATTTTCCTTGGTTTGTATCCCTCAAATATTACAAAATTTATTTTTCAACATGTAAAGAGCGCACATGGACTAGAAATATTAAAAACCGTTGAAATGAATTATTTCCTACTTTTGATTTGTTTAATTTTTTTTTTATCAACGTGGATAAGGACAGATATTCAACTTATTATAATCAAGAAGCTCTTTCTTTGTACTAATTTTATATTATGAAATTACTTTCAATATTTTTGAAGATTGAGAGCTTCTACGGTCCTATTGATGGGATTGTCTAATTAATTATCTAACTATTAAAATAAATATGATAACTGAAATATTAGCTATTTTAGTGGTTCGATCATGATTGGATATAGTGTGAGCCGTTGGATAGTGGGGCCGGTCCCGTTAAAATTAATGATAAGATCATAAAAATTTCTTTTAAAGATGATTAACTTCTTTTCTTTTGGGGACTCCATTCATTAATTTATGAGTTATACCAAAATTAATCTTTCTTTTCGTGTTTCATTTTTGTTTCTTGAATAGATGAGTTTTGTATAACAGCAATAAACTCATCTCTTCACGAGTTTATATATTATTAGATGGATTTAAGATAACTCTAATAAACTCATGTTTTGAATAAAAAAATTGAAGTTGCCTATTAGAAATCTTTATATATATCTCTTCACGTCTTTAAATATGCTTCACATCATCTACAATTTAATTTCTAACCCCAACTTTTCATTTATTTAATTTATATTTTCCTTTTTCTAATAATTACTGACGAGATACATAATAGAAATGGGCGGTTCCGTGTTAAAAAAACTAATTTATGATTGAACTGACCGATAGGTCCGAATGCTCCATCATTAAAAAAAAAAAAAAATAGATTAATTATGATACAAAAGAACAAGGTGCAACCATCAATATGTCAATTGTTAACTAAAAAGTAAATGTTACAATCTTTTTCTTCAAACTTTTAAGTTTTTACGATATATAATATATATTAATAATTAAATTTATTATTTTCTATAAGTCACTAGGGAAATTCCTTTCGTCTATTAAAGTAATACTCAAAAGTCTATAAGGCTTTAGATTTTAATATTTAAAAAATGTACCATTGAGGTTTTACTTTTTATTTTTAATTTTAACTCTTCCTTTTAACTTTTGAGAATTATTATTGCCTTTTAGTCTTCTTAGCCAAGCCTAAAACAAGCTAGAAAAACCTAGTCTCAAAACTCAAAAGGAAAAAAACTAAAATTAAAACAATTATTATTAAAGTTTATAGTTTTGAGTTTAAAATATGTAATATGTTATTTCAAGTATAAATATTTTTCTTCAAGTTAGTTTCAATTGGATCCAAATCTTGATAATGGACTTATATATCATATATGATTCATGTTTCTCATTGATTTAATGGCTTAAATATTAACAAAGTTGAGTTGATCTAATCATATTTAATTCAACTCCTAACTGAACTTGGTTTAATCTCTCCACTTCACTCCTTACCTTCTCGTATGTCCAAGTCAATCTTGATCCAGATTTGACAACATTGATACATAGTATCTAGTGCATGTTTGCAACGAGCTTGCATACAATATTAATTAATACTTAGATAATCCACGCGCACACACATATTTTTGCCAGAATTGTAACATGTGAGTAAAAGAAAATCCGAGTTGAATTTGTAAAACTCATAATAATAGTAAATTAATGAGGGGTGTTGCGAGAATCGAACTCGCGACCTCTCGCACCCGAAGCGAGAATCATACCACTAGACCAAACACCCAGTAACTGGGATGTAAATTGCATTTCTAAATCTTACCTCAATTGCAATCTTCTGTCAATATATCCATTTTCGTTTGCCGCTGGGAGCATATGACCTTGGGGGCAAATGGCTGCTCTTGGTTGTACTCCTTCGTCTTCTCTTTTTCTCTACAACCTGCGTCGCCCTCAACCACAGCCCATCACCACAACCTCCTCCTCTCTTCTCTCTTTATTCTCCAATCCCCTCTGTTCCACCACCACCGGTAAATCAGCACCGTTCTCTACCTGTCTTCACTCAATCTCTAAACCTCTCCTTTTCCAAACCTTAAAACCCAACACCCTTTTGGCTCGTCTTCAAAACCCTCAAACTTTTTACTTCTCCCGTGGCCACTTCCTGCTGTCTTCACTGTCTGCGGAATTTTCACGAACAGCTTCTTTGCATTCTGAAACCACCCTCAATGACCCCGAAGACGACGACTTGAGCGACGAAGATGATATTGGGGGAACAGAAAAAGGAGAGCTATTAGGGAAAATTGAGAACAGCTGCGGTGAGAGAGTAAGTGAGAATGGTTTGAAGTTGCCGAATTTGAGCGTAAAGGAAAAGAAAGAGTTGGCTTCTTATGCGCATAGTTTGGGCAAGAAGTTGAAGTGTCAGCTTGTGGGGAAATCCGGTGTGACTCATAACGTCGCAGCATCTTTCATTGAGAATCTTGAAGCCAATGAGCTTCTCAAGGTAATATTGAATACATTCATTTCAACTGAATTCTATTCAATTTTAGCTCGATTATTATAGTTTATCACCATAAAGTGATATTATTATTTGTGGAGGTGTTATTGTAATTTTGAGTGTTGAGATATATTGTGATTGTGGGTGTGGGTGTGGGTGTGGCTGTGCTTCCCATCAGACTAATGTTGGACTGGTTTATCTGATAGTTACACAAAAAGTTTACGAGACAGCTGTTTCATTCTGCTGATGTTTTGTACTTCCTAGCATAATTTCCAAGTGGTGCAATTATACGCGACCGTCTGATGCATCACCAACAATGGAGGCATGGCCTATTGTTGATACAATGCCTTACCCTCTTTTGCTTTTATTCTGAATGATAAATCCATTTTTCATTCAATATTGTGATGCTTTGTCTGCAACCATCTACAAGCTTTTTGGCTATCAACAATAAGTTTCGAGACATGAGCCCTAATCATCTTTACTTTCTCACACTACGACGTTCATTATCAGATTTTTGACATATGAGTTAGCTATGATCATTTATCCCTAGTCATAGTTACTGATACGATCAAGTTTGATTGACCACGAGCCTGAAGAATGTAGACTCTTGCATAATATTTTTTAAAGGAGGATAATCGGTGGTTCTCCGCCTATACCCCTTGTGACTTAACCTGAGACCTTATTGAGTTGTGTTTCATAATCTGTGTAATCTTGTTTGTTTTCTCCAATTCTCTATTGTTTAAATCCTTGTTTTGCTATTTTAATGCGTTTTCTATCTGCATCATACTTTTAAGTTCAGTAACATGTCTGTGCAAATTAAAACATCATTCATTGAAATCCATGATTGTGTTCTGTGATGCCATGGCTGTCAAAGATTGGATTTTGATTGTCATTTACTCATGCACTTATTTTGTTTAAGAATTGGAACGGAGGATAATTTTTTAGTTTCCTCAAGGATTTCCATCATTTATTTGATTTTTCTGGGCAGATCAAAATTCACAGCACATGCCCAGGTGAGCTGGATGATGTGGTTCGGCAATTAGAGGTGCTTACTGGCTCAATTGTTGTTGGTCAGATAGGACGTACAGTTATTGTATACAGACCTAGCCTCACCAAACTGAAGGCAGAAGAGAAGAAGATGAAGGCTCGCAGAGTTTTTGTCAGAAAAGAATTGACGCCTAAGTCAGCAATCATGGTAATAACATAATAGCAGGATGTTGCACCACAATTTCTCTTGAATTTTGCTGCATTGTCCTTTTCTCATTGTTACCAAAGGTGCCCATTTAAAGTTAGTCCTGTCTTGCTTTTCTTCGTCTTGCTTTTTCTTCCATCTGACAGAAACAAATTTTGTTTTGAGAGCAAGTCCATCTCCTGCTCCGCATTTGCCTTTTAACATCTCTACAAATGTAGTACAAATAAATAATGGAAAAAGGTAGGTCAAATTTAAGGAAACATAAAGAAATAAATTGTTTCTGCTGAGATTTCTTCAAAGTGATCTGGTTTTCAAGGTTTTTGTGCGTATTTAAACTTATCTAATGGAGGAGGATATTGTTTCATATATATCGTTCTCTCTTCATCCAACTTTTAATAATAATCTAACATCTCATTTTTCTCTCTTTCTTTAATAATCTCTGGAATACTGTTAAAAGAAGATATCTTTTGAATGGAATTAATAACTTGTGGAATATATAGGTTTTGAATAAAGAAGTAATAATGGTTTCAAGTCCTGTAGATCAGAAATTTTCAATTGCATTGTGCAGCTACTGACCAGTTCCTTTTGATGTTTTCAGAAGAAGGCTGTAGCATCAAGAGCATCTGGACCTGGTCGCCTCAGAGTGGTAGGATTTGAGTGGCTGGCTGGTAATGTTGTCATCTGCCTTGTACTACATTGGGCACGAGACGTGGTGTTTACCTGAATGGTCTGAGGTCCTTTATTTGAATTGCCAACTACAAGAGCAACTTGTCCTGTCGGTGAAGCTGGATGAGTTAGATTGATGTGAGTTATTGGGCTCTCAAGGGCACTACTCTTTCATTTGTCTGTCCTGTACCCGATGTTTGCATACCTTGCTCAGATCTTGAAAGGCTTGAGTCAGCACCCATTTTCATCTTCGTCAACATATATAGTAAGTCTTCTTGCAATCACGATGCATGGTAATGCAATTTGTACCTCAAAACTTGCAGTCAAATGCTAACCTGATGTCCAATTGTGTTTTGGATTGTTCATGAGATCTTCATTTCTTTCGAGTTCTCTCGAGTAGAAGGTATTTATTTTAATGTCTTCATACAATTTTTATGCACTGTGCCATTCGAAAAGAGTCTTTCTTAGTTAGTTCAGCTAGAAAAACCTGTTCTTGTTTGAGTTGCATAAGCATTTAAGTTCATCTTGGTGCTGTGGATTGCATATTTCCTGGAGTAATTCATATTGCTTTCTGAACATCTAAAGTGGGGAATTCTTAGAAATCGGGAAAAAAATCAAACCAACAATTGAGTTTTTCAATAAAACAAAATGTTCACCAAGAAACAACGCAATAAGCTAATCTTAAACACTGGTTAACAATGTACAGATCATTAAGGATGTAAGCAGTTCTAATCTGAATTGGTAACAGCTTAAATCCACAAACTGGATGCCACTCTATATATGGTCAATTGCGGAGATAGAGAAGTTCTGGAGAAAAAGGAGGGTAGGCTGGTAGACTTATCAGGTTCATTGTGGAAAGAAACTAATGATCTCTTGAGTATGGCTTGTTAAGAGATTCTTATGATCTCTAATTAAGGACCCGATCAAAGAGAGAACCTAGGATCTTTACGAATACAAAATCTGAATTCTTTTATGCAAAAATAGGACTCGTCTTTCTCATTGCATTTCTGCCATTTACAATACACACATAAGTGGCTGCGACATGCCTCTCCACACATGAAATTCAAATAATTGTTGAGACAACTACTACAGATAACTGCCTAAATAACTCACCTCCAATTCAAAATACATCCATATCACATATTAGATTAGGGCACGTCACGCATCACACTACACTAAAATCTACTGTACATTACCACAACGAGGACACAAGATACTATATTACCACAGACATGACAATGTGCGTGGTCTCATGCGCAACCCATGGATGGTGTTGATGTTTTTAAGCACTTCTTACACCAAAAAGAGTCAGCATTGCCAGTAAGACTTTGGGAAATCTAGGTTCGAATTTTCATTTTTATTTATTTTTATTTTTTAAATAGTAATTCCTATGATGTCGATCATGGGTTCGACCATCTATTTGGTCCTTTCCCTCCCCGCTCTCTTTCTCTTGATCTTTTCCTTTTGAATGCCGACTAGAGATTTTTTTTATGACAAATTGGTCGATTGTTCCAATAGGTGCTACTGTTTCATCTCTATCTTCTCCGTATTGTCTTTGTATAAATCTAGTAATGTGTCAAATTGTTGTTGAATTTACTTCAATTCTTCTGTGAAATCTTGGCTTTAATACCAAATGTTATAGTATCGATTATATTTAACTTTTCAAGCTCGTTATGGAGAGATCCTGCGATCTCTTGATTAAGGCTTGTTTCTGATTTTACTAATTTGGTAATGCTACCATTTGCTTTTCATGTGAGAACTTGATTCAAAAGTTGGCCATTAAATAAGAAAAAAGAGTAGATGTATAGTCCAAAATAAAATATTGGGTTAATGTTGCAAATGGCACTTGAAATTTTATAAAATGTCCAATTAGAACATTGAAATCAATTATTTTAGTACCTAGGAGAATTTTCTTTGCATGTCAATTTTGAAATCAATTATTTTAGTAATTGGGAGAATTTTTTATGCATGTCAACTTTGGGATAAAATATTTTAGTTCTTAAGAGAATGTTTCGTGCTTGTCATTCATACCTTATATGGCACCATCAAAATGTTTGCAAACATGGATGAAATATATGATACACTACCACATGTCATGTAGCGAGTTGGAAAAATTTTCATCAATCTTATGTGGAAAACTTGAAAACATGAAGTCCATTTTCTAAAGAAGAAAGAAATGGGAAAAAAATAAAAAAAGACAAGCATGGGCCACTAGTGCCTCATTCACTTTGCCGTATAAAATAAGGGATAGTTGAATTCAAACTCAATAGTAATGTAATAAAGGTTTAATGACTATTATAATATTCATTTAATATAAGAAAAAAATAACAAGTAATTATTGGGATAAAAGTGAAATATTTATAATGCCATTGTCTTTGTTATAACAGGATGATATTTGTATGTGTAATATTCTTAAGATAGGGATACTTATGCCAAAGATTGAAAATAAACTATTGAATAATAATTCATGTGTGTAGGGATATAAATTGCTATTCATTATTTGCATGATAACAATGTATTATCCATTGGGAAAATTCTATGGTAAATATTAATTGTTAGGAGCTTCAACGGAGTGTCCGCTATTAATTTAACTGTTAAAATAAATATAATAAATAAAATATTAATTATTTTAGTGATTCGATCACGGTTGGGTACGATGTGAGGGGTTGAATGGTGATGGGATCAGTTTCGTTAAAATTAATAGTAGGATCATATAATTTTCCTAATTATTATTTGTCTTAAATAAATATTATAATAGTAGTTTTACATAAAACGAGAAAGAAATGCATAGCTATTACCTTCAAGTGAATGAGCTATAGTAGCAATCTACAAGAGTTATTTTTTATTAGTAACCAACAAAATTAGGAATGGGAGGAGAGAAAAGATAAGGATAAATACCATAATCCTGATATTGTGAACGAACGGAGGAGATAACTGATTGAAGGAAAAAAGAAATCAAAGGAGCAGTACAACTATTTCGAAGGAAGCCAAAATGTTGATTCCCAATCGCAACAAATCACTACAGCAAGAAAAATGGCAAATTGAAAATCCAAAGAAAAAGTTAAACGCTAAAAAATATGGAACATTACATAAACGATCGACAATTTAAACTTTGCAAGAAAAAGTTGATGAAAATAGCATTTAAATTAGCAATTATAAGCGCCAAAGAGCCTATCGAAGCAGGATAAAACCCCCCTAAGGACCAGGCTGATAGAGACAAAAGGGGTAAAAAAAATAAAAAAAGGTGATATTTAAATTTGAACAAAAAGAGCAAAATCGAAGGAAAAAAGGGCACAAAATGAGGATGCTAAAAAAGCTACATTAACTCAGAATAAGGATTCGATTAGACCACTAGGGATTCAGTGAAGAAAGGAAAAGGCCCTGGAAAACCAATGTTCTGATTTGAGCAAAAAAATGTAAAATCAAACAAAAGAGATTTAGGGAAGTTGTTCAGAAATTTAGATAAACAAAACTTACAAAAAAATTATTGTTGAAATGGTCTTGTATGAGCCTGGTAGACTTGTGCAGTGAGTTGGAACCGGCGGTTCTAGTTTCAAAAAATAAGAAGCCAAAACCGAAATCAAGAAGCTTCGTTCCATTCTGGTTCCTCGAGAACCGCTGTTTCCCTGCACGGTTCTGGAATCGGAAAAATTTTCAATTTTTTTTTAATTTACAATACATATACTGTATCTGACATATATTTCATATCATGTTTGAATTTTCTTTGTCTTATTTTTCCTCTTTGTCTCCTCCTTCTCCCTCTTGCTCTCTCCCGTTAAGCCCCCCCTCCCCTTCACCAAAAAAAAAAAAAAAAAAAAAATCTATGAATACTTGGACTAAAAGGTCCAAAACTTTTTGGTTTTGCTTTTTTTTTTTTTCCCCCTAAATCTCCTCACAAATATGCTGCCTTATATTGTTTTCCCTTCTAGCAAGAATTTGCCGCCCATACGTTGTAGATACATTATTTTATTTGATTTTTTTTCATTGAACAGACCTAGAACCACTGGTTCAAATCCGATTCCAAAGTCGGATGGGGTGGTTCATAATCGAACCGGGCTCATATCTAGAGCTTAGGTAATATTCAAACAAAAGGAACCCCAAAAAAGTTCAATTTGGGTTTGTTCTCTTCAACTTAGGTTTCATTTCCCTTTAACTTAGGATTTCTTTTTATTAAGTTCTTTCATTTGATTTTGATGATAATAAAAGGATTATTAGGTTAGTAATATGTTTCATTCAGTGTGAAGACTTAAAATAAGGTTAGTAGATACAAATTGATGAAAACAACTAAGAATTGGACATGTAACTAAAGGATTATCAAGTAGTTTCAAGTATCAAAGACAAAAAAGCAAATGTAGGTGGTTCTCTGAGAGATTTTTTAGTTTAATTGAATTCAAGAACAATGCTTAGAGACTACACCTCCACAATTCTGGAACGACCCGAAAGCTTACAAGTTGGTTCAAATAAAGTTTTCTTGACTCATTGAAAGCCTAGCTCCAAGAATGAATATATTTGGATAATATATTCATCATATTCCATTAAAAGTTGGACATATATCTAAGGGGATTAGTCATTTTATAAAGTTGCAGCAGACTTGAAAGCATTTCTTTCAACCATCTTATTGCAGATTTGATTTTTAGTTATTTCAAGTGATATATTTGATATTAAGAATATTTAATCTAAGAGATTTGAAGATTTTGTAGAAGCTTTGGATGGTTTTCTCTTTTATTGCTGATTTCGTTATTTCCACCCTTGAGTCTTGGATATCGTGTGACTTTCTTCCAATTCTTGCTTAGCTACTTTCTAGGCATCACTCCTGGGTGATCGATAGCGAAGTATATCATGATCACATTGAAAGAGAAGATATTGTGCTAAAAAAGAGGGATATTAATGTAGACCATATCAAACTTAATTTGATAAGTTTTATCTTGAATTGGTTGGATAAATTTTGAAGTAAAATATCGAGGATATATCAAGAGGCTTCAAGATACGTAGAGGAAACTCACAACAAGTTGGTGTCAAATTTTCAATGAAGAAATGAAGATAAAAATCATCTAAACAGAGAGAGATATCAAGGGATTTCAATGTTCAAGAAAAGATACTCTTCTTATCCTAATCTAGTCGTTGGAAAACAACATCTATAAACCTCAAGTTTTCAAAATTTCTACATACAACAACATTTGAAAGTTACACTCTCACATATTACTTGTGCTGCATTGCATTCTTCTTTAGCATATTAGCTTATTTGCAATTTTATTTTTATCCTTGCTACATTTTTCTTTATTGTTTAAGTCGTGATTTTAGTGCTGTGTTAGCAAGATTTCTAGATTACAAATGACCTTGAAGTTTGTTTTATGTAAGGTTTAGTTAGTAGGCTGATAAAGGAAAATTGAGTCCAAGATTGTAATTTGGTAAACCTTGTATTCTTCTTTTGATTATTGGATATAGTTGAACTTAACTGTGTGGAAGACAGGGTCCTCGGCTTGGAGGTGGAAGAGAGGATCAGTATATAAGACAGAACCTCTATAAATACTTGAACACACTTTTTTTCTTCCATTATTATTTTAATTTTTGCACTTTATAAAATTGTGTAGATTTCCTATATTTGTTTCTTCATAATTAAGATATAACTTAAAATTTTATTTTTCATTGACTCAGTTTTAACCTTTGGTGGAACTTAGTCCAACCCCTCGATCCCTACCCCCTTAGCATATTTGCATCAATCTTCAGTCTAGGTTTGACAACATTGGTTATAATTGTCCATGTCATAGAGCATTTTAGTTGTACAATGCTCATGTGCCAATTTAGAAGTCTCAAATAATTAAATACAAATGTTTATGACTCTAGTTTGTTACATAGCGCATCAATACTACTGGGGTATCTTGTAGGGGTGTGACGGATACTATGTAAATTTATATGATCAATTAAAATTATGTAGTTTGCATGAAAATTATGTACGATAAACCGCTTGTTTAACATATAAATTATATATAAAAAATACAATTTTGTGTAGCTATTTAAATAATTAATACTATGTAAATTTGTATGATCAATACTTGCATTAGTGTTTAAATAATTAATACTATATATTTGAATAATAAATTAAAATTATATAATTTGCATGCATTGTGTTGGATGAATAATAATAAAAAAAAAGGAACATGAGGTTGATTACTTGTGCTTTGAACCATCGTTTTTGCCTGCTTTTCCCCTTTTTGATTGCCAGAGTTAGTTCATTATGACCTCTAAGGAATAAAGTCGATTGAAGCCGACTAAATTATATCAAGTAGCATGCTAATTTTCTCTGATGGGCCTTTTGTTTGGGAAAAAGAAAAACACCACTAATGAAACCAAATAATAATAATCATCCTCAATTTAATTATGTAGATTTCATTTATTTGTTTCTTCATAATGAAGATATAACTTAAAATATTATATTTCATTGACCCCGGTTTGACCTTAGGTCGAACTCGATCCCTAACCCGATAAATGCTATAATACTCTTATTTCTAAGATGATTTTTGGGCTCATTTAGCTGATACTTTAAATAAACATCATTTAGAAATGGCTTTTAGTTGCTTAAATTGTCAATTTTAGGTATTATGAACTTCTCCTTAAAGAACAAGAAGGAATATAACAAGAATGAAGTAAAACAACCTCGTTTTGGAGGATTTAGAAGACCTAACATCCCTCCCAACAGACCCATTTGAAGGACCATTTGCTTCAGGAAGTAATCAGAGAGGGCAACGGGTGTCCAAACAAGGCTGTTTGCAAGGATGTTTGAGTGTATATTCAAGTTAGTAGGCTTAACAGCCCTCCAAATGAAGTTGTTTGAAGGGGTGTTTGAGCTAAAATCCAACATCAGTAATCGCAATAACCCCTGCAATAGCCCTGTTTGGGACCTCGTTTGCACCAATGGAAGTTTTTCTAGTCTGTTTTATTTTGAAATTTTGATGACCCATATAAATACCTTTTGGAGAGAGAAAGAGGAGGCAGTTATACATTTTGTTAAACTACTAGATACATATGTTTTTCTTTGGCTTTTTGAGAGATTTTTGCAAAACAAGTCATAAAGACACAAGGGAAGATCAAATCCGGATTTCTAGATCCGAGTTCATCAACTGAGCTTCCATTCTAAGGGTTATATTCATGAATTCAACTCTTTCTTTTGAATTTAATTTGTTTTTTGATATCAATATGGAGGAGTAGATCGTAGATCTAGATTTTGTTTGGATTTGAATTTCATCTTGTGTTAAGAATCTGATTCTAATGAAATTCAATTAATGTTCTTATATTCAAATTTCACGTTCTTAATTGATTTATGAGATTTGCATATCCAGAATGCAGATTTATGATTGATTTTCATTTAAGTGGATTGAGAAATGCCTTTCATGAATAGATCTATGCAATTTGATGAGATTTAATTGTGATTCTAGAGATAGGTTGCAAGAATTTTCCATGTATTCCCTGTTTTTTTTTTTTTTTGAGTTCTTAATCTTTATGCGATCTTAGATTGTAATTAGTTAAGGAGAGATCCTATTTAATCAATCTAAGATTAGATAAAATGATTAATTCGAGAGGATGATTAGTTTGCATAAGAAACTCAATGGTATAAGATCTCAATTCGGATAATCTTTAGTATTCTATGATTCACATGATGAAGGACAAGATCTAGGTCATGTTAGATATTGTTTGTTGATCAGCTTGCTGTTTTAGTGATCTTGTTTGCTGATCTATCTTAGTTAGTAGTTTTTCCTTAATTAATGGAATTAATCAATCAATCTCTCTCAATTTGCTAAATAGTAGAAATAGAGTAAATACCAGCACTTATTCCTTCCTTGTGTACGACCTCGATTTGAACATTATATTACGATTTGATAGGTCTGTTGCCTATTATCCTTCATAGTTGATTTTAGAAAGTGTTTTGTAAATTTAAATTATGATTGGTAAAAAATTATCCATCATAACCCCTTAACACATCTGGGTCAACCCTCAGTCTGGGTCTAACAAAAATCTGTTATAACTATCTATGTCATAGAGCATTCTAGTTGTACAATACTTATGTGCCATTCTGGAAGTCTCAGACTGTTGAATACAAATGTCTGTGACTCTAGTTTGTTACATAGCATTTCGATACTACTGAAGTACCTTGTAGGGGTTTGACATATACTATGTAAATTTATATGATCAATTAAAATTATGTAATTTGCATGGAAATTATGTATGATAAACCGCTTGTTTAACATATAATTTATGTATGAACAATACAATTTTGTGTTGCTATTTAAATAATTAATACTATGTAAATTTGTATGATCAGTACTTTTGTTCGTGTTTAAATAATCAATACTATATAAATTTGTATAATAAATTAAAATTATATAATTTGCATGCATTCTGTTGGATGAATAATAATAAAAAAAAAAAAAAAGGGAAGACGAGGGGGTGTTGCGAGAATCGAACTCGCGACCTCTCGCACCCGAAGCGAGAATCATACCACTAGACCAAACACCCAAGGGCTATGGTTTCGGTTTCAATTTTTTTATCTAAACGTTTTTTGTGGTTTTCGGTCGGCAAATGCTTACACAGGTTGTACACAGTGTCCTTCTTCTCCTCCGTAACCTACGGTGACCTCTACCACAACCCATTACTACATCCACTCTACGCCACCTCTACCACCACCACTAAAGTAAGTCCATTTTCTACCTGTCCTCACTCGAACTCTAAACCTTTCCTTTTTCAAATCTTAAAAGCCAACACCCTTTTGGCTCGTCTTTCAAACCCACAAATTTTTTCCCTCACCCTCAACCGCTTTTTGCTGTCTTCACTATCTGCGGCATTTTCACAAACAGCTTCTTTGCATTCTGAATCACCCTCAATGACCCCGAAATCAACGACGTGAGCGACGAAGATGATATTAGGAAAGAACAAAAAGGAGGCGATTTGGAGAAACCAATGAGCTTCTCAAGGCGACATTGCATTCTATCATTTCGATTTAATTTTAAAAATTGGTCAGGTTGGAGTTAAAAGAATAAAAAAAAAAAAAAAAGAACCGGATTACGGTTCGGTTCGGGCGCACACCATAGTTCCCACGATATACATCGACAGAACTTGGTTCCTTACTTCAAATGCACGAAATCGAAATTCCCTTTTCCATTCCCCATAAACCCTAAAAATCTTTACCGTCCAAAGTTTCACACTTTACAGGGTATTCATATTCCCATCTTCAACACCATTGCTTCACCAGCACTTCAAAATTCGAACCTTTTCTTGGGTTTTACTTCAAAGCTCAAGTTTATACTTGGTTTAAGCTGGTTTTAACTCTTAAGTCTCTCTCTTTGCTCTGTGGTTGTTCCAAAATGGCATCTTTCGGAGCGCCCTGTTATCAGTCTCTCATTTCGCATCGGATGAGAAACTCTAGGAATGCCATTCAGTGGAGATTTAGAGCTAGGGTTAATGTTGCTGAAGGAGGAGGAGGAGATGGTTCCTCTTCGTATTTGGATATGTGGAAGAAGGCTGTGGAAAAAGAGAGGAAATCGAATGAGTTCCAAAAGATTGTAGAGAAGATGGATGTGGATGATAGAGGTTTTGATGGTGGGATTCCGGATTTGGAGAAGAAGAGTGAGGAGTTCCAGAAGATCCTGGAAGTTCCTAGAGAAGAGAGAGATAGAGTTCAGCAATTGCAAGTCATCGATCGTGCTGCTGCGGCTATAGCGGCCGCACAGGCCCTTGTGAAGGAGGGAGGGAGTTCTGAGGATGGAGGGGTAGTTGTGGCGAATGATGGTGGATGGATTTCACAGGATAAAAAGAAGGAAAATCATAGTGGGATTGTATTCTTGCCTGCATCCGAATCTTCTGGCAACAGCACGCCTGGCCCAGATTTCTGGTCCTGGGTACCCCCTCCGGGTAATGATGGCGATTCTGGAGATAATATTTTGCAGCCAATGAGGAAACCATCATCATCTTCAATCAATCCACTCAAGGAGATGGAACGATCTACAGATACTCTTGCACTTCCTTTTGAAAGCATACTTAATCATGGGAAACCAAACCGTACTCTTCCTCCTCTTCAATCGCTAGTAAAGGTTGAAAAGGAAGAAATTTCAAGTGCTAATTCTGAGGTACCATCCTTGAAAGAGGATCATGAACTCGAGGATTTATCATCAGCACATGCGGCTGAAGCAGCCCATGCATTGGAGGAAACAGATAAACTGTCATCACATGGTATAAGCGTAGATGGAGCAAGGTGGTGGAAGGAAAGTGGAATCGAGAAGAGGCCAGATGGTGTGATCTGTAGGTGGACCATGAAAAGAGGGGTCAGTGGTGACCAAGTCACTGAGTGGCAGGAAAAGTTCTGGGAGGCTTCTGATGAATTTGGCTACAAGGAACTTGGTTCAGAGAAATCAGGGCGTGATGCTACTGGAAATGTTTGGCGGGAGTATTGGAGAGAGTCCATGCGGCAAGATTCAGGGCTGCTGCACCTTGAGAAAACTGCTGACAAGTGGGGGAAGAATGGAAAAGGTGAGGAGTGGCAAGAGCAATGGTGGGAACATTACAATGCTGCCGGCCAATCTGAGAAATGGGCCCATAAGTGGTGTAGTATTGACCCAACAACAGAGCTAGATGCTGGTCATGCTCATGTTTGGCATGAGAGATGGGGAGAAAAGTATGACGGACACGGAGGGAGCATCAAGTACACGGACAAATGGGCTGAGCGCTGTGAGGGTGATGGTTGGTCAAAATGGGGTGACAAATGGGATGAAAATTTTGATCCAAATGGTCATGGTGTGAAGCAAGGTGAGACATGGTGGAAAGGCAAACAAGGCGAACAATGGAACAGAACCTGGGGAGAAGGCCACAATGGTTCTGGATGGATTCACAAATATGGGAAGAGCAGCAGTGGAGAGCATTGGGACACGCATATTCAGCAGGATACTTGGTATGAGAGGTTCCCACATTATGGATTTTACCACTGCTTTGATAACTCTGTCCAGCTCAGGGAAGTTAAAAGGCCTTCTGAGATGTTATAACTTTTTGAAGATTTCCATCTGCATTATATAGAGTTTATACACTGGTATACATATATATATGTATTTGTTCTAATAATGTGCTTTTCTTGAGCCATTATACTGTTTAATTTATTCTTTGCTGCTGAAGCAATGCACTTTTATTCCACCAACCCCTACCAAAAAAAAAAAAAAAAAATAATAATAATAACCAATTTTTGCTTTATCATCAGAGCATCAATATAAAGCAAGTTCGTTTGATGTTGAAAAAGATTGGACTGCTTGGTATGGGTCCTCAGTGGTCATGGATCCTTTATGGTTTATTGATATTATTGTTGTTGTGCAAGTATTATTGTAATTTTGAATCTCGACTTTTTTTTTTCCTTTTCTTATCTGCCCCAATTAGACCGGATTAAACCCATTGATCTTGAATTCCTTGGATAAATTGCGTACTCTGGCATTGGCTTAGTCTAAAATTCTTAGTTTCTTTCAAAGCAATCCAATTTCGGGATGGTTTTCCAGATTGAGATTTATGAGACAGTTGTGGCAATCTACTGATGTTATGTACTCTACTTTCTAGTCAAATTTTCTAGTGCAATTAAATGTGATCCTTTGATGCATTAGCAACAAGGACACAGTGGAGCCTTATCGGCTTATCCCGTTGGTCGGATCAAAAACTGTCTTTTAAAGCATAGGGAACTAGCATTGACTTCTTCGACGAACATGTTGTCTGAATACATTGGAGTGCAATCATTAGTTTGAATTGAAATATGGGAGAACCAACATTTTTCATATGCATGACTTTCCTTCGTACATGGTTTATCCATCTCCTAAGTAGCTTTTATTACTCTATTAGGCTGAGTTTCATTAGACTTAGACTGAGTCGTAATCTATTATTGACTCAGTGCCTTCCCCTGTTTTGCTTTTACTTTGAATGATGATTCCTTATGTGTGCGTCCACTAGCTGTGAAGAGAAGAAGATGAAGACTTGTTGGAGTTGTCAGGAAAGAATTGATGCTGAAGTCGGCGGTCATGGTAATAACGTTATGAAAGGAAGACGTACAGCAACTTCTCTCGAAATTTACTACATTATTCCAATTTGCTGTCCCAGACTCAGTGCATTGGTTCGAGGCAATTAACATTTTTATCGTCATATTCACTAAAATGTAGGATTTGTAGAATCGTACAGAATCATGCAAAATTGATAAAATATTTGATCTAAAGTTTGCATCTAATCAATTTTGTATCCATTTTAATTAAGAAAAAATATAGGAAATAATAAATTCGTAAAATGTATATTTGACTTGTGATTTTAACAACTATGGTCATACTTTTGGACTCATTGTGATCTTACTACATGTTGTATGCAATTGTTATAATTTCATTTTTCTATCTTCTCACAAAAAGTGAAGTCTTGTGAAACAGGATAACTCATAAATTTCATCAAATGCTAATCTTGCCCCAATAGAACGCAATTTTTAAAAGACTCAAGTCATGTGCTGTATGCACATAATCAGAAATGCAACAACAACAACAACAATAATGCTCATTTTCTGAATTCAGAAATCCAAGTCCATCCTTGGATCTCTCATTGACAAAAGTATGCTTACACTAATATATAATTGAGGAATTTTGTACCAGGAACACAATTTGTCATGCTTTGTTTACCTGACAATCTAGGAGATCTTCCTTAATGATCCTTAGTCACAATATACCTATGAGAAGCACCCCAGAAATTATTGCAATTTGAAAAAAGAATTTCATTCAGAGGCAATGTTGCTCACTGTACGCTTAAACACGGAGCAATAATCCACAAATTTTTGCACCTCATCCTGGAAATAATCATTGTTATCTGATACTTTGAGGCAGCTTCTTGGCAATTAAATGAGAGAGTCATCATCAATTTGAACTCTAGAATTATGCTAGCAGCAGTACGGCATAATAGATATGGTTGTTAAGCAGCTTTAAGCTTTCCTACTTGGTATTGACCCAAATCCTCAGAATAAAGAATCCCCGTAGGAGAAAGCAGACGTCTGAGAGCGAGGAAAAATCGCGCCTGACAACAAAAATGTCTACTTTAGGGTGGAAAAAGAAAGAAAATCTGAATGCCCTAGACAGTTATTGAAGGTTGATTGTAAGAGGGGATAGGAATGATTAGAATTACCCATTGGAAAGCAACAAGAGCAGCCCAGCATCCTTGCAAGCCCAAACCTCTGTTGCTTACAATCTGGAGGTGAAAGAAAAAAGTTAGGAAGGTTGCAGAACTAACTTTGCAGCATATTGTTCACATTAACTACTGAAAATGGGAGCATACCAGGAGTAGAAGGGCCCCAAGGGAGAAGCATCCGCTCATTGCTAAACTAATATATTTGAATTCTCGTCCCGCCTACACTTGCAGTAAGAGGGAGGGGGAAAAAAAAAAAAGGGAATTCTTGATGATGTTAACATGACTTGCAAATAATGCTGTATCATTCCATAAGAAACAAGAAAAATAGTAAAATGTGCATACATTTCAACTCCTTTGATTTTACTGTTCTGTATTAAGTATCAAAATCAAGCTTTGTTATATCGATTTTACATAAATAAGCTTTTAAATGTCCATGATCCATATAAATATTGCATCTGTTCTATGCTGTATTCAATAGGGGATGTGTTGATCAAGTTATTGTTAACTATGAGCTTTTGGATGAATTGGACATAATTCATTTAAGTTTAACAACCAGAATAAACACTGCACCGGTTTTTGTGACACTGAATTAAAAAGCCAACTTATCTTACCAGTAACGTTCCCTCCAGGCTGTGAGTACACGGTGTTCCAGATAGGGCAATAAAGAAAGGAAGCAGAACTTTGTGTATCTGTAGGAAAAGAGACAAGAGTGCATCAGTGAGAAGGATCAGATAATTATGCCATTTGGTCTTTTTCATAAAGCTATGAGACTATGTAGTATGTAGAATCTTTCAAGTCCAATAAGTCAATATACCCAGAAAACTTTTTAACCAGATCAGATGTGATAACATATTCTACAGTGTCAAAAAACTATAAGTAAGTTATTCCATTCAGAGAGGTTTTTCTATCTTGATCTGTCATTGTGCATAGTTTGCATCTAATGCAACAAGCAATGAAAACTTGAATTGACCTTTGAGCAAAAGGTTATAATAGAATCAAACATGATACCACCTCCAGCACCAAAACTTAAAAAGCCAAACATGGTAGTTCAAAGATACATAATATTTTAAGAAGTAAATTGGGTGATTTTACATCAATTTCAGTAATATGTTAATTTGATTATAATCTTCAATAAGATCAAGTTGCTAGGGCAAAACTTTAAGCTTACCTCCCCTATGACATTTGGATCTTGTGTGAAGATATTGGGAAAGAAACCAGGAACACATGCTCCTATACCTGATACGACCAATCCCAGTATAGTTCCAATAATCATAAGTGACTTCAGTAACATACGTGCCTGTTTGTCAATGAAACAACCTTTTTAAACATTGTTATTGCAGAAATAGGATGGATGTTTATAAATGTTATCATTATAAGTACAATACATGATTGTTGAGAAATGTCTACGAATTAATGATCTATTCGTTTGATGTTGAGAAAACTACGAGAAGCTGAATTACCTTTTCTAAGCTTCGATTTCTTCCATACATCAACTCTGGCATGAATGACTGTGCAGTTTGTGAGAGGGGCTCACCCCATACCGCACACATGCTGTACATTTGGATCATAACCTGAAGAGGATTTTCCCTTATCAGCAGGCATTCAATGACAGGCTTATGAGGTTTAAGCCTCCTTGTGATGTTGCATTCCATGAAAATAACCCATGACTAACCTGGTGCGCGGCAACTGTAAATGTGCCCATAGCTGTCGCAAAGTAGGTAACAAGAGAGTAGAAAGCCACCTAAAAAATCAAAATATCTTAATATTCTGGTATAATTCTCTGAAGGAGGCAACAACAAGTAACGTGAGTCTAATGAACCTTGGAGAACATTGTCAAAAACACTGGGGCGGCTATACCAAATATGTGAAGAAATTCCTTGGCTGATGGAACTTGAATGGCAAAGCTGTTGAACCCTTTCTGGTTTAGAGCTTGAATCATCATGTATGCTGCTACGATCTAAAAATTTATACAATTATTGTAGCAAATTAAGATGAGAATAAGCTATGTCAAAAATGTTATTGTTAAGTGCTCACGAATGTTAAAGTTAAAATTTGATATACCTGTGATGCCATTGTTGCCCATGCAGCTCCTGCTATACCATAGCCTAACATTTTGCATAGAAGCATGTGACCCAAACCATTGACTGCACTGGCGACTAACAGTGCCTTCAAAGGACCCATGGAATCTTTCATGCCAAGACTGGATCCAACAAAATGATCAACAACATTAGCCGGTTCTAAAAACAATGCAACATCTTGATTGAACAAACTGGATGAGAGTTATGGAAATGCTGTCACTCAAACTGCAATTTTTGGGAACAATGGCAAGCAAGGCATATGTTTCAGGTTCTAGCTTCTATTCAGCATTGCACATCTTGCATATGAATGGGATTGCTAATTTGTTTTCTTTGGTTTCTTCTTCTAAATTGCATAAACACAATGCAGCTGACAGGTTCTTAATGTATACGCACCTTGAACTTTGAGCAACCATTCCATAAAGATATGCAGGCCATGCCAGTCCTCGAATCTGCCACAAGATAAACGACTTGAGACATCATGATAATGAGGAAGACAGGGTGGAATTCTACAAGTATTTTGGGACACGAGTATATGTATAATTGAAGTTTGGTGAATTTTATTTAGAACCAAATGTTTTTAATGTGTAACAGGGGGAAGAACTTCTACACAAATTACTCTAGGTGAAACTTCCAGCAGAAAAGCATTGGTAAATCTGTTAAGGGAGTGAGATTTCAAGTATATCTTTCTTTGGGATACTACAGGGCCATTGGAATCATGATCAAGTCAGCCAATCCTTTGAACTTAAATCAGCCATGATCTCATTGAGTTTCTCTTGCCACTAAAATTTTTCCTTTCCGCCTCAAATATTGTCTACGTATTCTTATTATCAGTGAGAAATAAGAAGCATGTGAGGAAAACTGTTAATGTCATTTCAGAGAAGAGCAAAACATTCAATTCTTTTTACCTCGATAAATAACATATTTCCTAAAATAATTCATGGAAAATTGAGGAACCTGAACATATTTAGTTGCTGCTGGTACTATATGCAAGTTCTTTGCCCCAGCAAAAGCTGAAACAAGAAATTAATGAAATCGTCAGTCAATGGATTGATTGCATATCATTTTTGAAATCTACATAATCATTGTCACTAGCATGGTTAAAAGCTTATTGTCTACCTGTTAATGCTTGTGCACCAAGGAACTGGGTGAACAAAAGCATTAATGTGCCACAAGCTAAACCGACAAATAGCAAGATGGATACCTGGTGCTGCACATCCTTTTTGTCCTGCAACAACATTATTATCTTAGTAAAACGGTCTCAAGTTACCAGATATGGTAACTAATAGCAAGCTTTAGGTGATCAAGATATGTCATGTGAATTTCAGAAAATAATCTTCAAAATGTTGTGACCAGGTGATTGACCCCTAACCTTGAATTCTGAGAACTATCCTTAAATAAACTTCTGAACATACCTATATCAGTGATCTGCCTCTATTAAAGGGAATATTGGATTATGCTAGAGTGCTTAGCCAACCCCATGACTTATGAAAAAAATGCCATCATAATCATAACTAGGTCGTGGCTCAAAATCAAGAAAAAGGATAGGTATGCTATGGCAATCGAAAGATTGAAACACCAACATCGAATACATTTGGATTGATGAGACCCTCTAGATACCACATATGTTTCTGATCTTTTGATCCATCATCCATCCATGTTTGGTACTACAATTTTCTGTTTTAAAATCACACACACACTATTCAAAGTTCACTAATCTTACCCCTTTAGCAAGTGAAGTTGCTACCATATTTGAAGTAGCAATGGACAGAAACATGAACAGAAGATTCATGTTATCACAAAACACAGTACCTGGACCTGCACATTCCAAAACACCAAAAACCGAATCAAGCATCATTATCTTTATTTCCATCTTCATTTGTTCGTATCAAAACTCCAACTAACTTTCAAACTATTAAGAGCAACCTAAAGCAGCTAGCTCAGTTGAGCTTCCCTGCCAATGACAGCCGTAGAGATGAGACTCATCAACGGTGCACATATCCACAGCCCAGTTGCCGGACCCGAAAACATAACAATCTCCTTCATTTGATCCCATAAACTCTTAGCAGCCAAATCCTCTCTATTCCTAACCTGTTTCTGTTTCTCTTCTTCCTTGGGAAGAACCAGAGCTCCATTTCCTTCATTTGGGGTTATAACTTCTTCGGGGTTCTCTGCGATGAGCTGTTCTTGGCTTGAACCAATGCAGAAGGAGGTGAACCGCTTGTGTGTGTTTCTGGGTTGTGTAATGAAGAGTTTAGGTAGTGAAAGTGAGGTGTTCTTGTGGAGAGATCGTTTGGGAAGAGAGAAAGTGGGGTTATGTGGAAGAAGGGAATGTGTGTAAAGGCGTTTGGGATTGTGCTATGTAATGGTCCCTGTAGGTGATGCGCTAGAGTATTAATTTGCATGATTTTAGCTTGAATGGGAAAAACAAACAGCCACCAACAGAGAGAGAGATAGAGAGAGAGAGAGAGAGAGAGAGAGAGGCAGCAGAAAGAGGGAGTGAAAAGAGGAGGTTTATATAGTTAAGAATTTAAAAAATAATAAGAAGGTTGGTTATACAGCATACTCCATTTGGCTTGGCTCGGCTCCTAAAAGCGTTAATTATTTTTCCGGTGGCCAATTTAGGTTGATTTGTTAGGTTGAATTCGATTGAACTTGATTAGATTTTAAAATATTTTGGTTTAATCGTAATTCAACTCTCAATTTAATTCAGATTTATCTATTAATTTGATTTTCTAATATATATGAATTGACAATATTAATTTTTTTTCCATTATTACATTTGAAAATAAATACTTACTTGCACTATATTTAGCTAGTAGAAATGAAAAGCAACAAAAGCGACATCAATAGAAAGGAGTGGAAAGTTTTTTACATTTGGTAAGTGTATGGGTATGAATGCAACGATCACGTGCGTGCCGCATGACTATCGCGCTACATGTGACTTAGGGAAATAACACGTGTAAGGAATGATAAAGAGAGAGTCGTGCAGGGAGGAGGAGTAGGCGGTCTCAATGGGCTCTAACACACTGTGACAAGTGAGGGAGCTAAAAAGCATCAATCTCACTAAGTACCACCAATATCATGTGTGTTCTTGAGTGAGTCAAGTAATCAATTCACAAAAATAAAAATCCGACTGTACAACGGTGTTTGTCTAAGATTTCACTCTATCCCAATGAGGTAAGGACTCATGGTATTTATAGAAAATCTAGTTGTTGATGTCGTCCGTCATATGAGACCGACGACCAACGGCTAGAATGTGTCCCCTCATTATGAATATGAATGTGGGCTCCTTGTGTACCCAGGCTCATTAAGACCTTCATTTACAATGTGTGTGAGCCAATTTGAGAAAGGTTGGAATTGGACAGGCCAATTCTAACGAGCCTTACTCCAAGCCTACCATGCCAAAACTCCCATGATCGTCCCAATGAGTTGGGCCAAACTCTTTAAACCATGTCACTTTAACCTATAGAGTTTAATCTAAATAATAAATCAGGTTTAAAGCCTTTATAATGAAATCCATACGTCTATAGTAAGTAAATTGTAAAAGTAAGAATAGGGTTCTAAGAAAATGACTAGAATTGAGGGGAAAGTATTCTACTATTGAAGAGAGAAATTGTATGATTACCAACTCCTTAAATAAAAATTACTCATATACTAATTACATAAAATTAATTATTAAAATATCGATGTAAAATTGCTTGTTTAAAGGGCAATTTAAGAATTTCTATGTGATCTTATTTTAAAGATGCGATTTATTAATAAATATGTAACACTTATTAAAAATACAATACAAGTACAAAATAAATGAAACGCTTTTTGAAGATACAATTTATCTTAAAAAAACACATGCTTTAAAAGGCGTTTCATCTGTAAATTTGTGAAATATTTGTTTAGTATGCGATTTTACATTGATATTTATGTAATTATTTTTATATAATTTGTATACATGTAATTTTTTTTCTACAAAGTTGATAAACACGTGTTTCATCCCTATTGAACATGTGATGTTTGTCTAAAAGTTGAAAAGAAATGGGTGTATATATACACATATATTTCCTTAAGTTTGTCCCTATTTTTATTTTATTTTATTATTTTCTGAGCTAGTACATTGCAAAGCCGGTAATTTGGCTGACTGTGTAGAGCAGCTTCAGCAGTAAGCTGGATCTTCCAATCTCCCAACCAACTTTTTCTCCCTCTACCTGTAACTTCTCAACGACTATTCGTGCGCGGTCTAGTCCAATGTCCATAAATATAATTGTCACCAAAAACATACAAAAACTGTGAGAGGAAAAAGAAAAAAAAAAAAAAAAAAAAAAACAAGAAGATCATAAATTTCGGAAAGTACTTTAATTGTTGACCTCCATTCTCCATTCAACTTCTTCATCCTAAAGACACACTCTATATAACCGTAACCTTATTCCCACGTGCTCAACAATAATTCCTAGTCTCCAACATGACGGTAAGATGTGCCAGCTTTCAATACCCTTTCACACAGACATTACCCATCAATTTGGCGGCTGTTTCTCTCTCTTTCTCTCTCTCTCTCTAATCTCACCCATTAGAAATTAAAGCCAGATTTCAATACCCTTTAGCGCGGGATCTCCAAAGAGTGAGTTCGCCTCCTCTAATTCCGCTTCTCACTTTTTCTGTAGCATTTCATCGAACAGCTTCTCTGCGCTAAAAGAGTTAAGCTCCCATTTCCCAAACCACGGAAGTGACTTGGGATTTTGTATGGTTATGTGATAGCGTCTTGGGTTAGTGAAGTTGAGCTAATTAAGTTGTCATGATGTCAGAGACAAACTGTGGTTTAAAATGCTCTTATATAACATAATGTTCTGTATCGGTTAATTGGTGATTATAGGAATATGGTTTGATTTTGCAGTGTTTTTGTTCAAATACATGGATAAATGAATTTTGTTGTTTGAAATGCTAAGTGAGAAGAAATGAATATTTATGAGAATTGTATAACCTTGTAGAACCATGCGAAACCTTGACAAATGTTAGCAAATGACAATGGTGGGTGATTTTGTTTTAGATTCAAATTTTAGGGAATCCGACTCTGGATTTGCCGGCTGAAACGTCATCTTAGGATCACCGGTTGGTTGCGGATTATGGTTGTGACTGCAATGGGAAACCGATCAGCTAAGATTAATAAAATTCGTATTTTTATTAATTATGTTTTAATACGGGAGAAAATTAAACAATGCAATGGGATATTTATAATCATGATTAACCACGAACTAAACACTATTAAGACAGCAAAACTAAGATAGCGGATGTTAATATCTATATATTGTGCTTATAGGTGAAGTACTTTCACTTTATTTTGTGTCCTTTTTGATCTTGAGCAGCTGGCCAGGCTCGAGTCTTGGACAAATTTGGGCATGGAATGCAATAGAATCCAATACCTTCCCCACTGCAATGGCTAAAGTATTGCAGCTTGATCCAAGTACCACCACACCTATCTATCCCACCTACAACATGTTCTCCCTTATGTAATAAAAGTACAACCTACGGAAAAACAAAAATTGATGTAACACGTAAGAGATAAGGACAAAGAATTGGGTGCTCGATCTCTACAGGAGACAGTAACCCTTGTGAGATTAATTCGTTGGAGAACGCGTCTGCTTTGGAAGAATGGCATAATGACACCGGTCTTCCTCCCCAAAAAATGACTACGATAAGTATTTAATTATTTATATGTGATAACTAGACTTTTCATGGGGAGAAAAAAAAAAAAAAAACCAGTAATACAGTCGACTTTTTTTTAACCAAAAAAAAGAAAAGGTTAAAAAAAGGAAAAAAACAAAAGAAAAAGGATAATTGGGTCAATGGGACAGGTGGGTCACAAACAAATTCCTGTAAGGATGAGTTTGGATATTATAAAATGGGAAAATATCTTAGATTATGAATTGTGTTTGGATGACTCTATAAAAAACTAGGAAGGGTTCGGATTTTACATGATCATTCACATCTATTTGGCTTCGAAAAATAAATAAGTGATCCTTGGACCATATATTTTTGGCAACATCCTTCGTTGAGGGTATGCCAAATAAGCATATAAGATTGTATATAGTACATATGCAGTATCACAAGTGGTCTCATGTACTTATTTGGCACATCTTCAATGGAAGGTGTTACTAAAGATAAATAGTCCAAGAACTACCTATCTATCTCTTCAATTGTAAATGAAATATTGCCGAATAACTAGGGGGGTTGAAAAAGAGCAAATATTCATTTTAAGTGCATATATGTCCACACGATCCAAATCTTCCAAAAATATGGGAACCTAGAATTCAGATAATAATTAACACTTGTAATATATACTTTCACAATAGACTAGGAAAAATAGCATTATTCTTATATGTGCTCGAAGCCGGTTTTGAAATATGATTTTATAAAATCTAAATGTGACTTAATACTTTTCTAGAGATCCTAAATCCCTAAAAGGCATTTTAATTCATACCCATTAAACTAAGGAAGCCTCTTAATGGTACTATAGTTTAATAATATCTTTATAATCTTTCAAGTTAAAAATCTCATGTTCGAATCCTTCATCTCCATTATAATAAAAAAATGAAAATAAAGGAAACCCAAATCCTATTCAAAACCCGTCCCACCATATGATGCAAATTGTCTGTTATATAGAAAAGTTGGAATTGCCTCACATATTTACACCCAAGAGTTTGTTCTTATTTTCCAAGTCATTATATTTTGATGACAGACCATTATATCTACATTTACTGTAACATTGTATAGAATTTTAGGAGAAAGGCGACACGTTAAGTATGATTTAAACAAAACGTTGGCTTAACCGGTTCATCTGAGGTCTTGTTTGATAATTCACTGCATTTGGCATTTCACTTTTGCACAAAACAGAGCTCAAAATAGACATAGGCACGGGCCGGATTTAATCCGTAACCCGACGCGGGTTTAACCTGAAACCAATCCAACGAACCCAGTCAATGAAATTACATCGATTATTTCCAAGTTTTCGTCTAAATTTCAGAGGTGAACTGTCGGAAGTCGGAAGAAAATATCATTGATATTAATAGAACATGCATTCCATATATTTAATATAAGAATTATTATTTTAATTGATAAATTGTAACAAACTACCTTGAAAGCTATCACACTATATAAAAGATATCAAATTTCTGAAAAATTGTACTGATACTATGATTTAAAATATTTATTGACATTATTAAAATTTTATCGACCAATATGATTTTGATAAATTTTATAATTGTGTACTTACATCAAATGTTGATTTCGAATTGAATTTGATTAGAACAAAACTTATCATTAACATTTTTAAATATGTATATTAAAATGATTTATTTTTTTAACAATATAAGACTTTTTATCACGTTTATAAGAGTTATTTGTGTGTTAAGTGTTTTATAGTCCCATATTATTAATCTCACAACTACACATAGGTAAAGTTGGTTTTAAATTTATATCATCAATACACTATTTCAAATTCATTACTGTCAGAAAATGTCATGAAAATTTTCCTCATTACTTTTTATTATACATGAAAGAAGTATATATACACATTGTACAAGATCAAAAAAGAGGAAAGAAAATCCTATTCCTAGTCAAATCTCCTTATCTTGAAATTAATGCTCCTAAATTAATGTTATTAGTCAAATCATTAATGACTCCTAAATTAATGCTATTGGTCAACATTCTTGACTCCTAAATTAATGCTATTGGTCAAAACTTTTCTAAATTAATGTAGTCGGTTTTCCAACACTCCCCCTCAAGCTGGTGAATAGATATCAATCATTCCCAGCTTGGATATAATTGTTGAGAAGTTATGAGAACTTAGTCCTTTTGTGAACACATCTGCCAGTTGTTCCTTGGTAGGCACATAGGGAGTACAAATCAACTTGCTATCCAATTTCTCTTTTATGAAATGTCTATCGATCTCCACATGTTTTGTCCTGTCATGCTGTACTGGATTGTGCGCAATGCTGATGGCTGATTTATTATCGCAATATAATCTCATCGGTTCGTCCCACTTTATCTTAAGATCTTCAAGAATAATCTTTAACCACAAAAGCTCACAAACCCCTTGAGCATAGCCCCTGAACTCTGCTTCTGCACTTGATCGAGCCACCACATTTTGTTTCTTGCTCCTCCACGTGACTAAATTACCTCCTAAGAAAGTGCAATAGCCTGTTGTGGACCGTCGATCAACTGGAGAGCCTGCATAGTCCGCATCCGTATAAGCTTCAAGCGTTAACCCTTCACCTTTCTTAAATAAAATTCCCTTTCCTGGACTGGCTTTCAGGTAGTGAAGTATACGGTTTACAGCTTGTAGATGAATCTCCTTAGGATTGTGCATGAACTGACTCACAACACTCACAGCATAAGCAATGTCTGGCCGTGTGTGTGCCAAGTATATTAGCTTTCCAACCAATTTTTGGAACCTTTCCTTATCAACAACCTTATCATCTTTTGCCTCTCTCAGTTTATGATTAGGCTCAATCGGAGTTGAAGCTGGTTTACAGGCTACTTGCCTGTTTCTTTCAGAAGATCAACCACATACTTCTGTTGGGAAATGAAAATACCTTGTCGAGATCTAGCTACTTCTATCCCAAGGAAATATTTCAATTTCCCTAAGACTTTAATCTCAAACTCCTTTGCCAAGTAGTTTTTTAGGATCTCCTTCTCTTTCTCGTCATTTCCAGTAACAATTATGTCATCAACATACACCAAAAGTGCAGTCACTCCCCTGAAGTTGTATGCTTGATGAATAGGGTATGATCACCCTGACTTTGTTTATACCCATTATTGAGCATTACCTTACTAAACCGGCCAAACCAAGCCCTTGGGGACTGTTTGAGTCCATATAATGCCTTTTTTAATCTGCAGACCTTGTTCCCTTTCATCTCCCTTCCAAAGCCCGGTGGAATCTCCATGTATATTTCTTCCTCTAAGTCTCCATGAAGAAAGGCATTTTTTACATCAAACTGATGTAAATCCCAATCAAAATTTGCAGCCAATGACAAGAGAATTCTCACTGTATTCATCTTAGCTACTGGTGCAAAGGTCTCTTCATAGTCTACTCCATAAGTTTGTGTGTATCCCTTAGCCACCAACCTCGCCTTGTATCTCTCTAGAGACCCATCTGATTTGTACTTTAAGGTAAACACCCACTTGCATCCTACTACCTTTTTATTTTCTGGCAGTTCTACAACTTCCCAAGTTCTATTTTTCTCAAGTGCCTCCATTTCTATTCTCATAGCCTCTCTCCACTTCTCATTGGATAAAGCCTCAGATAAATTGTTGGGAATCGAGATGGTATTTAAGTTGGCTAAGAAACTCCTGTGAGATGGAGAAAATCTATGAAAAGACACTGATTCGGCCAACGGATATTTTGGGTGCTTAGTACATTCTCGAGTTCCTTTTCGTAAGGCAATAGGTAAGTCAAGATTAGAGGGAACATCTGAAGGAATTGAATCTATGCATACCTCATTCCCAAGAGTAGAGTTTGAGTTTTGGAGTTGCACAAGGTCTGGTGCCAGAACTTCTCTCCTTGAGTTCACTTGTCCATACCTCCTAGTATTAAGTTCTTCATTGAGAGGGACTCTGGTTGTTTCAACAATTTTAGGATTTGGTTCTTGTGGGGGCAATTCAGGTTCTTGTTGTAGGATTATTTTCTCCTGTAGAGGTGACCTAGAAGGAGGCACTGAAGGTAAATCAAGAAAGGATATATCTTCTACCTTATTTTCCCCAATAGAACCAGACTCCCCTGAAGATAAGGTTGAGAGAAAAAAGATTGGCCCTCCTCAAAGTGGTATCAATAGAAACATAAAGTTTCCGTGTAGGTGGGTGATAACACTTATAGCCTTTCTGTGTTGGAGAATACCCAACAAACACACACTTGATTGCTCGTGGATCAAGTTTACCTCTGTTGTGACTAGATACATGAACAAAGACTGGACAACCAAAAACCCGAGGGCTTAGATTATTTGTGATTCTGACATTAGGGTAAAACTCA
Organism: Combretum micranthum; assembly: GCA_024138025.1. Taxonomy (NCBI): domain Eukaryota; kingdom Viridiplantae; phylum Streptophyta; class Magnoliopsida; order Myrtales; family Combretaceae; genus Combretum; species Combretum micranthum. The sequence goes on along the minus strand of JAMXBD010000092.1, from coordinate 1,567,903 downwards.
GAGAGAAGTTGCATTGGTGTTTTATTCCCCAAGGCTTTAGAAGGTAGGCGGTTGATCATATGTGCGGGCAGTGAGGACAGCTTCTCCCCAATATGATTTTGGAACATTGTTTTGGAAAAGCAAAGCACGTGTTGTGGTGAGTAAATGGCCATTTCTCCTCTCAGCCACCCCATTTTGTTGGGGAGTATCTACACACGAAGACTCATGAATTATCCCTTCTCGTTGGAAATATGATGAAAGAACTTGGTTAAAATAATCTCTGGCATTATCAGACCTAAACCTTTTTATTTTTACGCCAAATTGATTATTCACCATGGCAATGAAGTTTGGAAGGATCGTGGTCACATCTGATTTATGTTTGAGAAGAAAAATCCAAGAGACTCTAGTACAATCGTCTATAAAAGACACAAACCATTGAGCTCCTGTAACATTGGGAATTCTAGATGGTCCCCATATATCAGAGTGAATCAAATCAAATGGCAAGGAACTTCTATTATTACTTATTGGAAAAGAGGTCCTTTTATGTTTGGCAAACTCACATACATCACAATGAAGGTCTTCAACATTGACATTCTTAAACAAAGAAGGAAACATTGTCTTTAAAACAGTAAACGAAGGATGACCATAACGAAAATGTTGACGCCAAATGATATCATAATTTGAACCAGAAAAACAAGACCTTAAGGAGACATGCTTGACAGTTGGTGTGTGTATGGTAGATGTATCAAGATAGTAGAGACCACCTTTTTCCTTAGCTACTCCAATCCTCTTCCCTGACATCTGGTCTTGGAATACACAATGAGAGGAATAAAATAAGACATTACAATTCAAGTCATGAGTTACTTTATGAATGGATAGGAGACTAGTGGACAATTGTGGAACATGAAGCACATCCTTAAGTAACAAGGTTGGACTCAACTGAACATGTCCAATACCAGCAACTGTAGTGACTGAGCCATTGGCAACAACAATTTTCCTATTGCTAGGACAAGGTGTATAGGTTGTAAAATGAACAGATAAAGGTGTCATGTGATCTGTGGCTCCTGAGTCAATAATCCAATGGTCTTGTATAAATTGATCAAAGGTATGTAATCCATAAGGAGAAGGGTTATCTGTTTTAATGCGAGACATGATGTAATCCATAAGGAGAAGAGTGTATGTAAAAAAAAAAAAGAGGTGTATATAGAAAAATGAGAAGAATGTTGGCAATGAAGGCCAACAATAGTATTGGCAATGAAGGCAAAAAAAAAATCCCAGAATTTTGGAACCCTAAGGCTGTGATACCATGTTAGAAAATGTCATGAAAATTTTCCTCATTACTTTTTATTATACATGAAGGAAGTATATATACACATTGTACAAGATCAAAAAAGAGGAAAGAAAATCCTATTCCTAGTCAAATCTCCTTATCTTGAAATTAATGCTCCTAAATTAATGTTATTAGTCAAATCATTAATGACTCCTAAATTAATGCTATTGGTCAACATTCTTGACTCCTAAATTAATGCTATTGGTCAAAACTTTTCTAAATTAATGTAGTCGGTTTTCCAACAATTACAAATATAAATAATTGTATACTTTCTTGTTTTCTTCTTTTTAGTATCATTTCATTTCATTATTACAGTAACTTATGAAAAGATGTACTCTTAACTATTATTGATTGTATACTAACTTGGTTTCTTCTTTTTTTCAAATCAGGCATTAGCTTCTGCTTTCAAGTTTTATAATGAAGTGCTCATTGCCTGCTTTTGAAATTGATTCTTATTTGAATACACCTGGTTCTATGAGTATTTGCTTGATTGTTGTACTTATGGTATTACAATGACATAGCAAATTTCCTCTCATTTCATTTCAGTGTTCTACAAGAAAAAAAATTGAACAAAGATTAAAAAAAAAAAGATAAGTGAAAAAAATATATATATATATAGCAAAATAATATTTAAACCATTTCAAATGTGAATTGTAAAAATTTATGATTGCTCCCCATATTAATTGTGTTTCTTCTAACAATAAAAGGAACAAATATGTTTAAAAAGTTATGCCATTTGATTTTTATAGAATTCTAACCAAAATGAAGTCTTATTTCTTAACAATGTGAGAATTTTTTTTTTTTTAATGGGAGTTGTGTATGTGGTGGGTATTTTGTAGTATTATAGTGGTTATTTTATAACCACAAATAGATATGTTTGTGTATAAATAAATATGGACCTTAAATAGATCTTTTAACAAATGGGCTAGAGAATATAATTCTTAGGCCCAACTTTATGTTAAGTTGAAAAATTGATTATATTAATTTTAAATTTATTTTTTAATTGTCTTTTTTCCCTCAATTTTTTGTTTTTAATTAATCTTCAATTTTTTTAGATTAAAAAAAAAGAACAATTGGAGGTTTAATGAGCTATAAACAGGCCTATGAACTGCCGAGTGGCTTGAACTAGCCTGGCTCGCCCTATTCTTGAAGGTTAATGTCAATTGGAAACAAAGTAACTAGCAAGATAAATATGAAAGTAGTGATGGAGGCTCCTCTAATTCTACTAAAAGACGTGGTACATGCTAGGTTTCTCGAGATCATGGTAGAGGAAGATAATCCAATTTGAGAAATAATGGGTCTCGATGTTGAATACGAAAGAAATTAGTGAATGATTTCAAAGATCTCTATTTTATACAAAAGATGCAGAATTCCCAATCATTTAGAAATTGATTTTTATCATAGGGATCGAAAATAAGATAAAAATACAAATGATTTTGAGGAAAATCAAAATTTGAGCAAGTATTTTAATTTACATGAATGTTGGGTAATCATTTGAAAATATTTGATATGTCGATAGTGGTTATAATAATCACATGATTGAGAACTAGGAGTTATTTGTTGAGTTCTATGATAAGTTTAAATCTAAAGTAAGATTGGGAGGGGGGGGGGGGGGGGGGGGGGGGGGGGGGTGGGTGTTATTGCTGGGGGGGCGCACTCTAAGCTCGAAAAATGTCAATTTCTAAGTTTTATAGGAAATATATATATATATATATAGTATGTACATTTTAAAAAGTTATTATGAACATATTGGTACACATGCCTAAGCTTGATTTTGTAACCAAGAGGTCATGGGTTTGAATAACACAATTGTCATTTTATTTTTTCTAGATGGATTGCTTAAACGATAACAAGCAATAACTAATAACATCAAATTTATTTATTATAAAATTATATTTAGCTAAACAAATTATCCTAGATTATTGCTTTTATTAGTAGTATATCATAAATAATTGTTTCATTACCCATATTAGATAAGTTTCACCCTATCATATCAATTATTAATAAATATCACCAATTACATGACGTAGTTTGATAACAATTTTTTCTTTTATAATTATTGTTATGATATAAATTATTAAATGATCGATTATTAACTAAATTATATTCAATATTTTTTATATTTTTAATTTAATAAACATGCCAATTTATTATGAAAAAAAATCATAGAATACAAATATTTATGTTAATTTGCTCTTTTTATTTTACCTACAATTTCCTATTGAAATATTCTTTTTTTGTCCTACTATACTATGTTGAAAACAAAAATTAGATAAATTTCATGTTTTATTTTATAATAAATCTATTAAGTGGTGGTTAATTACTACAAAGAGGTTATAAAAGTCTCCGCTAATGATAAGTGCACTAACTGATAAGAAGAAGTGTTGAACTCGAGAGTTCAATGTGAATTTTGATGTGACAATTTAATGCACAATCAACTATTTATTTGTTGTAAATTACACTTAATCAGTCATGAATTATAGATGTGTTTTGTGCATATTTGTAGAGTTTTGTTTTGCAGATTTTTAGCAAAACGGGAGCATGTTAAGGGCAAAACAAGAGCATATTAAGAATTAAGTCGAGGGTCAAGTTTAGGCTGTAATCCTTAGGTTTTTCATAAATAGAATCAGAAAGTAAAGATTTAATGTGTTTTGATTGTATATACTATAATATATGAAAGTTGAGTAAATTTAAGTATAATAACTTTTATAAAATCAACTTAATAGGAATAGAAGTTTAAAATCATCAATAGAATTATTTTAAGAAAATTGTCAATTTAAAGTATTCTTTATATTCTTATAGAAAATTGAATTTTATAAACTTAATTTCTAAATTGCTAAAAACACTGATATAGATTCATATAAGGAATTATTTCATCAAATAGGATTTATAAACTAAATTGTTATTAAACTTTGTTTTGAATTTGAAGGATTATTAATTATAATGTATTAGATATATAATGGACTAATGTGTGTTTGTTTGAACTTAATGGCTGAGAATTTAAACACTATAAGCTCACCATAACTCCCATACACTCACACACACTTAATCATTTTCAAAATGCCACAAAAGTCAAATGATAGCTTTGTTTATATATACATAATTGTATCTAAATGGCAAAAATTTTGCTTTCTCATTTCCTCCTCTTTGCTCTCTCTTTTAAACCAACGTTACTTACACCACACACACACACTCCACTTTCATCTTCATTTTCTTCTTCTAAATCCTCAAGAAGTTAAAGCTAAATCACTCTTTTCAATTTAAAACAAGTATAGGTAAGTTATCTTATGCTTTGTCTTTATTATTTGTGTGTTTAAGTAGTTGTAGAGTAAGTGGTGTTGTTGATTAATGGCTGTTTTAGAATGGTTATGAGTTTTGATTGCTAGTTATGTGAAGTAGAGCGATAGAGAAGTGGTTTTGAAGTTCTAAACTTGAAGTTTATGGGTTTATTGGTTGGTTGGTTAATTTGATATGGAGAATAGAGATAAGTTAGACGATATGATGGAGCAAATGAAAAGTATGAGTCTTGTATGATGATGTTGAAGTATATTGGATGGATTTGAGGCAACTAAAGTTGGTTAAAGTATAAAAAATGTGAAGTGAGAAAGTGTATTTCGTTGTCAAAAGGCCATGGGGCGTGGCATAACCCATTGCCATGGGGCATGGCAAGGGTAATGATAACCTCTAGTCTCCATCCTGTTTGATACGCTCCTTGGCATGGGGTATGGCCAAGAATGTATAAGTTGATCTTGTACATGTCCTTCTTGGGTCTAAAACCTTGTTTACTCTTCTTTTTATGTTAAATCCTTAGTAATATGAGTTTATTTATCTTATAGAACCCTAGATCTCGATTCAGACTTTCTATTGGACTATTACAATGATTAAGGATAATATATGGGTGAGTAACTTGAATCCTATCACTTTGTTTGTGATTGTAATTAGTGGAATATATTTTAATCATAACCATAAGGAATCAAATGCATGAGGATGGAAAATCTTGTATGTCATATGTCGTATGTCTGAGTGATCAATCTTAATAATCAAAGTGACAACTACTTGTTTGAACTTAAAAGTGTAATTTGCATTATTGAGTGTCTGAAATTGATATGATAACAAGATAATATAGAATTAAATTTATTAGACGTCTAAATTAAATATGACATACATCTCATGACATCATATTGCATTAGCATGGTACTCATGTCACATGTTAACATTTTAATTCTATGGTAATGATATGTTGAGTTCGGTGAGACTAGTTGAGATTACCATAGGGTTGTCAGCTTTACAGAAACTAAGCAGGCTTCAAAAGAGATCATTTGTGTTGGAGTTGGCTTTAGAGTGTTAATACTTAGTGGAATTACTCAAGGTCTAAGAGAAGTTGAGGTGTTTACGTGAAATCAAATTTGAAAATGACAAAAAGAGAATGAAAAAGTCCTCTTTCTTAAGTTTTGAGATTCTCATGAGTATGAACTACTAAACTTATCCTTCAACCCCCTGGGAGGGCATAAATCCCCATAAATTTGAATTCTAGTTATTTAAACCATATTTGATACATACGTTTGATGAGTGCATTGCATACGGTTGCTAACAAAACTTGTTTGATGCTAGTGATGTGTTAAGATTCTATCATTTACTAAGCTTTATATGCTCACGCTCTCTTAGATTGCTGATTTACAGGGTTATAAGCAAGAAGACCGAAATCAATTTCAGGTGTGGGAGTTAGTGTAGAGCAGACTTATGAACTCTTTTGGAAAGAAGACCATTTGTGTATTAGATACTTAGTTATTATTTTGTAATAATATAAGTTAGTTTTTTTTTCCTTGTAAGCTTTGTTGTAAAAAGGTTCTGATGAAGCCCTGAAGACCATCTTTATAAAATTTTGTAATGACCTGGATTTGTATGTTATGTTCTTTTATGGCTAATATACATATATGCAATCTCTTTCTCAATCAAAACAAATGTCGATCATTTTTTAATTGTCCACTTCAAATGATGAATGTTAGTTGTATAGTACTTATGTAACTTTCTAGAGGCTCCGTTAGTTACATGGTGTATTATTACAACTAGGCTACTCTATAGGGGTGTGACATAGGCCTTGACATATCAAGATTTAAGGCATGACATGGCCAAAACCGAGGCAATTATCAGAGTGATTATTGAGCATCAAATTTAGACTTCGACATTTCAAGAGTTAGGGCTCGACACGTTTAAATTTGAGGCTCAAAGAGGCATACGTGTGAAAGGCTATTACGGGTCAAGTTTGGGCGCAACAAGTAAGGCACGAAGAAGCATTTGAGGTGCGACAAAGCTGATGTGGACAAAAAAAGAGCTATCGGAGTGCATTTAATGCATGGGAGATTATAGACATCGTGTCTAACGGACTTTTGCATTTCAAAAGCTATTTATATACAAAGTCCAGAAGACCAACATGGAAGAAAGAAATGCCAAATTATTTTACGAAGCTCATTAACTGGGATCAAACAAAAAATTCTTTTTCTTTGTTCTCTTGTACATAATATCTGTAAATATTAAGAGAGAAAAGCACTCTAGTGCTCAGTTCATTTTATTACTATTCATATAAAAGCACTTAGAGAGAGAAAGGAAATATTTCTTATTTCCTGTGTGTGTAATATTGCTCATCTTGAGCTAACTTTTTGAAATTAATATAGTGGTGATGAAGACCTCAAAAGAGGCAATTTGGTGGACTATGGAGAGTAGGCAAAGGGCTGAACTCCACATTAAATATTTGTTTTACTTCTTTTCTTTATATCTTTCGTATTTATTGTCTTTTTAACTTGCTTCAAATTTATTTAAGTTTTTATTTTCTTGCTTTAATTTTTCAATTTTTCTTAAATTCAAGTTTTGGGCAAAATACTCAATTCATCCCCCTCTTGAGTATTCCTAGTGTATATTTTCAACTGGTATTAGAGCTTGTCTTTATTATTTATACGCATAACCGTGGAATAGAGTAAAGATCATGGCTACAAATACACTAGGATTTTTGGAGGGGCAAGTAAAATAGACCTCCACTTCTATGCGAGAGTAATTACCTCTACTGGAAATGCAGGATGAAAATATTTTGAAAGCCCAAAACAAATTAATTTGGACTGTTATAATTTTTAGAAGAAGATTATGAAAAGGTTGATTTAAATAAAATTGCAATGAACATTTTATATTGTGGTCTAAATGAAAGTGATTTTAATAGAATCTGTATATGATCTTCTACTAAAGAAATTTGGGATGAGCTAGAAAGGACTTATAAAGGAACACCTCGAGTTAGAGATACCAAAATAAGTCTTTTATGCAGACAATTTGAAAATTTTAAAATGCTCTCCAATGAAACTATAAATGAAATGCACAACAAATTTATTGTCATAATAAATCCTCTAAGTGTGCTTGGAAAGAACTTTACTAATTTGGAAATCAATTTAAAACTTCTTAGGTCACTTTTAAAGGATTAGGAAGCAAAAAAAACTACCATAGATGAGACAAGAGATCTCAGTGCCTTAAGCAAAGAGGAGCTTCTTGATGCATTCAAAACCCATGAGCTCATCAAGAAATAAGACAAAGAAGGCAATAAGAAGTAATTGCTCTAAAAGCTACAAGACAAGATTCAAGTGATGAAGAAGATGAAGATGAATAAGAAGATCTTGTCTTGATGGCCAAGAAGCTGAGAAAATTTATAAGGCTAAAATCCTAGAAGATAGAGGATGATGGCAACTCCTATAAGTACAAAAGGAAGGATGTGATCACATGTTGCAACTGCAAAAAACCAGGATACATCCAGCAGTATTGTCTACTTCTTAAGAAGAAATCAAAGGAAGAGAAGAAAAAGACTTACATGGCAACATGGAGTGACAATGACTCATCAATTTCTTTTTTTTTTTTTTTGCCCAAGACTCATCAGATTTAGGTAATGAGAATATATGCTTCATGGCCCTAGATAATAAGGTATCATCACCTTGCTCTCCTTCTTAGAGTGAACTACATGCTACGTATGGAAAAAGTGCTGAAAAAAGGAATAGCATATTGAAATCTTTAATATATGAAATCGAAGATCAATTGGATACTTTTCAAACTGGGCATGTTAAATCTGATAATGAAAGATTAAATATTGAGATAAATAGTCTGAAAATAGAAAATGAAAAGATGAATGCTAAATGTAAAACCTTGAAGAGTAAAAATAATGAATTAAAGGAATTAAATGAGAAATTAAAGGTTGAAATGATATGCTTGATATTGAAATCAAAACCATAAAAGATAACACTATTGTATGTGCTGAAAATTGTAATAATGAAATAATTAAAGTGCTGGATTTTCTGAAAAATGAAAATAAAATGTTGAAAACCAGTTTAGATGATTCAAAAGCCACAATAGCCAAATTCACAAATGGAAAGAAAAATTGAATACACTTTTTGGGAGCTAAAAGTGTGGCTTAAACAGATTTGGAATTAGTTATAATGAACAAAATAATTGTAAGTCCCTTAAAATAAAATTTGTTAAAGCAACATATGAGACATGTTATTATTGTGGTAAAATAGGTCATATTATACATAACCATGCAATAAGAAAATCTGTAAATTTGAATCATAAAAATCAGCTTGTTTGGGTTCCAAAAAGAAAAGTACTTGTAGTCCCTAGCCGAAAAGGACCCAAATTCAAATGGGTACCAAAGAAGTCATGATTTATTTTGTAGGGATCCTCAAGCAGTAGCAACATATGGTACTTAGACAGTGGATGTTCGAGACACATGACAGGAGATGTGTCCAAGTTCACTTGAACGATCATAGGATGTTACCTTTGGGAACAACAGAACATGAATTGTTCTAGGAGAAGGTAACATTCTCATTAATCAAGATTTATGTATTAAAAATGTTTTACTTGTAGAAAATTTAAAACATTATTTATTGCGTATTAACTAATTGTGCGATAATGGGTTTAAAGTGACATTTTTTGTTAAAAGGTGTTTTATTGAAAGAATCGACAATAATCAATCATGTCTTGAAGGACATAGATAAGGAAATGTTTACAAAATCAATTTAGATGATTTCAAATCTTTAAATGAAACTTATCTATATTATGAAAATGATAATAGTTGGCTATGATATAGAAAATTAGGACATGTTAGCATTGATGTTGTTTCAAAACTTGTTAAAAATGAATTTGTCAAAGGATTACCAAAATTAAAATATCAAAAATACAAGATCCGCCATGCATGTTAAAAGGGAAAGCAAACTAAGACTTCTTTTAAGTCTAAGGATGCTATTTCCACATCTAGGCCGTTAGAACTGTTACATATGGATTTACTTGATCTTACCCAAACCTTAAGTTTGGGAGGAAACAAGTACACATTGGTTGTTGTTGATGATTTTATTAGATACACATGGAGTTTCTTCTTTGCATCTAAAGACGAAACCAATCATATCTTTTTTAGATATTACATGAAAGTCCAAAATGAAAAAGGTCTTAACATTGTTATAATTTGAAGTGATTATGGGGAGAGTTTAAAAATCATGAAATGAAAATTTTTTGTAATACTTTTGGCATTGAACAAACTTTTGGAGTTCCTAGAACCCCACAATAAAATGGTGTAGTCGAAAGAAAAAACAAAACATTAATTGAAATGGCTAGACCATGTTGTGTGAAAATAATTTGCCAAAATATTTTTATGCTGAAGCTATGAATACAACATGTTACATTTCAAATAGAGTTTTCGTAAGGCCAATTTTAAAGAAAACCCCTTATGAGCTTTAGAAAGGCAAAAGACCTAACATATCATATTTTCATCATTTTGACATAAAGTGTTATATTTTAAACAATGGAAAAGAATAATTGGCTAAATTCGACTCTGAAAATGATGAAGGAATTTTTTAAAAACATTCTTCAACAAAGAAAGCTTATAGAGTTTTTAACAAAAAAAACTTTATCTATTAAATAATCTATTCATGTTGCTTTTGATGATTCTTTACCTGATACATGTTTGAAGATGATGTTGATGATGTATATGCTGATTTAAATAGAATCTCTCTTAAAAATAACAATAAAGAAGATAAAAAAACATAGATTGGATGTTGATTTGCATGAATATGAAAATCATGATCTGCTTAAAGAGTGGAAGTATACTAAATCATATCCTAAAGATTTAATAATTGGAAAACCTTCTAATCATGTTCAAATAAGATCTTCTTTAAGGAATTTAAGCAATATGGTCTTTCTATCTCAATTCGAGCCTAAGAATGTTAATGAAGCCCTAAAAGATGAATTTTGGATAAATGTTATGCAAGATGAAATAAACCAGTCTACAAGGAATGTTGTATGGACTAATGTTGTATGGAATTTGGTTCCTAACTTGAAAATGTAACTATCATAGTAACCAAATGGGTGTTTAGAAACAAACTTGATGAATCTAGTTTAATGACAAGAAATAAGGCTAGATTGGTTGCTAAAGGTTACAATCAAGACGAATCAATTGATTTTGATGAAACCTTTGCACCGATTGCTAGACTAGAATCCATAAGAATACTTTTAGCTTTTGCTACTTCTAAAAATTTTATTCTTTTTCAAATGGATGTCAAAAGCGCCTTTTTAAATGGTTTTATAAAAGAAGAAGTTTGTGTAGAGTAACCGCCGGGCTTTGAAAATAATGAATTCCTTAATCATATTTTTAAGTTAAACAAAACTCTTTACAGATTAAAGTAAGCTTCTTGTTAAACAACAGTTTTTCAAGAGAAAAAATTGATACGATTTTATTTATTAAAAATCATAAGTCAGATACATTGATTGTGCTAATTTATGTAGATGACATTGTGTTTGGGACTACAGATATGAGTCTTATAATAGATTTTTTTGAGTCCATAAAAAATGAATTCAAAATGAGTATGATGGGGCAGCTCAATTATTTTCTTAGTCTCCAAGTCAAAAAAGTTGAAAATGAAACCTTTATTAATCAAGCTAAAAATACAAGAGATCTATTTAAAAGATTCAAAATGGATTATTGCAAATCAAAATCAACACTATGAGCATAAGTGTTGAGCTTAATAAAGATGAAAAAAGTAAAAATGGTTGCGTAAAGATGTATAAAAGCATGATAGACAATTTATTATATTTGATAGCTTCTAGGATTGATATCTTGTTTTCTGTATGCGTATATGCATGATTTCAATCTTGCCCAAAAGAATCACAACTAAATTGTAAGTCCCGAAAAATTTCAGTAAATAATTCCAAAATAAACATTGAAAATAAACTCTAAAAATGACTCCAAATTAAAACCGAACTTCAACTAGTCCTAAATCACGAACGAATCTAGAAATTTCTTAATCTTGAGAAAATGAGATTCCTTAAAAATAAAATAAAAACTCAACAGTCTTCAAATTGAAAACCACTACGTATAACAAATTCTATATTTAACCCTGACTTGTAAAATCGGATAACATAGAACTCAAAAACAAATTAGTAAAAAGTAAATAACGATAAGCCTTCGGAAATAAAACCCAATTCAAGAATTCCAAAAACATTAAGAGATATTAAATACTTACGAAAATAAATTTCTCAAACTAAACGTGATGTATAAACATAAACCCTCAGTTCCAAATTGGCAAAGATCGAAACCGGAAAATCAGTCGGAAACCCTAAGTGGAATATAGTAGTTCATGTAAACCCCTAATATATATATATTTTTTAGAGTAATATCAAGTTCAAACCCTAAACCAGAAAATCAACCGGAAAACTTAAGTCAATAAATCCCCAGGAAACCGTAGTAGTTTAGATCCGGTAATCCTGTATTCCTAAACCAAGGAGTCAGAATATGAGTAAAAGGTATAGTATGGTTCGTAATAATATTAGGATGCTTTAAAAGATAAGGTTAGCAAATTTTCGATCTATTTCAAACCCGATCGAGTACAAACTTCGAAAAGCATGCCATGAGGCTCGAAATATTAAATATATGATATTAGTACTGTTAGACTCCTAATTTTATAAGATTTCCAAATATATTGATTATATAATTTTTCGGGTTATAAAAGTTATAGTTATAACTTTTTTATCATATTTTCATTACTACCGGTACTTTAAATGTCTAATCTACTTTTTGAATTCTTCTACACTATTCATAAGTACAACTACCCATAACTTATTTCTTACATCCTTACACCCTACTCTTACAATTTCATCATTTTCCTTACAATTTACTTTTCCAATATAACTTTATTACTTAAATTACTTAATTAATTTCAAAACTTACACAACACAACTCATTTTCTCTCTCTCTCCAAAGGGCCAGCGCTACCCTCTCCCTCTTTCCCTCTCTCCAATTTGTTTTATTTTATTTTCTTTTATTATACAAACCCCAATCCACAAGTCTATATATACTCATTTATACTAACTTTCTCTCACTTTTCACAAAGCAAAACTCTTGCAAAATTTTTCTTTCTCTCTTCCTCTTCCTTTGCCAAACCGTAACCTAAATAAACACACACACCACATATTTTTCTTCAAGTTTCTTGTTCCAAACATTCAAAAGGTTATAGATCTACTTTATTACCTTAAAACATGTAATGGCAAGTTTATTCATGTGTGATTCCACACAAAATCCACATGAGCTTCAAGCTAGGGATGTGGAAACACTTGAACATGAGAACCTTACCATCACAATATTATAGATCTTGTTATTTGAGTTGTTTTGCTATTATCGTGTTTTATTTTCAAGTTATGTTAGTATTATTAATGATTTGTGCATATGTTCATTATCTATTCATATTCACATAACTATCTTAGTGTTCATGCATTTATAACTAGTATAGTAAACTAGATCTAGTGTTTTGAGTTCATAAATGCATTAGACTTTTGTTTTATGTTCTTAAACAACTTGTAGTAGCATGATGATAGTAGGAAAGTTTTAGAAAGCTCAAGATTTATTTTATTTCAACAAAAATCATTTTTGAAAATTCAGATAAAAAGGAACCATATTTAGAAAAGCTATTTTTCAACTTCAAAATGTGTATTTTTCATTTAAAATGAAGGGCTTAGGGAATAGATATCATAAATGAATGATCTTGATGAGTAAAGTTTAGATCTATGAGTTTATAGTTTACTACCATGGATTTCTTTTATATTTATGTTCACAGAAAGTGTAGATCTTGGTTTTGAACTCAAACAAAAATGGTGAAATTCGTATCTAGGCAAGACCCACATTTAAAAACCACTTTCTAAGTGTCAAAATTGAAGTTTTACTTGAAATAATGAAGGCTTAATGGATATATATCATCAAGACTTCATTTTATATGATTCAAAAGCGATTCTCAAAGATTATTTTTCAAAACAAAATTCTATTTTCGGATTTAGGCCAAGGCATAGTTTAAAAAACATGTTTTCCAACTTAAAAATGAAGTTTTTATTCAAGATATGGAAGGCTCTTAAGATAGGATATGTAAGGGATGAAATTTCATAAGTTTAGATGGATTTTATCAAAAGATATGTCCAAAAACAAATTTTGCAAATTCGGATCTCAACCAAGATCAATTTTGAAAACCCATTTTTCAACACCAAAATGAAGGATTTGTTTAAAAAATGAAAGGCTTATGGAATAGGTATCCATAGGAGATATTTTTGATAAGTAAATGGTAGATCTACTAGTAGAGATTCTCAAAATAGGAAGAGATTACAAAATATAAAATTTGAGTTTTATCCTAACTTTGTGAAATTCGGATGTTTCAAGACCATGCCTTAAAAACCCTTTTATCAACTCAAAAACTTGTGTTTTATATGAAAAATGAAGAGTATAGGTCATAGATATAACCAAGTAATGATTTTTATAAGTTAAGATAGGATTTGGTAAGAAAAATATGTAGAACAAGGAGTAGAAATAAAGTAGGAAAATTTGAGTCGTTTGTTATTTTAAGAAATTCGTAATAATGGAGTAATGGTATGAAAACCCATACTTTTCAAACTTAAAATAGAAGTTTTATTAAAGAAATGAAGTCTTTAGTGACTAGGTATGGTTGAGCCTTAATTTTTTAAGTATTAAATGAGTTTACTTAAAGGAATCACCACAAGAATAATTTTTGCAAAATTCGAATTTTGATACGAACCATATTTAAAAACTTGTTTACAAAGTGTAAAATGGGAATTTTTGTTGAAATACAAAGGCCTTAAGGAATATACATAATGAAGGCTTAATTTTAACAAGAATAAATAAATTTTCTTCAAGAAATTTTTCTAAAAACAAGTGGGAATTGTCAAGACTACAAGACTAGCCTATCTAAGTTGATTTTTCAAGTCTTGCAAGGAAAAAGTTTTCTAAAAATTTCTTTTATCAAATATCATCAAGAACATGTACATATATATCTCATGACATATCATTTATGTTAGCAACTTACTCATATTGCATGTATGCTTGCTTTGGATAGTAGAAACTTCACAAACTTTCACAAAATCAATTTTCTTAAATTGTTTTCGCTACTGATTTGAACTGATCAGACCTTTTCGAAGCTTCAAAGTTTTCAAAACTTAAAGATGATATTAGAATTAGATAGATCTTTCGAAATAGATAGAAATCAGTATATAATTTGCTAAATTTTGAATTAAAACGATCAAGTTACAGCCGTTTTAAATTGGAATTTCCGTGTAGGATAAGAATTACGAACTTTCTAGTTTTGTTAAATAGTTTGGATTAGTTAAGTGATGAAATACTTATTAGGGTATTTCTTCCTTTTTAGGTAACCCCGAAATCGGCGATTCCCTACTACCGGATTATCTTTACTAAGAGACCGGTGATCTAATGGCCGAGTGAGTATTACTTCCAATTCCATTTATTGTATGTGATTGTAATGATAGTTGTACTAGATATTTGGTAAAGATAAAATGGATATGCATGATGGGGATGAATGAGAACTATGTATGGTTGTTGTTGATATGAGAAATGGAATATAAGAATATCGAAGCTGGGTAATTAACTATTGCTTGTATAGATGAATTAGAATTGACTGTCTACGATTATTGATTGATCACTTAAAGAATTGGTATAATTGACTACTCGGAATTGAAAATAAATATGGACTCGTTCATATCATAAATGGGGATGGAGCATTAGCATTGTTCGATTGTCCGTGATCCTAAATGATGTAAAAGTCGGTTAATTGTGATCCATAAACAAATTAATGAGTCGTTTAATCATGATCCACAAAAGAATTTATAAGTAGGTTGACCATGATCCTAAACAGCATATTGAGTAGTACCGCAATAATCGTTAATCTGCTAACCCGGGATGGAGGGTGCAAGTCCATCCACATATGATTTTTGGCTGGTCATATGTTTGTTGATTCCATATGGTTGATGCATATCACTTATTTGACTAATCACTTGTTTGTATGATGTGTTATAATTGTGATCTTTGAAGTTCTCACTCACTAAGCTAGTGTAGCTTATACCTCAATAGGTGTTTGATTAAACAAGTTAACTTAAAATGCTACATGGGGACCGAGATGGTTGGAGCTAAGTATGACTTCGGGATTCCGGCAGAAAGTAAGAATACTTGAAGATATTAACTAGGTTTTGTGAATTGCTTTGTAATAGTTTTATGTAGTGAAATATTTGATGAATTGTAATTGAAGTATAGTGAATTGTATTTCCTTTACATTGTTACTCAAAGTTATATCAATATAAAATGTATCACTCCGATGTGTCTCCTCCATGTGTTAGACGCCTTATACCTAGTATGGAAGCCTTTGCATGACTGAGGCGGTCATTCCTAGGCTTTAATATTGTGTACGATGGACTGCCACGTTTAGGGTACCCTTTGGGGTATGACATGAATGCAGTAAAATGAATTTTCAAATATCTTGCTAGCACGATTGAAATTGACTTGTAGTATCCAAAATTTACTTCTTTCAATCTTATTGAATACTTGGATTTTGATTTTACTGGATGCGAAGTAGATAGGAAAAGCACAAGTGGCATATGTCATTTTCTTGAAAATTTTTTAATACCTTGGCACTCTAAAAAGTGAAATTTGGTTACACTCTCAACTGATAAAGCTGAATATATTGCAGCTGGTAGTTTTTGTGCACAAATTTTATGGATGAAACAAACTTTGCTTGATTATGGTTTAATTTTTTGAAAATATTCCAATTCTTTGTGATAATATAAGTACAATAAATTTGATAAAAAAATTTGATCCAACACTCAATTACCAAGCATATCAAAATTAGACATCATTTCATTAGATATCATCTTCTAAACAAAAACATCGACTTGGAATTTATTAATACAAACAATCAGATCGCTGATGTTTTTACAAAACCCTTGAGTGAAGATCGTTTCTACACTTTAAGAAGAGAATTATGAATGATCAAGCAAGATGAGTGCTAAGTATTATTGAACCAAGTTGATATAGAATAGAAGTTTGGGCAAAATAAGCTGCTAAATATAATATATGCCTAAAAATTTGATATGTGCTTCTATTGGATCGGTTTATGTGCTAATCTGTGATAATCTGGTTTGATTGCTACATATTTGTGAACATAAGTATTTTGATATGTTTGCATATCTTTTATATATGAGCTTGATATCTTTGGTATGAAGTTCTCATGAGATGAGGCAAATGTGGTGAAGTCCTACGTGGGCATAGCAAGTGGTGAAGTCTTATATAAGCATAAGCAAGTGTAATAAAGTTCTATCCAAGTATGGCAAGTATAGAGAAGTCTTACATGGGCGTAGTCAAGTAGTGAAGTCCTATGTGAGCATAAGCAAGTGGTGTAAAGTCTTATATGAGCATAGATAAATGTAGTGATGTCCTATTTGAGTATACACAAGTAGTGTGAAGTCCTACATGAGTGTAGGCAAGTGTGAAGTCCTTTGATAAGGCATCTATGAAGTCCTCTGTGGTAAGACATTTGTTTGAATTTATTAAGTTGCATATCTGTGCATCTCTCTTTGTTTGCATTTATTAAATATGTCATGTATGTGTTTTTTATGAGTACAAAGGGTAGAAGTGAGTGCACAATCAACTATACGCATGAAGCATCTTTTGATAGGGGAAGAGTTTGACATATTAAGTTTAGTTTGTATTTTCCTAAAGTTAAGTATCCAAAATCTATTTTGCAAACTGGAAAATAGAAAATTTTCTTAGAACCTAGATGCTTAATTGAAGAGGAGTATGTTGTAGTGAATATGAGTTAATTGTGCATAAATTATCCTCATAAACAATGGAGCGATTGTTGAACTTGAGAGTTCAATAATAATTTAGATGAGATAATTTAATGCACAATTGACTATTTATTTATTTATTGTAAACTACACTTAATTAGTCATAAATATATATGTATGTGTGTTTTGTGCATGTTTGTAGAGTTTTTCTATAGATTTTTAGCAAAACAGGAGCATGTCAAGAGCAAAACAAGAGCATGTTAAAGGTCAAGTTGAGGGTTAAGTTTAGGCCTCGACATATCAAAATTTAGGGCTCGATATGCCAAAAACTAAGGCAATTATCATTTTAATTGTTGATGGTCAAATTTAGGCATTAACAAATCAAGAGTTAGGGCTCGACACTTTCAAATTTAAGGCTCGAAGAGGCGCAGTGCGATGGCTATCGTAGGTCAAATTTGGGCATGACAAGTGAGGCGCGAAAAAGCATTTAAGATGTGACAGAGCTGATGTGGACAAAAAATTGCCATTATAGTGCATTTAATGCATGTGAGATTATAAATTTTGTGTTTAACAGACTTTTAAATATCAAAGGCAATCAAACAAAAATTATTTTTCTTTGTTCTCTTATATATAATATTTGCAAATATTAAGGGAGAGAAAAATACTCTAGTACTTAGTTCATTTTATTGCTTTTATACATAAGCATTTAGAGAGAGAAAGGAAATATTTCTTATTACATGTGTGTAATGTTGCTCATCTTAAGCTAACTCTTTGAAATTAATATAGTGGTGGTGAAGATCTCAAAAGAGACAATTTAGTGGAACGTGGAGAGTAGACAAAGGGCTGAACTCCACGTTAAATATTTTTCTTGTTTCTTCTCTTTATATCTTTCGTATTTATTATCTTTTTATTCACTGCAAATTTATTTAAGTTTTTATTATGCTGCTTTAATTTTTCAATTTTTTTTTAATTTGAGTTTTGGGCAAAATACTCAATTCACCCCTCTTCTTGAGTATTCGTAGTGTATATTTTCAAGAAGAATTGCATTGTGGTAAAAGAAAAAAAAAAGAGTACAAATAAAATTTTTCCTTTATCTATACATCTTATAATATAAAATAAAAAAAAGAGGATATCATATGTTGATAAATAAGAAGGCAATGTAGTCCAACTAAATATAAAATAATAAAATAATAAAAGATACATATCTCTCTCTCTGTGCAAAGTATCACAAAGAAGTCAAACCCTAAGACTTTCTCAAGCTTTTATCTTACTCCAAGGAACCACATAGGCCAATTACTAGGTAAGTTTTCTCCTTTTCAATCCTCTATTGATTTGGAAGAGTTGTCTTTCTTAGTTGCGTTGTTGTGTTAAAGGCTTTGTGCTTCTGGCGAGAGATTGGAAAACTCTAAGTTGTCTTGTTAGTGGTTGTAGTTGTTAATTTCGAAAGGAAAAGGAAAATTTCAGGTATCATGCTTATAAAAATGCTTTGTATGTGAAAAGATTTTTTCCTTTTGGAGTTTGTATGGTTTAAGATCAAGCAAAGGGATGTTTAGGAGTTTTTCTCATGTTTTGGAGCAAACAGGGGTACGAATGGGGTCATAGTTGTGATCTCCTAAGGAGTGCCATTTTGAAGTTGATCACAGCTGTGACAAAAGCCGTGATGGCTATCACCACCCCCATTACTCCTGTGATAGAGGCCATGATGGTTGTTACGCCTCTTATAATGGGCGTGATAAGGGTATTGTGTTGTGTGTTTTTCCTAGAGCTTATCATGCCCTCTACCACGGGCATGGTTATCAAAGGGATGCCAAAACCTTCTTTTGAACTTGTTTTGATCTTTCTAAACACCTTAACTCTTAGATTAATATCTAGTACTCCTAAATCCAAGTGGTAAGGCATGTGTAGACTTAGAGTAGTTATAGTTCTTAATATTTTAGAATGTTAGATGATCTTAGAAATAATGTTTTTCTTTTGAAAACAAGTTTTGAGTTAGTTTTTGCTATATGTGATTAGTGATCTTGATTCTGTTGATTTAGCTATTTCAAGCATGTATCAGGTACTTCTTTATCTTGATTGTTGCTTGTGAATGTAGGCTTAGAAACTGTAAATGGACTTAATACCATCTGGTTGTAAATTGTTTATTGCTTGTGATTGGCAAGGTTTAGTGGACCAGGAGTGTCGATGTTACTAGAACGACACCATAATGATCTATGTGTGGCATTATTCCGAGTGGAGTTGCATACATAGATGATTCCAGTCTAGGAGTAATACAAGTACGGTGCTAGGGATGTGTAGGGAGTACCCAACACTAGCATATATATATATATATATCTGTGTTTTACAAAGTCATGATTACTTCAAGTTTCAGGCTATGTGCAAATAGTTCTAAACTGTGATGGTTGTTTGGCTAACTAAAGATAATAAACCATGGTTGCTGCGTATGTTACCATGTTGTATGTGAATTAGTATGATGTTTGCTCATGCGTATGTGGTTATGCTTTGGTGTACTAAGTCGTGCACTTATTCCTTTTATTTTTCAAGAACAGGTGATGATCCAATGGTTTTTTATTTGACTAGTTATGATATTTTCATGGATTGTAGGGATAACGATAGTAGAGTTGATTTTCTAGCTATCTATTAGATGTTTTGGATTGAAGATAGCTAGAGTTGAAGACTTTATAAAGTTTCAAATAGTTATCATGATTCTTGAAGTTATGTTTTAAATTTGATGTAATTTAGCACTTACTTTATGCTAACTGAGTTGTTTAGAAATTTTTATTAATGGAATTAATGTTTTTTTAGAAATTCTCCTTTAATATGAGCATTGGATTTATATTGTGTTATAAATTGTGATTTAGTAGAATCCAAGTCTTAGCATGTCCATCTCTAGTGAATACACATGGCGAGCTAATAATGCTCTTAGTTTAGGGCGTTACACATCTTAATGAGGAATTCGCTTTGCAAAGTTTGAAAAAATAATGAATTACACATAATGCATTTGAGATATGGTCATCTGAGATTTAAAGGTTTTCATTTGTTGAAGAAGAGATATATGGTGTTTGAGTTGCTATAATTCATCTTCTGTGAAAGTATGTAAAGGATAAATCTATAGTAAAATGTATAGATTGTCATTCCTAAAGGTATCATATGGAGCTAAAGCTCCCATTTTGATATATTTCGACCAATAAGTACACCATCCTTAAATGGAAACAAGTATTTCATCTTGTTTGTGGATGATTATACTTGGATGATGTGGATATTTTTCTTCAAGTGGAAGTTATAGGCCTTTTCAATTTTCAAATGTTCAAAGCAATGGCTAGAAGACAAAGTTGATACAAATTAAAAATTTTACACATGGACTGTAGAGGTGAATGCATTTTCTAATGAGGTTCAAATCTATTGCAAAGATGTTGAAATTATAAGGGAATTGATAGCATGACATACTACATAATAAAATGTTGTTGTAAAGCAAAAAAAAAAAGTACTTTTTTAATCTTTCTCTATAAGCTTAGACGTCAAGGCTTCATTCTTTTTTTTTTTTTTTCCTTTTCTTATTAGCTCATTGGAGATACTAAACCTTGGTTAATCTTGTCCATCAATGATTTAAAAAATCAAATAGTGATGTTAGCTTGTGACTAGCTATAAATACACGTGTTTGCTACCTGTGAAGGGAGCTTTCAATGACCTAATACTCTAATTTCACTACCTATCAATTGTACCTAGGCACGTTGAGATTGCTTATTTCATCTCTCTAACCCCTCTCTAAACAATTTCTTTCATTATTTGAGAATCATTCTGTATAATATAAACCTTTACCTTTTCATATCACATGAAGCACATGAAGGGATTTTGCATGCACATGATATTTATAAAGAATTTTTACATATTATTTTGGAGACTCCACTAGGAATCTCATCTTTAGACTTGTTGATGTGCTAGTCAAGCTTCTAGGAGGGCTTTCTAGTTTACCTTTTTGCATTAGCAAGTAATATGCTTAATGACACTAATATATACTTCATGGATTGTTTCTCACGTTGCCAAAGGCTAAAGCTAAGGCTGGTAGTAATGTCCATGGAGCTACTGAATAGGCATATCAGTGGTTAGAGCCATGTAAAAGGTAAGGTAGGCACAAACTCCCCTTCAGAACCTAATACTAAGGAGAGTGTTGCTACCCGAGCTTGAAACTCCATTCGAGAGTAAATTTGCTACACTAATTATCTAAACTTGGTGATTATGAAGGAATCTTAACCCATTTAGAAGATAGCTAGGGTGATGATGATGACGGCACTAAAAAATTGAATTGTCATTGTGAAGCAAATGATTGATGTGCTTACCTTGCTCAAGTTTTATTAGAGGTGAGCTGTGCAATTCTAGTGGCTAACATATCTTGTCAATATGGGTAGCAACTATACATGCTACTATGATTTTAAAGGAAACACTATTTTTTCATATATCATTGTCATGTCTTTTTATCTCTTTGTCTGAATGGGGGGTCTCTTTGAGGCTTGAGTTACATTATTGTACAAGACATCACATGCTCAAGAGGCAGTGCATTCACATGGAAATAGTGATGCTAAGAAGCTTTTGATGGAGTTTGTATGTCCTTTGTCAATCATATAGCTTATAAAATTATAAGACTTCATTGACTTTATGGTCTAAGAAACCACGTGTGAAATGATTGTGATTGTAAGACTACTTAACTCTTATTGTCTAAATGGTTTTTTTTTAATATATTAATTATTAACACTTATAAAATCAGCATTATTATGGGAATGCTTAGAGTCCTACATGAAACTTGACAATTGTATAACCATTGCTTTTAGGTTAGGGGCAGTATATGACTTCTAACTTTTTTTTTATTGGTTGAAAAAACATAGGAAGAAATTGGTTATAAATGAATCACCAATAACAATGAAACCTCTTCTATAGAAGAAGATAGGCTTTTAAATTGGAAAAATACATATATTAGAATCGTTGTACCTTTCTCCTACTTAAATCGATGGACTTTATTCTAAAATAGCGAAATTATTTCTTGTTAAGGACCCATGTTATTATATTGCTTAGATACGGTCGAATTAAAAATAATTACCAATGCATAACACTTAATTCGTGATTTTGATACGAAATATGAAAATTTTCTTATATCGTATGTATATCATGTGTCGCAAGCACAATATACTTATTGGGATGGTTTTTCAAGTTGCTTAAAACTAGCCAAATTGGTGTGAGGTGCCCTAATAAGTTTTTAGGGGGGAAAGGAAAAAAAAACACCTTATAAAAGCTTTATCACGAAGAAGAACCGCGATATATGTTGTAAATACTATATCTTGGCTTATGAATATGATTAAGCAATTATACAAAAATCTTGTATTCCATCTTATAAATGCAATTTCACAATAAATTTTCATAATTTTTTTATTTGACCCATATTTTAATAATTTTTTTTCATTACGATAGACATGCTATTGGCCCATAAAATAGCCTTCCACAAATTCTTAAAGGCCAAGATTAGTTCAAGCATACGAAGGCCTTCCAAGTGACACATCTTAATTTTAACATCAGCTACTCAGGCACAAACTTGCCTACTGATTGTTATGTTTATGCCAAGTATTAATTACTTATGTCTCTCTCTTTATCATGTGGGATTTTATTTTCTTTTCCTTTTTAAGCTTGCTTGGCATATATCCGATAACCCTTAAATTTAATTTGAGTTGAACTCATTCCTGGCACGTTTGGTTCACTTGAATAGAAAGATCTTAGAAAGGAATAACAATTCCTTAATTTTATCATTAGAGATATTTTTTCAACAAAATATGTTTTTTTATCAATAATAGCTATTCCTTCAATAAAGAGAAGAAATTATGATTTCTTATATATTCCGTATCACATGAAATAGATATTCTTTTGATAGAATTTTTTAATTTTTATAAACCAAATGAAGAAATAGATATTTTGCGATACTAAAAGTGGAATATCAATTCTATTTCAATGAGCCAAATGTCTTGTCAATTCTCCAAGTTAAGATATTTACATAAAAAAATAAAGGGAAAAAAAAAAAGCATTTGAGTTGTGTCGTTGCAGTGTGATTCATAAAACATTTGGTGGAATTCGAAGGCCTAATAGAACATAAATGCTCACAACTTTGCCAAGATACTTGATTAAGCAATTGGAACCAAGCCGAACCTCCTTTTAACCCATTTACAAAATAAAATTCTTTTCATCAGTCTTTTTATTATAATTTCTTTTCTATTTAAATTAAAAATAATTTTTATACTGATTTTGCAAAGATCTCCCTTAAAAAAGTTAATAGAGGACTTAGTAAAATTCGATATATTGCGTCTGATATCCAATTAGACTTCAGTTTTATAAAAAGCATGACCGGAGACATCATTTTCCTATGAAATGATGATAACCTTGATGAATAAATCTAATTTCACCCTATACAGAAATACATGAGTGACTCATGTTTTACATACAATCCAATGAACAGACAAAAAGATTAATTCGTTCACTTTACACGACATGATCACTCACCTCCACCGAGAAAATTTAAAGGCAAAATAGTGTTTGATGTATAAAGTAAATTGTTATTTTATTGTATCATGTCCCATATCTAGTTTGTATTTACAATAATGTTGCTCGGTCTTTTTTTTTTTTTTATATGACAGAGGGGTACGATCATATTAGAATCGGTTACCTTCGGGTACATGAACCATCTTACAAGACCCATGCACTAGGAAAGAATAGCTTGCACTATGTAGATATCCCAAGAAATGACCCTACTAAGTTTTGAACCTAAGATGTCATGCAAATTGTCATGATATGTCCTAGGCTTTAACCACTAGGACAACCTGATGGGGTAGAATGAAAGATTTTAAAGTCCCACCAAGATTTGAACTTAGGTTATTGGATTCAAAGTTTAATGTCCTAAGCACTGGACTATTGGATCGTTGATATGTTGCTCGGTCTTTTTGTATCAGAATTTGATGTTATATTTGGTTTACTGAAATAGAATGAACCAGAAAATGAATGACAGTTCCTTCATTTTATGATTAAAGGTATTTTCAAAACAAAATATACTTTTAATTAGGAATAATTATTCTCCTAGTAAAATATAGGCATAAAAAATTTACAAGAAATAAATATTTCTTATGATAAAAATTTTCATAATCAAATAAGATAACAACTATTTCATAATAATAAACGTTGAATATCAATTCCATTTTAGTAAATCAAACGTAAATAGTTGGAGTATCTCTTGCACTTCACAAGAATACCAAAAAGACTATTATATATGTCTATGTATATGTATATGACACACACTATATATATATATACACATCCAAAAGTGATATCTACAGACCTTACACTTCACTAATTTCTTCATTGTTGCTCCAAATATCTCTCTTACATATGTACATTTCTAGCTTAATATGTGGTTGCATTTTTGGAAATAGTGAATATAATATTTGTGGATACTGATACACATCACACACGTGTATACATAGTATGGCCACCTTGATCGAGCATGGTGGTGATGTTGGGTGTAGAACAAATTTCTTCTTCTGACACATTATTGTGTCTGCTTCTTCTCCATCCAATAATTTCACTCATCACATCACTTCCTTCTCATTATCGTCTCTTGATAGTGGAAACCCGAGAGAGATGGAAATTGTAGGAATTATATTGAATCGAGGTGAATTATACTCATTAATGAAGATGAAAATGGCAATATGGAATGCCGAGAAGCAAGTTCCTGCTGATCCTCATTAGCGTTTCTGTCACTCTCTTTTTTCCAAAGTCTCCAGAAGCTTTGCACTTGTTATACAGCAACTCAGCCATCCTGAGATCCGCAATGCGGTTAGTTAGGAGCAATTAGTGACCCTTTTCTACTTGATATTTGTGTCGTGTTTTTAACTTTAGTGTCATCATTATTGTACTAAGATTAACTGCATGTGTCTAAAGTTTGGGCCTATTCGTGTTGTAAGGCGAAACATGCCACAATAATGGTAGGACTTATGCTAAATAACTGTCCGACCTGTAGGTCCAAGGCCTACTAATTTATCTGTATGTTGCTTTGGCATGGTTTTACATGATTTGCATCGTATCAATGGTGAAATGGTCATGTAAAAGGCTAAATGCAATGTTTTAGAGGCTTATGGATTAAGTGCACAATCTCAAAGATAAAGGTTAAATAAAGGTTAAATGGTCAATAGTGTTATAGTCTTGTGGCATTATCGGGTTTCCAAGTGGGATGTGCCAGGTTCGTATCCACCCATTATGATCACCGAAAAAGGTTAAATGCATAGTAAGTAAATATAATAAATCTATTTGCAGTTTATATTTATAATTTTTCACGACGTTTAACCGTAATATTAGAACTTTCTAGTTTGGGAGCTCAATCCCATGCCTATCCCCTCTAGTCCATAAGAAAAGTTAAAAAGTAGAATTCTTTTTTGAAGATAATGGGAGCAATGTGTGGTTCCATAGAAATATATGAGCCCAAACATCCTATGGATTAGTAAATCTAAAATACATTCAAAAGCTAGTGAAAGATCATTTTAAACTATTAATACAGCAATCGGATAGCAATTAGTTGCATGTATGCTTATATAATTATAAGAGAAGCATAATAAATTACTAGTAAAATTTAACTTCCTCAAATTTAAGGGTGGACCTCAGAATTACAATCTATACAGGACTTCAGTGCTGGAGGAATGGTGAGTAAGATGCAGTGCTTTGTATTGATATATGCAAAGAACTGAAGCTTTCTTGATAGACAGGAGAGTTCAAATGTTGGCAACTTTCTTAATCCCAAATTATTCGTGTTTAGGATTCAGGGTTTCCTTATTCTTTGATGGATGTATTATGATTCAGTTAGCAGATATATGCATGGTGAATTAAGATTTAGGATCGTGCAGCTATACCATAAAACAGAGTTAGTTATATCCATGTCCATGAATACCAACTTCTTTGTATTGTGCTTTACATTTCTGTAATCTGCAGGTCTGGGTCTTCTATCTGGTGCTTCGAGCTCTTGACACTGTTGGTTGGTCTCATCATCTTCTCCTTAATTTTTCATTGTTTTCTATGCTAGCATGTTTTTTAATACAGTTTCCGAGATAAATATCCCTCCTTTTTTGTTCTACTTGTTCTGTTGTGTATAAAACTTCCCAAGTTTTGTAACTTTGCTATATTTGGTTATTTATGGACTTTACTGTTCGAGCACTTATTATTGCAGAGGATGATACGTTCATACCAACTGATATCAAAGTCCCTATCCTTAAAGCTTTTCATCACCATGTGTATGACCAGAGCTGGAAATTCTCATGTGAGTACAGGCAAAAGACCGTTTCTTTACCTACATATCTTCTCTGAGTACCTTGTGTTTCTTTACCCATGTATTCTATCTGAATTACTTGTAATTATGACGTTTTACAAATTTCTTTTCACCTTTTTCGATAGCTAATGGAAGAATCCTTTATCTTTTTTATCAAGTCAACAAGTCAGCTTATCTGCTTAGATTTTTAACCTTGTAGTGCTTAATTATTAACTTGTAAACAGCTTCTTATAATTATGCTAACATTGGCAATACTGCATTAAGGTGGTACAGGAGTTTCAAGGTTCTAATGGATCGGTTTCATAATGTTAGGACTGCCTTTCTGGAGCTGACTAAAAGGTTTCTTGCTGTATATTCTTTTTGTTCATTGTTATTGACTTCATGCATCTTTTCTTCATTGGTATAGTCTGCATTCTCAAAAGTTCTACTCTATATTTCATTTCCATGCTTTTGTTCTGTCTTTGTTAATAGTCATTAATCCAGATCTGTATTCAACATACAATTCCTATAGGAAATTCTTAAAGTCATGCGGTTAATATGTTTCTGATCAGATTCCACTTACATAGAAAAGTTCCAAATGATTAAGGATAATTTGTGCTATCGAATTTATATTATGAGAGCACTCTACATGATGGGCTGCAATGGAAAAGTTTGACTGGGCAATGCTTATGTGAAACATAGCAATATGGCATCATATATACACTATAACTCCACTTGCATACTAATATAAAAATTATACGCCTCCAATGTGCTTCCTTTTCCACAACGCCATGTTTCTATGGTTCACATGAGCTAGCTCTATTCGTGCGCTGTTATATCAACAAGGCTAAAGCGTGGCTATGCTGAAGGTTTTTCTACTCATTCTTATTTCCTGTACTATTTGCAGTTACCAGGAAGTAATTGTTAACATAACTGAAAGAATGGCTGCAGGAATGGTTAAATCTCCACAAGGAGGTTTGTCATCATCTCATCTTGTAGAAGCCGTAGTCTAGATTTTTCGATGCCCATTTTCTCTTTTGGTATTTGATTCATGGAGATACTGCCAGTAAGGATTAAGTTTTGCATTACTTTACAAACCAAAGACAAAAACCCACTACTTTTATGGGCCACCTGCTGAAAATTGAAAGCATAGGATAAGAAGAAGATTTACCTTAGCAATCCTAGTCTCCATGCTTTAGAAACCCAGGCACTTAAATGGAGTCTTGTAAGGATTGAATAACAGGGAATCATTGGTTTCGTCTCAAAACTTAGCATGTCACATTTGTCTATCCTCGTAAAAGCTTTGAGGAAGAAATTAGTGAAGTAAGGAAAAACTGCCTGTAAATTTGAACCTCCTTTGGATGTATAACAGCTAAATCTTCACTTATTTCAGGTGGAAACAATTGATGATTACAATGAATATTGCCAGTGTGTGTCAGGACTTGTTGGTGTAGGTCTATCTAACCTTTTCTGTATGAGTGGATTGGAAAAACGAGCCCAGTGTTCCTCTTGAGTTCAATGGATTGTTTATACAAGTATGTGATATATCAGGTCAAGCTTGTTGCAAATTTTTCTTTGAAAAAAATATCCAGTTAACTAAAATTATATTCCTGAATTTTCCTTTCCCAGAAAATAACCATCGTCCAAGATTATCTAGAGGATGTTAATGAATCTAGGTTCTTCTGGCCTCATCAAATTTGGAGGAAATATGCCAACAAGCTCGAGGTTAAAGTTTTAGCGTGTCATATTGGCCATTCAAGTCTATTACGTGGACTTAGTTTTCCATATATTGTCCTCAAAGCTGCTGTTGTCTGAAGTTTGCATCCACCATTTTGTTGTGGCTGATTGGCCTGAGTGATTATGTTCTATCAGGACTTGAAATATGAGGATAATTCCATGAGTGCAATAAAATGCTTGAACGATATGGTCACTGATGCGTTAGTTCATGTGGAGGACTGCTTAAAGTACTTATCTGCTGTTAGAGATCCATCTATATTGCGATTTTGTGCTATCCCTAAGGTATCTATTTTTCCAACTATCTCAAGGTGCCAAATGTTTATCTTTTTTATTTCCCCCCTTTGAGCAAGTGTTTGCAGATGATAGAAAATATATAAATGAGGGCATCAGCAAAACAACCAATCTATTAGAGCTTTAGAATAATTATGCCTTGGCCAACTGTTAGTAATCACACATGATGTGATCCTAGAGTTGCAAATATGGTCCTTAGAACCTCATGTGATTTTATATTGCACTGGACCATCAATACCACCAGCGTCACAGACCACAATGCAACATTCTGAAGTTTCACATGTGCCTAATGGATTGCTGCAACTTCATTAATATTTGTTCATTTTGCTCCAAAATCATAAACTAATCCTGAAGCACATAAAGCAGAGATTAATAAATATCATGCGTTCCAAGATGTGCAGTAATATATGTTCCATAATGCATGGATAATCTGACCTAAGGATGGATTAAATTGAAACTGATGAAGATCTCCTTTTGTAGATCATGGCGATTGCAACTCTAACTTTGTGCTACAACAATATTGAAGTTTTGAAAGGTGCTGTTAAAGTGAGATGCGGTAAGAGAATGATACATGAAAACTTTTTAATCTTTCTGAATCTATTGGCATGTTAGAGATGGATGATAAACAGAGGACTGCAAAAGATATGTGGGAAAGTGTTAAAAGTTAACAGCACAATCATCTAATCGAATAGCTTAAATTTATAAATATAGTATGAATTGCCAATATATATATAGCATGAATAATGATGTGTATTATTCTCTTTTGAATCAGGTCTTACAGCAAAAGTCTTTGATCAGACAAGAACCATGGATGATGTTTATGGTCCTTTCTTTGACTTTCGTTGTTTGATGAAATCCAAGGTATTCCATCAAGCCATTCAACATAACATGTCAACATGTCAGCTGAATCTTTTCTAGTATCCCTACTCATGGCAATAAACTTAAAGATGTCAGATGATTTTACACCCTTGTCTCATTAATCCCATAATTTCAATTCTTCACATAGGCCACTCTAAACTATAATCCGAGGATTTAAGGTTCTTTCAAATAATTTGAGCTCTGTGCTCACTGCCATCAGCAAAAATGGTTAGCCAATGTCGATTGTGTCCTTCGCCTCACTATGCTACATTATTTGATTTACTTTAGGTTGACAAGAATGATCCTAATGCTACAAAAAAAATAAGCAGACTGGAATCCGTACAGAAAATTTGCACGAATTCCGGTGCCATAAGAGGAAGGTTTGTTAAGGTTTGGAAAAAATTCTAATTTGGCCTTGTGGACTCCACTTTTTTTCCATGCCTATAATGAATTTCATGGCTTTTGCAGGAAATCCTACGTAATGAAGAACGACTCATCATTCAGTTTTGCCTGGGTAAGTTCATTGCTTACTACGTCTAACACTGTTTTCACAAATAAATTAGAAAGAAGCTAACCATAATGTAAAATTGCAGGTCCTTCTAATTTGCATCATATTGGCTATAGTTTTCGCTTACTTGTCTACTCCACATATCTTGCAAAAATCGCACATCTGAAGTGAGGAAGCAGATTGCCAATAGAGAGAGAGAGAGTCATTTTTCATTCAGAACCCAAACGTGTGTAGCTACCAACCATGTTGTTCTAATTCTCTTACTATTATTTCACCTCTTAAGTTTCTAATATCTTCAGTCCAATACAAACACTGCAAGACAAAGGTTGTCGAAGATCATCATTGGCATGATTAGGAATGCAACCGGGATGGGATTGGGACGGCTATACTAAAATCCGAACCCGAACCCGATACCCAATAGGATTCCCAAAACCCATTCCAAACCTTATAGGGTTTTTATCCGTGAACCCAAAACCCGCTAGACAAACCCTATAGGGTACCTAAACCCGAACCCGAAACCCTATTTAAAATTAGAATCATTACACAATAGAATATTTAAAAACGTCATTATAATTTTTTTTTTCATTTTTTTCTATTTTTGATCCGTTCCCACTTTATAGCCAAGAAAAAATCTCTTATTGTTACTCATACAATCTTCTTTATAAAATCCTAACCATTTTCATGGGAAAAAATTATTGAATGAAACAGTGCAGCAACGGAAGTGAGAGGCTTGAATTTGAGGAGAGTGAACCAAGACCAAGACTGAAAGTGAAGACCATAGAGTATTAATCTACTGTCCTAGGGTTTTTTACTTGTTCTAAATGATTTAATAAAAAAGAAAAAAAAAAGTAGATTTACAATTAATGGAGCATAGCTAGTTAATTTTAGAGACTGGGGCTAAACATAATATATATATTTATATATTTAAACGGGTTCGGGTTTCCCAACGAGTTTTATATTTGTCCCAAAACCCATCCAAAAACCCTATAGGGTTTTATTATTGATCCCAAAATCCATCCCAAACCCCATAGGGTAATACCTTATAGGGTATTTATCGAGTTGGTCCGGTCAGGTACCCTATAAAAACCTGCCCACTTACATCCCTAGGCATGATAGCTCGGTACAAAACCAATGCATGATAGCCCGGCACAAAACCAAGACATAATGATAAGCCCTAATGCAACAAACAGGGGTAAAATGGTCAATTGACATGGAAATGCATTTGGGAGGTTTTTGTGGGGGAAAGGAATAAAATATTATTATTTTTAAAAATAATTACGAAAATGCTACTGAGATTAAAATAATCCAGGTTTAGGCAACTTGACATCGTCTCTTGACGAGACGAGGTTCTAAATGCCCGACTTCGTCTCTTCAAGAGACGATGATTTGACTCTTAAAGAACCTCGTCTCTTGAAGAGACGAGGTCCTTAGTGAGTGACCTGATCTCTTGAAGAAAAAAAAAGGTCAGCATCTATTAATTCCCACCTGTCTTTTTCTTTTCAGTTTGGTTGGATGAAAAAAAAAATCCCCAAATCGCAAATTCGAAACCCTAACCCTCATTCCACCAATTCCAAGCCGATTTTCATGTAATTGACTCCGTTTATTGGATTATTTGGATCACCAGGCGTTGTGGAAGTGTTAATTTGGTTGAGAATAGAAGCGATTTGTGCGAACACACCGATATTAATTCGCGCGAAGTGGATTGGTATTACCTTTTCCCTTAATTTTTTTTCATTTGTATTGTTGTATATTGGGTCTCGTAGGTATTTTTTTATTGAAATTGTTAAGTACATTATGTGGTTTTTATATTAGATTAGTTATTGCATTATTGTATAAGTGTCTAAGATGATTAGTTGCCTGTTTGGCTTGAGAGCTCAAAAAAAAAAAAATAGCGAACCAGTCTTGTTTTTTGATACATGTGCTGAACTGATATTGAGTACATTGTGAACGAAATCGATTAGTTTGAACCGATCATAATTTAGACTTAATAAATTGTAGGTCTAAATAATTTTATCCCAATATAGCTGAATTAGATTATTTGTTAAATTGAAATAGGATAAATAAGTGCATATAGGGTAAATCAATAAAATAGGTCCATAAGTGTTAAATATACTCCTATAAGATGAAGGTGGATATAATAGTATTAGGAGTTATGATAAATATTATGGGAGTGCAGCTGATAAGTGATGATACAACTTTCATGCATTCAACTATATTTTATGCGGTGGCAGGGTCGGTCAGGAAATAGATAAGGCAAAGTTTATATTGTATGCTCATGAGAATATTGTACAAGGAGATGGTTTTGGTTATGATAAGCAGTCAGTTGCTGTGGTCAGTGTTAGTAAAACTTAACATATGAGCAAATACTGGACATCATTTACAATAGAGTGATAGACTCAAGGTAAATGGGTGCACATCGGGTGGAGCTATATCATATGGTAGCTATTGGAGATAGGACATTGTGTTATGATATTATTCCAGTGACCGATGATTATGCTACACAAGAGATGTTGGTGTACACTGAAGGGTCAGTGACTGTTTATATCCAGATATTTGAGAATGCGTTGTCACAGGCACCTGCAGGGGAAGGAAGCATTCATGGAAATATTGGGAGCCAAGGCTTGGCAGACTCTAACTCTACTCCAGTTCAGAGAATAGGCAACAAACAGCTGCATATGGGTAATGTTGAAATGTGTGCACGGGAATTGACAGGCGATCATGATACGGATGCCATTCTAGACTCCACAGCAAGTGAATCAAGTGATGACTACGATGATAATAGACATGATAATGTCGAAGCTTTCCCCCAACAAAATACTTCTCCACAAGTACGATAAAGGAGAAATGACTGGCGCTGCTTTGTTGCTCCTATCGACATTGATGCAGTAGGGAGCTCGGTGTCAGTGCCCTTTTTCACTACGCCAGTTAGTGGTTATGTTGCGTACAATAATGAGTAGGAAATGAGTGCCGGTAATTAGAGCTTTAGCGATGAATTCAAGGTTGGGATGTGGTTTGAGAGTAAAGATCATCTAATATGGGCAGTTAAAATGTGATACATATCAAACCATTCTAATTTCAAGGTCATGGACTCGGACCCAAGATCATGGCAGTTTTATTCTAGACTCGTCATACAGTGAGTTTCATATACTCTACACTTATCTAGGAGACACTCTTATGTTAGATCCATCATACAGTGAGTTTCACAACCCCTAGCTCCACAGAAGAGGCGTCCTTCACCATCACATGATATGGGGGAGGGACTCATGCAGGTAGAGCCATACCCTGTCGCATTTGGTTAGTACAGTCCTGGTGGTAGAGATGATGAGGGCATGCTTACATAATTTGATCCTTCTACACAACACCCCCATCTGCGTACACCATTCACCCAAACATTTGTCAGACGAGGACGAGGGATGCAGCCAGACAGCAGCAACAGTAGTAGATATTACTAGATTTTCTCTTTTCTAGATTATTGTCTATAGATCCTTAGCTTTTATGATTCTTGAGCATCAATTTTTCTTATACATTTGATGTATTCAAAGAAATAGTTGGCTATTCAATTATTATTATGTTTGTGTTTGCATGGATTGGTTTAGAGCTGTGTTTGGGTGGCATGGGTTTGGAGATGTGTTTGGATGGATTGAGTTATGTAGTCTTGAAGTTGTTTAGCCAATGTTGATGATAGTTATCAAATGATTTATATAGTCATTTACATATGATTTTGATAGGTCTCATTAAGCTGTAGAAAGGACTGATTTTCCCAAAAATAAAGAGGATGGGGGGGAGTTGCATTAACCTCGTCTCTACAAGAGACGAGGTTCTCTAAGTGTCAAATCCTTGTCTCTTGAAGAGACGAGGTCGGGCACTTAGGATCTCGTCTTTTCAAGAGACGAGGTCAAGTTGGCTAAATCTGATTATTTTGATCCTAATGACATTTTCGTAATTATTGTTAAAAATAATAATATTTTATTCCTTTTCCCAGTTTTTGTGCAGAATTGGTACGGATTAAAAAAAAAAAAAAACATAGACAAGTGTGCTTTCAAAACTTATTTTTAATATAGACATCAAATATGTAGGGATTACTACATATTAACCGTTGTTTTAAAAAAAATTATGCAAATCCAAATTGTAAAAAAAAATTACACAAATATCATTGCTATTTTGCATAATACTCTATCACATAAAGAAGATGCGATATAGTAATTTTTTTTATCGCATATTTACCTTGCAATACATGTATAAACAATGCTCATTCCTCTTATATACTTAACGTTGATATTTGGAAAACTCGTATACATATCATATCAAAGTGCATTGGACATAACTTTCAACATGGTGCGTGTTGAAAGTTCTCCTCCTTGGAACTCTACTGTACTATAAACAGTACTCTAAAGTAATACCTTTAGAATAGCACGAATCTCATATACAATACATAAACTTTTAAAAGTTTGAGATGGTAAAGTCGTTGTATCTCTTCTCTTATATGCAATACATGTACAATAGAGATGACAATTTGACAATTTTATTTATACAATTTTATTTTTATAATTATTTTTTGCCAAAACAATAGATATGTCTTTCACCCATAATATGTATATATCAAGCATGTGTCTTTTTTTTTTTACATTATAATGGAAAGAAGGGATTCAACCTGATACCTCTCACTTGAGAAACTAGAGAAGATACCACTAGGTTATAACACCATTGGCTAGGTATGTGTTTTTAAATTTGTAAAAAAGTTGCATACATAGTATGCACTTTCGGTAGAGCTATTTTAAAACCAAAGGTACATGCATATGTGTCTTTAATGTTATTTTTAAATAAAAAAAATGTGTCCGCTCAACATATACCTTCAATTATTACTAGAGTTGTGCAAGTGCAGCTAACCCATCTCGCCTAACTTTGAACACAATTATGTGCTACCCCGCATTATAAAGCAAGCAAAGAATTTAACCTGTCCGTCTTGTCTAGATTAGTGGTTATGTAAGCCAACTTGCTAACCTAATAAGACTTTTTTCCTTTTCTTTTCATAAAATTTTAATATTATAATGTAATTATACTGAATATAAATGTTATTTTCAATCAAAATTTTAAAAAGAATTATTTATATGTGGGATAACAAAAATGGATAAAGATTAAAAGATATATAAATTCTTATAGAAAAAAATTGTTATTTAACATTAATATTCCTCTTTCTTATTCTTTTAATTTGGTTAATTGTTTTCAAAGCATACTTACTTATAATTATTTAATATCACTAGTTTTTTGTCTTGAAACTTTCATAGGTTTACTTAGATTAAAAAAAATTATATATTTATATCGATTCGCAGGCTAACTCAACCTGTGAGCAGGTTGGCCTACCTTGGCTCATGGATTATACGGGGCAAGCCAAAATGGCCCATATGGTAAGCAAGTTAAAATATTTATCCAATCTACCTTTTTTTTTTTTTTTTTTTTGCTAATTAAACTCGTTGGTCTGCATAACCTGCCTCATTTGCACAACTTTAATTATGATAGACAGGCTCACCTAGGCCTTCATCGTACCTATAAATCATTTCATAAAATGTGAAATCCCTTCACTTTAAGGGGTTGGGTTTTCTTTGATAGAATTTCATATAAGACTTTGTGATAGTATATTTGTGAAAGAATAATATTAATGTGGCATAATTTCAAGGAATGCTTACTTTAACTCTATTTAGTATGCAAGTCCATACTAAAGGCGCATTATCAGCCCGTGTCCTTAGTTGAAATTTACTACTATGCATGTGCCTTCTTTACAATACATTCATAGTGTCCGCCTTCAGTATTATAATAGCTTTATTGAATAACGTGCACATTTTTTACAAATTTGAAAGCACAACATGTGGCTATATTAGGAATAAGTTTTAAGACGACTATTTTTTTTTTAATTTGCATCATGTATGTACAAAAACCCATTTAGGATATTTTAGTGTAGCTCTAACCTAACCTAAATGCACTAATGTAATGGAGTTAAGGACTTTTACTTTGAGTACACTAACTTTACCATGAAGCAAGGTAAGGTTCTAAACATAAAGATACAATTAGTGGTTATAGTAGTTAAAAAACTCTCTTTCTTTTTCATCTGAAGATGATTAATAATGCTTAATTCATCAATCTAACAACAAATTATGCATTGAGTTAGAGGTTATGCGAGTGGGTAATGCATCTATCTAGCTCAATCTATTTAGCTCAAACAAATCGATCATGTGACTTAATACAAAGATTAAGATTAATCTACATAAGTTCAGCAATGGAGATAATGTTTTCTAAGTTAAATAAGGTATTTGTGAAAATGGAGTAAATGATCTAAAATAGGTTTCAAGACGAAAACATAATATCTTAAGATTGATTTTTAACTTAAATTGAATATTTAGATATAAAATATGGCTAATCAGATTAACATAAGCCAAAATCATAAGTTCAATTGAAAACAAGGCAAGAAATTAAGCAAATGGATTTTCAAGCTTGATACATTAAGATTCAAATATAAAATCCCCATATTTCAATTAAATGAATCTTAATTCTCTTGAAGGAAAGGAACTTGTGTGAAGTAGTTCAATTAATTGAATTGGACTAAATCCAAAATTTTGTTCTCTTGAAACCAAACTAACATTCGATTGATCAACTTGGACAAATGTTAGAAAAAAATGAAAAAGGAAAGGAAAAAAGAAAAGAAGTTTGGAAAATTATGCAACTTGAATCTTCTAAGAAAATTTAGTCAAGAGAAGCTTGAGTAAAGTTTACCATTCATATATATCTTATTATAAAAGTCTAATTAATTGAGGTAAATTATATTAAAAGATATTAATGCTTGGGGATAAATGAATTTAAGGTATTAACGTTTTGTAAAGTAAGTCAAATAAGGTATTAATAATTGACAATAAATGAAAATTGAGGAAGCTTAATTGAAAACTAATCAAAACATTGATACCTTAAATGAACTTTATAAAATATTGATATCTTATTTGATTCACTTTACGAAATGTTGATATCTCTTTTCAACTATTTTAAATATTGATACCTTAAATGAAATTACCCATAAAATATTGATATCTTCTAGTATAATTTACTCAAATAATTAAATTGCATGTGTTTGGAGATGAGCTAGCCTATAATTGTTGTGCATCGTAGTGCGAAAATACAATAGAAGCTTTGTCATACCAAGACTTAAAGGAAAAATGTAAAATTTGATAGTTGAACTTTACATAAAAATCCAATTATGTATTTAAACTTTGAAGTGATCAAAATTAATATCCAATCAAACTTTTTGCAGTTATTTTTGTGACCTCACTAACACCATTTGCTTTTCCTTTTTGCTGAGTTTGCTAACATTGAAGAGATAGCTATAAATAGTACATGGCATTAAGTAGTAAAAAGTCAATGATAGACTACATCTTCAACATCAGCAAAGTAAGCAAATGATGATAAAGAGGTAGTAATTACAAAAAGTTTGATTGAGTATTAAATTGACTACTTTTGAATTTTTGTGTAAAATTTAAATACCAAATTTAACATTCACCCAAACTTAGATTTCAAATGAGTAATACTTCTATAGATGCCACTTCATTCCATTATTGTTAGTAAATAAGGAGATGAAATAATTCTAGAAATCTTGTATGATGTGTATTAGGTGAGTGACTAATAACTTTGACTAGTTGTTGCTCGCATTTTTTTTATTAACATTATTTTTGTATATAAATAATTTACAATTGCAACTATCAAAATTACATATGTTAATTATCGCTTTGCCTATTACACGACATGCTTACTCATATTGTGGGGCAAGTTGGTGAGTCAAGGACAAATCTTTAGCATAATAGATTTGAAGTTTAAGATAAAATGAATGAATTAAGTTTAAACATGTAGGATTCTATACCTTATATAGGGTTTGATACCCAACTCATGGACCAAGCATTGAAGGATGTTTAAATGGGTTATAAGGCCAGAACAAAGTGGTTTGATGGTACATGGGACCTCTACTCCTAATGCAGGTTAGGGTATATGGTCCATGATCCATAAATGATGATCATTTAAGTATGTTGAGAAGTTAAGATAAGCAACTTAATGTTATGGCTCCAGTTAGGATTGATAGTTTGTATTAATTAATCAAGTTTGAAATGTTTGAAAACAAGTTTGTTTCTTAAGCACCCCAATCCATAACATGATTTATTTATTATTATATTTAAGAATATAGACTAATAACTTGACTTGTTCATTAAAAATGTTTTGTATCTGCATTGAACTCACTTCTCAAAATAAATCAATATATAAATAAACAAAAAAAGAAAAGAAAAATCTAAAAAAATTATTGACATGGTCTCTAGTCTCTTAAAAAAAAGTAAAATGGAGAATTTTTTTTTGTTAAAATTATAGCTTGTAAAATTTACTTGAACCCTTAATCATGACAAATCATAATACCATAAAAGTCATAGTCAAAGTATAGTCTAATTAAATATAACAAACCATATATTTATATATAATATAATTAAATTATATCAAGCCTGGGCTTAATGGAAAGTAAATTACAATACATAAATCCAACATCTTCTATATTTTAACAGAGATTGTTGAAGATTTTACATTGAGAAAGAAAATATTGACAACCCCATCCTCTCTCTATCTATATATGTACACCTACATATACATATGCCATCTCCTCAAACAACCGCCACTTTATGTGCCTCTTTCTCTCTCTTCTCCCAATCAATTGTCTCTTTGATGCATCTAGTTTCCTGTCTCTTTTGACCATTCCTACCAATTGATGCAATGTATGTAAGATCACGTTCCAAAATTAAACATAACTAAATAATAAAATAAACCAAGTTAACAATTCTTATCTCAAATCCACCACTAAAACTCTTTAAGTTATTCCCACATATGGACTTAACTCTCCATGGTTGTCAAACCCATTATTCTATGTAAAATCGTAAGAGGTTTTTTAAATCAAAACATAGAATTGAAATGTAAAAACATAAATTCCTATCATTTGTATAAAATAAATTTAAAAAATCTATAGATTTTCTTTAGTAATCATTAAAAAAATGGTATACATAATGGATAAAAAGTAATATAGAGAAATTATGTCATTTTTCTCATAAATAACTCTTAATCTATAATATGTTTTGTACATAATAACAATAAGTGGAGTTGAAACTACGTTCTTTTTTGTTACTTTATTTAAAAAGAGCTACAAATCAAAGGAAATTAAATCTTTTAACTTATCTTGAATTCTTGATGTTATAAATAAAATAAATAAGTTATTTTACAAACTTTTATACTAAACTTGAACTTGAATGAAGGTTATAAATATTGAATAGAGGAGAGGAGGAGAGAGAAAAGGAGGTAACAAAATCGGTAAATGTGGTTAAAAATGTAAAATTCTATACATATATGATTTTATGAACAAATCAACTTGAAAGAGCTTATAAAATCATAAACTTGTAGAATCATATAAGTAGAATTATGATTATGACTATGACGGTCATGTGACTCCCTGTAGCCCATCGTAGCCTAAGGAGGTAAGTCCTAGATACAATAGATTTAACCAAATTCCTTATAAAGTTAGTTCAACATATATATATATATATATGTGTGTGTGTGTGTGTGTGTGTGTGTGTGTGTGTGTATTAGAGATCAAACTCTCATATACATAATATCAAATAGCACAAACAATAAGAAAATTCTCAATATGAAACTAACAATGTCATGATAACCCTTTACTTATCTTTTTACTTCTTCCTTTGCCTACATGCTATTTAATTAACTATGTCTAACATAAGTCTATGGCATATGAACTACATTAACCAATGTTATCAAACCCTACACTGAGCTTTATTTGGATATGCAAGAGAGTTAACGGTCAATAGATAAAGTCGGGTTGAATTGGCTCATCTTGCAAGAAGGGGTCAAATTCAACCAATTGAACTAGACAGATCAATATAGACTTGAAAGTACTAATATTAACATGTAGTGCTTTTTTTACTTACATAACATGTGTTTTCTATTGTCTTCATGACATGTGCTCTTTTGAAAATGTTAACATTTTCTTAGTTTAAACATGGGCGAGTAACTAAAACCATGAAACACTCTCCCTATATGTGTAGTAGAACACAAAAAGTCATAAAAACCCTACTTATTTTAGATTTATTACCATGGTGTTAGAAATAGCTTGACTTTATCAAAGGACTGCAGTGATAGTTTTAGGTTTGTTTTGGAGATTTCAGTCATTCATGTGCAAAATCCAGCGATTAAAAGTAAAAATGTGTTAATAGTAATAAGTAAATAAAAGAAGACAGAGAAAAAGAAAGTACATGCTATATCTAAAGGGGTTAAAGAATTACTTGAGGGATATCAATATATTCGTCCTCAAAATTCCACAAAAGGGGAATAAGATCGTTTAGTGGAGAATGGCCAACACCACCTTCTTTTAAGAGTAAACCCACAAACCGGGCATGGAATTAGGGGCATTTTTACTGGAGAGTATAGTAGGCACTAGGCAGTGTAAGCGATGATGACAAATTATAGGCTGTCGATGTTTTGCCCGATTGGTGGGGCATTGACTATATTATTTCTATGGTCTAGAGGGAATAGCGTGACTCACAGCCACGAAGTCTTTAATGATTCAAAACTACTAGACACTTGACATGAAATATCAAATGCCAACACAACGCACCACAAAATCCCCATGCTATCCCCCCATCAAATTCCGAGTTTTGTTATTCAAGGGATAAGCATGAAGGGTATAGATTGATAATTTAATTCAAGGAACAGGGCTGCAAATAAATTTTGATCTTAGTCCTTTTTTTTTTTTTTTAAATTTTAAAGACAGACGTTCTTTTAGATTACTTATATTAAAATTTAAGAAAACAATTTTACAAACTTTGGAAATTCTCAACATAAACCTATGACAAGATTAAATTTAGAGAATTATTGAAAATTTTTCTTTTTAATTTAATCATGACATCTTATTGCAGCTCTTTTAAGGGAATGTAAAGAAGAAAAACACACACACAAAGGACATATTTTATTAACAAGATGTTTTGGGTCCTTCAATTGAGTGTGGTGGACACCATCATTAAGAATTCTTACATATCTCTATCATTCTTGCCTTACTTTTAAGCTTCAACTTCTTTGAAAAACCGCCCTCATTCATTTGAACATGCCATACTTTTAATTTCCAATAATTGATAACATTAATAGTTAATTGCAGAACTTTTAGTCAAATAGAAATAAATATTTTAAGCTAGTAAGACCTATTCTTTCCTCCATTAGAACAATTAAATTGATTTTTTCTATAGAATGCACCCTTTTATTGCAAAAATATTCTTACCATAAAATAAATCACAACAAAGGGATTGCTCAAATAATCCGAATGCAACTTTAAAGAGCTCCATAATTAAAAATATATATATTTTTTTTTTCAATTCTGCCTAACCTTAATTCAATTTTACAATGAGCCAATAATGCCCCAACATAATTCACCTCCTGGTTCAAAGTTAAAATTTTTTCCAAATTAATTAAAACAAAAGTTGTAAAGACACTTGGACAACGTCAAAACTAAAAAAATACAAGGACAACCCAAAAAAACAATTATAATAATTAAAATAATAGTAAAAATCTTCCTACCTTCTCCTATCTATACTAACTATACTAATAAATAAGACTATAATACTATTAAAAACAACTACCTAGAACCAGCACCACCTACAAAAATTGTACATATGGATGGGATAACCTTGGAATATGATTCTAAATTAGTTGAACCGGCTGGTTTGAAACCTTGATTTTCTTGTCTCCTCCTCTCCTCTAGTATAAAACTTTAAAAAATGGGAACAACATGAACCGAACCGGCCGTCATTCCTTCGGTTTCTTTCTTCTTTCTCATCTCTAAGACTTTCCGGTGGCTATTAGAATGAAGTTCGACCGAAAAGGTTGGACTACAAGCTGGTCTATACTCGGGAAATAGCCGACCGGACTTATACCGAACCCCACATGCATTGCAAAGTGTTTTGGCACCCAATGGACCGGTTCTCCATTGCGGGGTCTTTTGAATCCCGCAATGGCTACACCTTCTTTGGAATTGGAACACACCGGTTTGGATGGCATGATTCGGTTTCTTCTTCTTCTTCTTTTCCGGTTCAATTGGAATTACGCTATTGGTTACGGTGATGCATGAAACCGAGGAATGCCGGAAGAGCAAGAGGATGTTGAAGATGACTCGGAAGGTGGTGGAGACATCAGAAGCTGTTGTGTCCCAAACCGGGAGCTTCTGGTCCGTTTGGTTCTCGATTTGACCGGAAAACGTGATGGGAAAAGCGGTTCGGGCCGAATTTTCGCACAGTTTTCGGTCTTTGACTTATCGAAAACGGGGCACAAAGAGAGTCTGGCATGGTGTCCTCTACCATTAGAGAAACCCATTCAAGCTCTTCAATATGGTCCATCTGTAAAATCATAATTTTACTTAACAAACCCATTTTAACACAATAATAAAATAGCAAGAACTATAAAATCAAAAGATAAATTTAAAACCTTTGCATTTTTTACATAATTTTTTTACTATAAATTATTTGGCTTCGTTAATCTAATTAGAGCACTAAAAACCATTTAGAGGAGAGGGAACATAATAAGTTTAGTTGATAATTAAATTATAAAAAAAAACGAAATAAAAGTAATTCCTACAAAAAAATCCCTCAAATTTTAACATAGTATTATTGTCCAAAAATTTAAATAAAACAAAATAAAAAAAGTCATCCATAATCTACCATATACGACCATAACAATTTTTTTTTCCTTAAAACCCTTTTTAAGATACTCTTATATTAATTGAAAATTCATAAAAAAATACACCCCTCAAATTTAAAGAAAAAACGATGACCAAAAGATTATATATATTATGTATATATTTAAATTTATACAACCATTAAAAAATAAAATTGTTTTTTTCCAAAACCCCTAAGATATTGTTATTTTAATTAAAATTTTTCTAAACTAAAGCCAGCAAAACATGGAGACCATGAAAAATAAAATTTGTGTTATTACAAATATTAAAAAAAATTACCGGAACGGCTAATTCGGTGTCCAAAAGGGACTGAGAATCCAAATTAGAAGAAAAACTGGTTGAAAAATTGCAACTATCATCATCATCTACTACAAAATAATCCTGAGAAACAACACAATTCGAGTCCTTCTCTTCTTCTTCTTCTTCCTCCTCTTCTTCAACCTGACCACCTTCTTCTACTCCTCCTTCTTGAAATTCTCCATTAGAAAAGTCCAAAAGCTCTTCCACATGAAAATCCTCATGACCCCCAACAACACCAACATTAAGAACATCCTCATAATCAAAAAACGACATGTTCTGGTCTTGCCCGTAATTAATTTCACCCAAAAAGCTTGACTTCAGTGCCCTTCTTGCTTCCATGCACGCCATGTCTACGTACGTTCAAGGCCCCCAAAAAAAATACAAAACAGAAAGGGCTAATTAGTCATTCGTTTATTTTTGTTTTGCAATGAAACCCAACATGCAGAATTAGAGAGAATTAACATATAACAATTAACAAGAGGAAATTACCTGAAAAAAAAGGAGAAGAGAATTTAGGAATAGAATTGAAGGGATAAAGAAGATAGGAAGATGGGAATTATTGAAGGTAGATAGAAAGATAGGTATGGTATGGTATGGAGGAGTTGTCGTTGGAAAGAGCACTGAAATAATAATGAACTGTTTGTGTTTATGAATTAGTCCTTTTTTTATTATTTATTTTACTTTTTTTTTTTGTTTTTTTTCCCTCTCTCTTTCCTAGTAAGCCTAAAATTACGGTATGACTAACTAATATTTAGAGGGGAGGGGTTGAAATTTGGTGGTGTTTTGTTTGGAAAAGATTTGACTATTCTTGGTGCTGTCAGTTTGATTTTTTGTGAGTCTTCACTTGTTTTCCTGTTTGACTATGGGTTGGTCTGGTTGGACCGAATCCACTGTTTAAGTTTCCACATGGAATATTCACGGCTGGTATGGATGCATTTAAGTTTAAGAAAAATAAGGTAAATTGGAAGACCTTAAAATCTTTAATTTTCAGATTTTTTAAAAGATGGGCACCTAGATTTTGTTAAATTTAATTACAACTTAAACAAATTAGTTTTTGAACTTTTAAAATTTTATATTTTTGGTATTTTTTTTATTTTTTTCTTATACTAGTATCTCTAGAAACATTAAAAATATAAATTTTAAAAGTTCGACTATTAATTTGTTCAAATTAAAAAATAAAAATACTTTTAATATTATTTTTCTCTTAAATTTATTATTTAGAGTAAATTGAATGGACAACCTCTATTTTCTTAAAAGTCTTTTTTTATTTTTTTGGCCAAACTCTATTTTCTTATAAGTTAGCAACAAACCTTGGAATGCATGTTTCAGGTTTAGGTATCAACTATTTAAAAGACCAGAAGCGCTTGTAATTTTCAAAGATTTCAAGTTTCTCTGTACAATTAAATCTCAAAAATAATTTTTATAATCTTTAATTTTATTTGGAAAAATATTTTTTAAGTATTAAGTATATATTTTGTAATAAAATAAATATAGTCTTTAAATCTGTAAATTTGTATATTTAAACCTCTAGTATGCTTTGCAAAGTAGGAAACGGCTCGTATATGATTATTTTATTTTTTATTTTAGGTGTTATTTTATTTTAATAATTTTTTAATTATTTTATCAAAAATTAAAACGAGGAAAAAAAAAGTTCTAAATGTGTTTTAATTTTCTTTAATTTATTAATTTAAACCCATAATTTTAAAATTTAAAAGACTTCATAAA
This sequence comes from Combretum micranthum, assembly GCA_024138025.1. Taxonomy (NCBI): domain Eukaryota; kingdom Viridiplantae; phylum Streptophyta; class Magnoliopsida; order Myrtales; family Combretaceae; genus Combretum; species Combretum micranthum. The sequence continues at coordinate 1,522,914 of JAMXBD010000092.1, read as the reverse complement.
ATAAATACAAGAAATGTATTTACAATTTATATAAAATAAATCCATATATATGCAAACAGATTTTATATTTAGCATATTAATAAGTGTATTACGTTTAAGTTTTCCTAATTTATAATATATTTTAAATCAATGCTATTGCGTCGTGCGTTGGTCTTAGTCTTTTCAAGAAAATTGTGCAGCCTGTAGCGATTATAATAGGACCAATTTCACTATAATAGTAAATTATTTAGATTTTTTTTATTCATTATAGAAAATTTTTAATTTTTTATTCTAATTTTTTATAATTAATTTAATTTTTAATACTAATAGTATAGTCTCGCCACGAGATCCTAGAAGTTCCGTCTTGCTAATATCCAGCTGTAAAAAGACACGTCAGTGGTGTGCTAAATTCCCGTGTTGATGTGTCAACTGTCAATGTTGGCCAGCTCTCCTCGTCTGGAGCGAGCTTGATATATATGTATCGTCTACGGTACGTGGTAATCCGTGTTAAGAATAGTCTTACATGTGAATTTTCAAAATCAGCGTACGCGTAATTTCCAAATATAGAAGTTACAAAAAAAGACATATAAGATCGCATGTAATTTTTAAGGAAAATTCTGTAACAATGGAATTCATTCTGTTGATTATTTAATAATTTAAATTTATATTTAAATAGTGATTTTATTGATAAAATAGTTAATATATTAATTATTATATTTATTTTAATGATTAGATGATTAATTTTAAAAAATAATTATTCATTATTAATATTGATTATTTATTTTGGAAAAATACTATTAAATGAAATAAGTAATTTTTTTTATTTAATTTCTCTACAAGTATGAGGAGTATTGCATATATAATTGAAGTCATTTAACACTGTTCCTTATAGTAAGAACCACTGTTTGAGGTTAACCACTGTAGTTGGGTTCTTGCCAATAAATTTCTGGACAAAAAAATTGTTTCGCTTTTTTTTTTATAATTTTTTTCTCCAACAAATGCTGAAATAAATGAGTGGATTAATAAATAGAAAATATTAACGTATTGGATTAAAAGTAAAAATAAAAAACTAGTTGACATGCTAATAGAATAAGTAGTTATGGAGAAGGGTTTTTAGAAAGTTGACATAACACCTAAGAATCTTGAATGGAGTATTTATTTTTGCACATGATCAAGTTGCAGCTATGTGACATTTATGAATTTGAATTTTTAAATAAGGTTCTTACAATTGTACATACTTTCTATTTGTACACATTCGTTAATACCAAAGTAATTGTAACCTAATAGTATGAACACTAGTATCCTAATGTAATAAATCCTCTTTGATTAGTTGGTCAAATAAATTTAAAAAAAAAAAAGAAGATATTTTGCATTGATTGAATTTATGTGCCCAAAGTATTAAACTTAGTGATTTGACAATTGATGGCTTAATGAGATGAATTAGGTTTGGTTTCGCTCTCCCTATAATATGTAATGCGAAAAAGAAAAAACATAAATAGAATTTATATTTATAATGAAAAGACCGTCCTTGGTGGTTTGTGCTTTTAATTTTATTATTATCTTTATTTTTATAAAACAAATAATCCTATAAATTATTTAAGATAGAATATTTTTATAAGACACACTATCCTTACAAAATACTTGCTCTTTTTATATATTTATTTTGATATATCAATATTATAATAATTTTATCATATTAATTTAGGAGTGATGTTGCATTTGATATGTGAATTTTGACTAATTTTTTAATTAATTGATTAATAGTTCTTTCATATTGTAAATTTGGGTACTCAATTATATTTTGGATGTTATTTACTCTACATACATTAACTTTGTTTGGTTTTTCTAAGTAATAATGGACTATTACTTAATGAAGATGTTCCACCTTGAACATATGATTTAACTCCATCTTGCAAGATATTGTTTTCATTATTTACATTTATTTTAAGTACAATATCTTTATTAAAATGATTATTATTTAAGACATGTGATATTTGCAATTGATAAATTTAATAAAATTAAAATAAAAAAAACCTAACTAAACAATTGACCGATTTAATAAGATAGTAGCATAAACACTTTTAAATAAATAATTTTAAATTTTAGATAATTAATTAAAAAATCATCTAAAGCTTGGTTATCAAATATTTTATGTAGTATACTTTTCAATTGTTGACTTATCTATTACCTAACAATTGCTGGATTAGCTGAATTGTCTTTAATATATTAATAGAGGCTGACTTGATTAATAGTTGCCTCATGAAATGTGTGGAATAAAATCATGCTAATTTATTGTTCACATAACCTCAACAATTTTCTCTTTTTTTTTTTTTTTTTTGTGTCTGTCAATATATATTAGTCTGTTTATTTAATAATCAGATTGCGGGATCACTGGCCATATGATTTTGTAATGGAATTCCTGTTCTCTTTACTGTTGAGTGAAGAATCTGAGACTATTTTTGGACATTAGCATTGTCCACCATTCAATTGCGGAGAAAAAATCTGATCAGAATATTTATTTGCACGCACAAACAAGCTGGACAGATATTAAATAAGATGACGCAAATATGCAACTGTCAGTAAAATACCTTGATCAAGGCAAACAAAAAGGCAAAAGCCTTACAAAGGGGCACGACACCACACAACTACGGAAAAATGACAAGAAGAAAAAAGAACATATGTATATGTATATATATACATTCATGTATACTTATTTTGTATTTATATTTGTGAAAATTATGAAATAATCAATATGGTAAATTAGGTAAATTATATTAGAAGTCCCAACATTTGAAAAAATGTTTTTTGAGTTTTAATTAAGTATTTTTCCTATTAACATAAAGACTTTACAAGAAAGGTTTTCTAAATTTTAATTAAATATTTCTCTTATAACATATGTCAATAGAAACTTCAATCAACCCATTTCTCTCAACATTGAGACTTCTTTTTGAACCACTAAAAAATATTGGTACCTCAATCGATCCATTTCTATAAATATTGGAATTTCTTTTAAACTTTTCGAAGTATTGGAATCTCAAATAAACTTACTCTTAAACGTTGAAACCTTCTAGTATAATTTACCTATTTTGAATCAAGTTTACTTAAATGATTAAACTTTGAAGTGGTTAAAATATAAAATTAATATTGTGCTGAAGGGTTAAAACAAGATTTGGTCATATTGGTTATAATATCATTAAATTAAACAAACTTGTCACATTTAAAGCACAGTGACGAAATCTCTATTTGGACCAATTATTTTTAATACTAAAAATTTAATTTCTCTATTTTAAATTTTTAATCACATTGCATAATTCTAGTCTTCTATTTTAAGCACTTAAACTTTATTTCCTATTGGAACTTAATGCCATACATTAATCTCTTAATTTGTGATTTTCCTATTTTATGTGAAAGAGTTTGTTAACATGTAGACATTCATGATATTCTTTTATACTAATAAGTGCTAAGACTGCTATTTAATGATAAACCTCAACCCTCTATCTTCTTTTATAACCTAGGTATATAATCCCCTTTTATCATTCTTTAATCCCTTTTGCCTCTCTAATAATCAGGTAAGCTCTCTCAGCCCTTCTCTTTCTCTACTGAATAAGAGCTAGGTTTTCATTCTTACTAATTTTTGTGTTTCTCTTGTGAGGTAAAATGGAATGGAAGGTATCAAGAATGGATTGACCTTCAAGCTAGCTGTAGCACCTTCAATTATGAAGATTGATTTTTTTTTTTTTCAAAAAGTGTTAATCCTTTATCCCTTTCTCTACTTTGTATTTATATTTCCTCCTTTACTTTGTTAACATACAGTAGCTAATCTAGTTACATCAGCTATTGTTAGTTACAACTATCTTTAATTTCCAAATATCTAAACCACATTACCACATATATGAACTATTCTTTAAATCTATGTAACATTGTAATTTCATAGCCTTGATGAAGGTTCTCGTGATCTTATGTATCTATTCGTAACAAACTTCTCTCTTTGTTTTCGAAAGAAATTCAAGTTCGTTGGAGAATATATATTAATTGAAAATTAGCTACTATGTGTCTAAGGAAAGACAAATCAAATTTAATAGATGAAAAATTAGGTTAATAATGAAAATAATACCTAAACTTTTGCAAAAAAAATAATTAGGTATCTGAAGTTTTTCCTTGAATAATTTAGTACTTGAACAAAGTTTTTTGAGTTTTCCATACCTGAAGTTTGGTTTTGACAGTTTTGGTACCTGAACAAAGTTTTCGTTGACTTTATTTATATCTGAAGCAAGTGAATGAGGTATGAAAAAAATCCATAAAAAGTTGTTCAGGTACCAAAATTGTCAAAACCAAACTTCAGGTATGAAAAAAGTCAACAAAAACTTTATTTAGATACCAAATTGTTTGAAACTAAACTTCATATATCATTTCTTTTTTGTGCAAGTTCAAGTACCATTTTTGTCATTATCCCTAAAAATTTCTATTCCCATTATTGTTAGCATAAATAAAACATATAAAATATTTAATAGAAAATTATAAGAAACAAGGAAAAGAATATGTGAAATAAATATTAGTATGCTATTATTAATCTTTTGGTAAGTTTTCATTCTTGAAAGGCTTTACAAGGTTGTTTTTAATAATAATATTACAAAAATATATTACTTTCATTGAAAGTAATTAGACAATCAATAGCTCAATAATTCAACATTTATTTTCACAATATTCATTATGAGAATAATATCAGTATATAAAGTAATACAATTACTTTTTTTTAATTAATACTTTATGTCATAACATCAAAACATCTAAACCAGTAAAAATGTAGTTATAAATATTATTATTACTAATAATCAATTTTCTAAGCATTTTCACATTTATAAACCTTCATTTGCCCAAATTGTTTATTGTCAACATATTTAATAGACCATGGATATTGAAACATTACTGATCATGGTGCTCAAATCTATATTCCACATTTAGTACCAAAACAAAGTCAGAAATTTTATCACGGCTCAAAAGGGCTCAACTACAAACTCACAAAATTAAAACTATATGATAATTTTATGTATATATGTATATATGTATAATATGTTACAGTTAAATCATTCTTGTGTTGTAGTTTTTCAAGTTTTTGAGCCAGAATAAATAAAAACAATTTTTCTAATAGCTAATCATGCTTATAGTTAGTTTTATAGCTTCGAAATTTGTATTTGTGAACTCTTGTGTATTCTTAACATTTTCACCTCAAGCATTATCATTGTGTACCATTACAATGTCTCATTCCTCATTTGACCTACATGTATGCCCATTCTTACTAAATTTTATTATGTGGTTGAGATTTATTTTAATAGATTATACCATAAAAGATAAGCATACTCAATAGACTATAAGCTTGTAGCATTGTGATTGTGGTGCTTATTATTGAGTTTTGAAAGCTATTATTGTGTTTGTCATTTGCTTTCAAAACTCAATAAGAAGATTTTATGAGGCTTAAAAGGCTAAACAAGAACCTAAAAGAACCGCATAATGGTTTTGTGTATATATTTATATATATGTGTGTGTGTGTGTTATAGTTGATCATTAGTATATATGTTGTAACTTTCTAAATCTTTGACCAAGATTAGGTTAAAAAAAAAAAAGATCATGCTACCTAAACTTAGTTTAGTAACTCTGAAAGTTGTTTATGAGAACCTAAAAGTATTTATGATATTTTTACTCTATGTATAATTCTTATATAGACCAATAATTTTTTATCCATTGCATTTGACTTGGGCACATTCTAATTTTTATTAATTTTAGTTGCAGGATTGGAGCTAGTATCGGTAGGTGATACAATAAAAACACCAGTATTGTGGCATTAGCGATAATGGTGCTACTTATTGTATTCAACATTTGGTTACAAAATAGAATAAAAATTTCTCAAGGCTAAAAAGGATCAATAATAATAAGTTCAACAAAATCAAAACTATATGACAGATTTATGATATATTTATATAGATGTTGCAGCTATAACATTAGTGTATACGTCACGGCTTTACAAGAGTTTGACCAATAATAGTTAAAATTAGTTTTCACAAATGTTGCTTATATTGAAAATTTCTATTTCAGCACTTACAACTGTTTATCATATTTAGGCCTGATATTGTATTCTATTTTGTTTAAAGTGGACATATACCTTATCATGCCAACATTACTTATGTTGATTTGAGTTTATTTTGTAAAGTGATATAATAAAAGGAAAATAATATTAGATTATCTATGGGGATTGCAGCATTAGTAATTATGATGTTGCTTAACTTATTACAACTTCAGTGAAAGTAAACTTTACTAAACTTTTAAGAGAAAATTTGTTAACTCTTTATGCTAATCTAAAATTGTTACATTTCCTTTGGAAATATAAAACATAAATAAATAATGCGACAAAATCCATTTATATTTGTGAGATATCTTAATTTTCATAGGAAACCCTAAAGATTCTTAGAAAAAAAAATTACATAGTTCACAAATTCGTGATTTATTATGAAGATCAACAATAAATTGTATAGAATGTTAACCTAGATGGGTATTGATTGCTCGATATGGCTAAGGAATAAGGATTATATTGTTGTTGTTGCTATTGAGAAGTGTAAAATTGAAGTTCATTTGAAATGCATTCATACTAAACATATTTAGTATGCACAAAAAAGATAATTAACTTATTCTTAATAGGGGTTAAATCAATATATTAGGATCTTGTAAATAAAGGAATTTTAATGTCTCAAAGGATATCCAACCATCATCCTTGAGCTACAACAACACAATTAACCACTTCTGGTTTTGAAACTAATTTTTGTTGTAGAATAACTATGTATTGGATGATCCATCCTAAGATGAGTTTTTTTTTTTTTTCATTTAACTTTAATGATAAATTTATTGTAAGTGAAAATGATTTTTGAAATGGGCTTGAGAAGATAAATGAAAAGGAAGAACTTTGAATTAAGAGATAGGAGCAAGTTTAAGTTTAGTAGGAAAAGCAAAACATATATAAACATGGACAAAAGGACACGACTAATCCATAGGAAAATATAGTATGAGAATGCATTCAAGTGTAAGATGGCTATGATGAGTTTTTTAGCTAGTCTTCCATCTAAGTTTGAATAATCTTACTCGGCATGTACATCCTCAAGACTTGAACAATAAAAAGGGTGAAGATTTGACTGCTGGGGTTGGTGCTGCTGCTGCTGCTAATGGTTACACTTCAACTGATGATATAAGCTACGATATCTTAGTTTTTATACAAAAGATAAACCAAATTATGCAAAATAGATAAAAAAAAAAAAAAAGACAACTCCAAGCAAAGCAGCAACAAATGGGAGGGAAATATGTCAACTTGGTTATCCGAGTGAAAATTCAATAAACCACAAACTATTATAACAATAGTTAGTTATAATTTGTTATAAGATGCAACTACAAAACTATAATAAACTAAACAATAATAAACTGTTATAAATAGTAAAAAAAAAGGGAAAGGGGTATCCTATAAAGAAGAAAAGAAAGTGTCATTTGTAAATTATGAAATCCAATTGGAGTCTTGAAATCCAAATTACATCTTCATCTTCTTGCAATTCACATGAAAACCAATATTTCGGTATACAACATAATAAGACATAATTTCACTATCAAATTGTAGAACATAAAGAGAGCAACACGATTATGTATTTGTCTTTCCAAATTTTAGAGAATTTATTCTTTAATCTCAAACACTAGCAGAGCACATAAAGGACCAAAAGAAAAAGAATAGAAAAGAGAGAGAAAAAAACAAATTCGATATAATGGCAAGAGTATTCTAGAAATTTGGATATTTGTTATGTTTGGTTATTTGAAATTGTTTCAATTAGTATCACATTGTTTTAGTGTATAATGATTAAAGATTTTCAACAAGTAAACCTAGGCTAAGATAAAACCTAATTTTTGGTGCTTTATTTGAGAATAATGGTACCAGAAATAAGAACACTGATACAGGAAAATAATATAAATATATAAATAACAACATTGTTAGCTATATAAGGAAATCTAAGTTGATAGAGTGCCTAAATGAACAAAATTTAATTGAATTAGAATCAAGGCTATATTACTCATAAGTCTCATGCAAATCATAATTCATCATTTTCAAGATACTATAAAATTCTTTATCCTTGTTAGAGCATTTAGATGCTTGATTGTAATATGAATTTCTAACCTGCAAATTGGAAGGCATCAACAAAACACTAAATGATAAACTAACATGGACTACGGAATCCTAAATAGAATGAAAAAAGGGGAGAAAAAGAAGTGAAAGCTTCATTGCGAAATGAGATTCATCCATCATATATTAGAGAAGTTGTTCGAATAACTTAGAGTAACCATTTGGATGACTCCATGTAAAAGTAAATTTTGCTTGTGTGCTAGTTTTTCACTGTTCAATCGCCTTCTTCTAGTCATGCATATCTTCAAATCGTGCCATTTGAATAGGAATTTAAAAACATAAATTAGTTAATCAATTGCCTTCTTCCGATCATGCACATCTTCAAATCATGCCATTTGAATAAGAATTTAAGAACACAAATTAGTAAAGTCTAATCAACCCGGGACCTACTTGGGTCAAGTCACCGATCTACCACACCTACCATTTTCTTAACCTACTAGCTATCACTTTTCTACTAAACCTACAACATTTATTACATTTTTGACCTACCATACGTACTACTTTTAAAACAAACCTATCCCATTGTGCATGATCTATTGGTAGATCTTGCCTCTTCCTTAGAGGTCATCCGTACATGACTCGACCCAAATTTTTCCCTAATCAACCCTACTATATACTTCTTTTCTAGTTTTTTTTTTCTAGGTAATGGATCTCGTTTGCAAACTTTTTATTAGAATGAAGCTACTTAAATTAATGCACGTGAGTGTAGTTTTTAGACTGGTATTTGGTAATAACCTATAATTTTGAGCATTACTATCTTTTACACCTAAAAATGAAGGGTGATGATGAATTGTGGATGCAAACCCAACAAAGCTAAAAATAAGACATGTAAGCCTTGACTAATAGAAAAATCTAACCTAGAATTAGAGATATTATTTAACGTGACCCACAAATTAAGTACTTTAGGAATCTTGGTATTGATTGATGAAAAAGACCTTGATCATTTTATTAAGCCAAGAACTCTGGTATAATAGATTGCAACCTATTGAATTATGCTATCAAATAAACTCAATATAGTGAAAAATACAATAGAAACAAATAATCCTTGTTCTTTTCCAATTTCTTACAAGAATCAAATGAAAAAGATTTTATTAATCTCTCAACATAATATCAATTTTAGCAAAAGTTATTCTTGTAACAAATAATTGACTATTTATATGTTTCCATAAACCCTAGCTCATTTACTATTTACTAAAACATATAGAAATAAGTAGAATCATACAAAATAAATCATAACCAATAAAATCGTAAACTTGTAGCGTCGTACAATTAAATTCCTAATTCTACATATATCCTATACTTAAAATAATTTTACATCTATATTAATTGAGAAAAAAAATCTATAAAATCACAAACTCATAAAATCGTATAATTAACTTGTGATTTTGATAATCATGCCCTAATTGATGATAATATAGAATAAAACAAATAAGTAAATAATATCAATTTTAGAAAAAAAAAAATCATCTGCTATAAATTTTCTTCAAACTTGAAATATTGGTCATAGATATTGTTATGGGAAAAGGCGGCTGGTACTTAAAATTCCAGTTATATCCATGCAACCGTTGGTCATATATGAATTTCAAACTCACGGTGAAATTGTCCAAGAAATGAAAAGTGATAGCTTCAGCAGCATGTCGCCTGGGTGTAAATCCTTGATTAATAATATTTAAAAGTTAGCAAGTTGTCCAATTTGAATCTTGTTGCAACTTGCAGCTAATTTGAATAATTAAGTGAAGAATTCAATTATGAATTATGGTCGGAACCATATCCAAAATTGTTTAAGTGGATTTATGCTTAAAGCAAACGTTGTCTCTAAGTATAATTTCAAATGGTCTTAATTGCTTTATTCACATTAACCAATAAACTCCACTTAGAGTCTTTTGGCTCTATTCCTAGTAGCTGGTCCGGCTAGAATCTATAATTAGCTCGATGAGCTTGTCACATTTGGTTCCCATCGAAGGGTGAGCATGAAGTGTGTAGAACACAACAACCACAAGCGCGTACTCATTACATGCCAAGAAAATCACACGCATACTTAATGCTAATGTAACAAGCAATAGGCGGTTATCTCATTTAGTAAATTGCGCAGTATTGGTGTCCTAAGAATTGGAGTATTTCATACTCCCTAGTAAAAATCTATAATTAGTGAATAATTAAATAAATAAATCATACATATGTATATATATGAGACCACATCTAAATGTTGTCATCTCGACCTCACTAATAGCCTTAGTCATCAGTGTAATTGGTCCACGACAATCATCCATAATGGTTATATATTCCATTATTGCATCCCCATTGTTGTTTACTTCCAAAAGAAGAACTCATACCATAGTAGATAGCCAATCTCTAACCCATCTATCTAGAGGTTGTCACGGTCTAGTTGGTTTTGGAATTAAACCGGCCACGCCGATCCACGATTCAAAAAATGAGGAATCAAATCATGAAAGCCGAGTCAATTCTAAGTTCCATGTAATTGGTAGTTCCCATGGTTCCGGTTCCCACAAACCGAACCTACAAATAATTTTTATTTTTTTAAGAATAAACAAAAAATATTAAATAAGGTTGTTTTATTTAAGTAGGTATATATATGATTATTATATAAATAAAAAAATATATTTGTTATACATATACATAGTATAAATGTGTACCAGTATAAGGGTCTGTTTGTTTTGGCTTTTTTTCTGACAGATACAGATACTTTTTCAAACTTTTTGTTAACAAATTATTTATCAAGAAATACATATAGATAAAAAAAAAGTCGACAGTTCTCATCAAAAGATCAAATAGAACAAATATAGATAAAATTTAGATGCAAATCGGATATATTCACACATATCATTTTAAAAAAGATACAGATACAGATACAAATGAAAAGCAGACAATCCAAACAGACCCAATATATATTCCTATTCCTATTGAGCAATCTCCTTCAACTACTATTGAGAAAAAGACTCCACAAGAGGTATGGTATGGTGCTCTTGTTGATTATTCAAATTTAAAGGTTTTTGGATGTCTTACATATGCTCATGTTGATAATGGAAAAGTAAAGCCTAGATCTATCAAGTATATCTTCCTTGGTTATAAGTCTGGAGTTAAGGGATATAAGTTGTGATGTCTAGAAATAAGGAAAGTCATAATTAGAAGAGACGTTATTTTTTATGAGACTGCCATGTTACATGACTTACCATCTAGCACTTTATCTGATAAAACCTAGCAAAAATCTTGCATGTAGGTGGAGTTTGAGATTAACTCAGGTACTACACCAAAGTCTACTTCTCAACTTAGATCAGAGATGCAGGATGGTGTTGTTTCTTTACCACCACCACCACTAACACAGTATTCCATTGCTAGAAACAAGCCTAAGAGAGAAGTTAGACCTCTATAGCAATTTGGCAAGGCAAATTTGGTTGCTTATGCTTTCAATGTAGCCGAAGATATTGATTCTAATGTAGAACCATCTACTTAATCAAAGGTAGTTAGTTGTGATGATTCCGGTGAATGAATGATTGCTATATAGGAGGAGATGGAATCTCTTCATAAGAACGGTACATAGGACTTCGTAAAAATCCCTAAGGGTAAGAAGACTAATCGTTGCAAATGGGTATTAAAGAAAAAGGAAGGAACACCAAAAGTTGAAGATTCTAGATATACTAATTGCAAAAGGCTATAGTCAGGTCCCAAGTGTAAACTTTACAGATGTGTTTTCTCCGGTTGTAAACTACAGCTCGATTCAAGCTTTGCTTGGTACTGTAGCAACATATAATCTTGAGCTTGAACAGTTAGATGTAAAGACAACCTTCTTATATTGAGAACTTGAGAAAGACATCTACATGCAATAACCAGAGGATTTTGTAATCTTAGGAAAGGAGAACTATGTTTGCTTACTAAAAAATCCCCTTTATAACTTGATACAGTTATGTAGACAATGTTACAAGAGGTTTGACTCATTTATGACTTCTCATGATTTCAAGAGAAGCAGTTTTGATAGTTGTGTTTATTTCAAGAAGAGTAATGATGGGTCATTTGTATATTTTCTTTTATACGTCGATGATATTTTGATAGCAGCCAAAGATAGAGGAGAGATAAGAAAGATTAAAGCCCAGTTGAGTAGAGAGTTTGAGATGAAAGACTTAAGAGCAACAAAGAAGATACTTGGAATGGAGATTCTGAGGGATAAAAAAGCAGGTAAATTACATCTAAGTCAAAAGATGTACATTGAGAAAGTTCTTTATAGGTTTAATATGTAGAGTGCTAAGTCTGCTAGTACCCCTTTAGCAGCTCACGTATGCTATGATTTCTTCACGTCCAAATTTGTCAAACACAGTCAATACAATCGGTGGATACATGGCAAATCATAGTAAGGAACGCTAGAAAGCAGCTCGGTAGATTTTTAGATACTTGAGTGGTACTACTAATGTTTATTTATAGTTTGGGAGAACTAGAGATGGAGTCTTTAGATATATTGATTTTGATTTTGCTAGAGACCTAGATAAAAAAAAAAAAAAAAAATCTCTCATAGGGTATATTTTTACTATTAGTGGTTATGCTATTAGTTGAAAAGCTACTTTGCAAGCTATGGTTGCTTTGTCTATCACTAAAGCGGAGTATATGGCTATTACCAAGGCATGTAAAGAAGCTATTTGGTTGAAAGGACTATTCAGTAAACTCGGAGATTTGCAAATTGCTACAGTTTTTTGTGATAATCAAAGTGTCATCTTTCTTACAAAAGATCAGATGTTTCATGAGAGAACAAAGCACATTGATATTTGGTATTATTACTCATGGTGATATTGCTATGAGCAAAGTTAGTACTCATAATAATCTTGATGATATGATGACCAAGTCACCTATAACCAAGTTTGAGCATTGATTAGACCTAGTTGGTGTTCGCTGCTGATTCACCCCCTTTAGCTTGAGAGAAGAAATCCTTCAGTGGGGTGAAATTCTTTAAACAGACTTTATGAAGGAATACACTAATGGACTTAATACTATCTACAACTCAAAACCTTAAGGTGTTAGGTTAATGTGTCTTTCCACTTATAAATCCTTCTCATCAGTCTCATATTTCCTATGTGGGATTTTTCCAACCTCACACTTGCACCCTAACAAATTCCTCCCTCAAGTGTGAGTCTCCACAATGAGTTGCCTTCAGTGAGGAGAAATTCTTCAAATGGACATTTTGAAGGAATACACTAATGGGCTTGACACAATCTATATCCCAAAACCTTATGTTGTAAGGTTAATGTGTCTTTTCACTTATAAGCCCTTCACATAAATCTCATATTTTCCATGTAGGATTTTTGCAACGTTACACTTGCACCCTAACACTCATACTTGAAATGAATAAATTGCCAACTAAGTGTAAGTTTACTCAATAATTATTGAACACAGAGCTATGGAGCCCATTAAAATCATAACAATCTTTTTTTCTTTTTTTTTTTTTTCCAAACATCCTCTAGTTTAAGTATAAGGAATTTACAATTAAAAATTAAATTAAAAAAATGGATAAGTACATACTCTAATAAGTTATGCATTAGTACTAATAATGAGTACAAAGGAGACACTTTCTTTCCGGATTGATAAAAAGCATGAGTACCTCCGGCCAAACAAAATGAAAGATTCCAACGTGGAATCATTATTCCATATTGATAATTACTGAGAAAATTACTTCTTCAACTGTCATAACTCATAAGAAACCCTATGCATTAAATCGTAACATTCTAAGAAAAAATTATATTGATGTGATTACAGCTTTTGTGCGTAAGAGAATATGGAGTAGAAAGTTTTTACCTAAAGCTTTTTACGTGTAGTGCGTTGACTTAAAAGAGAGAGAAAAGTGGGATATAAATTTCATGTGTAGTGGTAGAAGAAAAAGATAGTGGGGAAGTGAGAGAGGATCGAAAGAAAAGAGTAGGGTGTAAATGAAATGAAAAAAAAAAAACATTTAAGTTGTCAAATTGAAGGAATTTTGGAAATATAAGAGATTGAGAAAAAAGTGGGGTTATAAATAAAATAAAGTAAAAACATATTTAATTTATTTTTTTGAGTTCAAATTGGAGGAGTTTTGATTTAATAATATTATATATATAAATAGCAAATATTGTAAAAACCGAATCCTACAAACCGGTCAAGAATTCACTACATGTTTAATCACTTTGTTGAAAAAAGATTTTTTTTTTTAGCATTATTAAAAATCTTGCAAAATTCTTATATCATGGTATGCAGGAATAAACCCAGAATGAAATTGCAATTCCAGATTCATTCTCATTCTTATATTTGGTTGTGTTTTTAAAAGTGGAAATTACGATTCTTGGAAATCGACGATTCCAGCTTTGTGGGAGAATTCGATTATATTCATGAGAAGGTGAAATCGTAATTATATTTCTTCTTTGTAAATAATTAATATTAAATTATTGTTTTATCTTATTTCTTATTTATTATTTACATTAATTATTAAGGATTTTTACAAGTAAAATGTTAATTTCATTCCATTTCAATATATATCCAAACAAAGGAATAGATTTATCATTTTACTTCCCATTCCATTCTAATCCATTACATGTCAAACGATTCATATGTACTAAATCTAACATTAAAGAGTAAAAATTTATTGAAAAGAAATAATATAAAAAATAATAACGCGTTGTGTTAGTGTTAGGTGGTCCGGCCTTTCACTCTTGCTTTACGTAAAGGTTGTCCTCGTCCCAGTTTCTGCTCATCATCATTTGATTGTTGGTAGAAGTATCATGTTTCTTCCTTTTTTCCATGCTTTGCATTTATTTATCTTGAATGCTTAATTGTCTATTCTTCTTAGCTTTCCCTTTCACCAACTTACGCGGACATGGAACAGCCAGATTATCCGGTAACTAACAAAATGATTAAATATCAAACAACTTTAGCAGGAAGAAATTCGAAATTTGAGTTACGAAGCTGCGGCAGTCATTCTATTTCTTCTCATGCCAGTCATCTCGCAAAAACCGAATTACAAGGAGAAAGTACCAATCAATCGTTGGTGAGGGGTTAACTTAAAAGAAAGAATAAATTAATTAGACTAATGGGGAAAAAATCATGGGTATAAACACCATTTATATAAATATAAAGCACATAATTATGGATAAAATATTGACGCGTATGATAATAGATAAAAAAAAAAGTGTCCTTTTCAAAACAAGTATCATACATGTAGCGTGTGGATAATGTTTTCTGAAAATGTCAATAAAACAATGCCATTACATTAAACATTAAGAATATAGACGCTAAGAAAGCAGGAGCAAAATAATTTACATCAAGTTGAAGAGATATAAACAGAAAATATTGTTTTATATTTATGCAATTTGAATTATAATATATTAATACCCCTGGGTGAAGTCCAAGATTTTTACTTTCATTTTTTTTTTCCGAACAAGTCCAAGATGTTTGCGGGACTAGGGTTACAATATTAGACTTCAACATGGAATACATGTTTATGGAATTGGTGACTATACTAGGCACTCTCCTATAATCTTTTAGGTTACACTACAAACTACTTTGTCAAACTTAAACCCTACACTTGTTTGTAATTTTTTATTACATTTTATTGTAAAAGGAGGTTGAACGAGTAATCCTATCATATAAGGTACCTACTCGTACCTTGCTCAATTAGGTAGGATCCAGGTTGGTATCGAGAGTTATAAGATAAGGTACAGGTATTGTTTTTCTAGAACCTATTTTCATAAGGTTAGGTTGGGTAAGGATGCAAATGAAACAAATTGGTTCACAAACTACTCGACCTCGGCTCAATATTTACTTACATTCGATACGAGAATAATCGAGTTGAGCTCATGCTTGAGTTACTAAAGTAGTTTATCGAGCCGAGTTCGAGCTTTGAATATTTGGTTGATTAGCTCACGAGCCTAATTAAGCTCTATCGAACTCCAGTCAAGTATAAATATCAATCGAATTCAATTAAGTATGGGTATTAATATTAATTTAATTAAACTTAATTTAATAAATCGAGCTTAAACAAGCTCGAGCTTATGTAGTATTATTTGAACCAAGCTCGAGCTTAAAATTTAAACTTGGTCAAGCTTATGCTTAATATTGTACCATCTCATCTCAACTTGTTTGCAGCCCTAGGTATGGGTACAAGGTCTTCATCCCCTGTATCCATCCTAGAACCTATACAATGGAGTATACAAGTTTCAAGAGACCTTGTTTGGTTAACCATTTAAAGTTGTGGACATGAAAAATTTTTAGACTTTGAATGTAACATGTGAGTTTCAAATTTTAATGGAATATTTATTATTTATGAATTCTAGTAGCTTACAATATTATTACATAATGGACTATTCACTTCCTCACGTTAAGTTTCCAAAAAAAAATAATAATAATAAATTGTTTTTCTTCTTTTACATTTTCACACACTAATTTTTGCATAATTGTTATAATGAATCATAATATATATATATATATATATTGAATTTCTTTTCTATTCACCCTTCAATAAGTGTCCTTAAAACCCTGATAATAATTACGAATTCGCCCCATAGGGGTTAGAAGATCAGTTTCATTTTTTTGGAAATATTGTTTTTTAAATGTTGTGTGGTCGTATAATTTGGTTTGATTTGATTGGACGATCGGTTTAAATCATATTTTATTGTGAAAAGAATTAAACCACCTATAATCAACATATTACATAACATTATATAAGAAGTTTATCATATCTCTTTTTTTTCCCACTATATTTGCATGGTACAAAATTTCACAACTAGTTTTTGTTATCATTAAATTTCCATACTATTAATTAAATTAACCTAATATCTAACTTACATGCATAGAAGTCAAATAAATGGTAAATCCATAAATATATATAAAACCAAGTTCTATTAATTATTTGATTTTTCAGATTTGGCACTCTAGAATCTAGATTTTGCAAATATTCAATTTGGTTCAATTTTGGACAATTTTCAAAATAAATTAAAAGAAAGCAAGCTGCATTAGCAGTTCAGTTGATTTATGTACGGATATATCATGTCTACATGTTCCTTCACACCTTTTAGTGGTGGGCTTCCTCTTTAAATAATTCTCAACTCTCAAGTTGTTATAAGCAAGGACGACCTATTGTGTCTTTTATTTATATTTACTATTATCATTATTATTATTTTTTGGCCAAACCAGTTATGTCTTTAACCTTCGTTCAAAAACGAAGACCGTGACATCGGAAGCAGCCAGGAAACCGCTCTCGTTTTTGCGTCTTTCTTCGGCATGTGGTCCTTACTATGAAGATAAAAATTTGTTGTTGGGAATCTGCTGTCTTCTTTGTGTTTTCATATTTATTTTATAAATTTTTATTTTTTTAAATTTATTTAACACGTTTCAAATATTTATTTGCTATATATAAAAAAGACAGCATTTTGGGTAATGCAAATAAAATTTTTTCCGTGGATTTTGAAGACTCGAAGCATCCAATTTTCAACACGCATTATCCACCATGCTTGCCTTAAACTAAGGAGATATGTACAAAATGTGAGGAATATACTTATAGAAAATTGCTATCATTCTCCAATAATTCACTCATATATATATATATATATATATATCTTTTTTTTCTTTTAAAAGATGTACATAAGTTGCCACTTTTTCGTTTAATAATATAAACGAAGAGCTACACATTTAAATGTTGATATTTGCATAGCATACTATTGCAATTATTATCTTCACTTTCCTTCTTTTTTGAATTTTCAATGTATCTAAAGTTTCATGAGAATAGGATTTTCGTCGACTTTGTTAGATTTTCCATTCATTTATGACATTAGTAGTTTTTTTTTATTAGTATATAATATCAATATAATGAGAAATAATACTATATATATCTAACTTTATAATGAGTGTGCAAATTAATCAATAACATCGAAAAACTAATATGAAAGATATGGTTAACTGGTCTATTGGTTTCGGTTTAGGATTACAATTTTGATTTTTTTTCGATTTTTGGTTTTGGTTTCAATTTTTAACCTCAAAAAATCGACAGTCAACAATTAACCATTTCAATATTTATAAATATATTATATATATAATTTATATATACATATAATTATTTTTAAGAAAATATATACATATAATTTAGATATGTTAATGTTCCTTGAATTTTGATTAAATTACTCTGTTTTGTCCTATATTTGATGGAAGTTAATATAATAATTGATTTGATTTAAATTTTTTGATGATGATACATCCAAAGTCTTGTTTTTCCCCATTTTCTTAATTTGATTTTCTTTGTTTTAGCTTTTGTAATATATATAATAATTTAAAGAAAATTTATATGATAATGATTAAAAATAACTTTTATCGAAATTATTAATTTGATTTGTTAAAATCATTACGTTAAATAGTTAAAAACCGAAAACTAAAAAAATTAATCCAAAAAAAAGTTTAAGGATCAGAATACTAAAAATCCTATCTTTATTGTTAGGTTCAAAAAATAGGACCACAGACCACTTAACCAAACAGTAAACATCCTTATTTTTAATATTATAAAAATTACAAAAAATAGGACAAAAAAAGAAAAAGGGTTGAGAAAAATTGTGCATACACTCTTCTTGGCGTACCACTAAAGATTGAGAAAAACTAAGACGTGTTAACATATGAAAGAAAAATTCAATGAAGCTAACGGAAATTTTACTCTTAGAAAACTTGAAAAAGGTTAATACTCGTGCAAAAGAAAATAACGTTGAAGATTTAAATATAGTAAGAAAATATTAAGGTAAGGATGTCTGTATAATAAAAAAAAAATTAAATATATGTAATGTATACGATGTCTTTAATATAAGAAATCAGACAGAAGCAACCCAATAAGTTTTAAATTTCACTTATATTATCTTTAAAATGTACAAACGTAAATTAAAATCTAGTTTAATGATATATCTTTGATATCTATATTATTAATGGAATTAAAGATCTTGGACTTTCATCATTATCATGCTTCACTATTAATTATCTTCCAATACTGTTTCAAAATCTATTACAACTAGTATTAAACCATCTAACTAAAATTTGGCCAGAAAATACAATTATATTTATATATATAATTCATTTCGCTCATAGCAACAAAAGATGATATGTAATTATAATGGGTAAAAATTCATGATCTTTTTAATGTATAGTTCAATATTATGCATCATTAATAAAAATATTTCCTTTACAATGCATTTATGTAATATTATGCGTAGGCAATGCGTACGTGTGTTTGCTGGATAGTACTGCATCATATTAAAAAACTTTTAATTACTTTATACAAATTTAATAATTAAGTCGCATTTTTTATTTTGTATTGTTATAGTTTTATATTTTATGAGTTTTCTTTAAGTATTGTAATAAGGGTTTGTCACTAGTTTTAACCGGTTGAGAGACTTGAGAGAGAGTATTTGGACTGAACTTTTACACTTAGTTGACTTGCAAAATAAAACACGGTTAGTGGCACGTTGAGATGGGTTAGACATGGTCACTCCGATACTTAAGTAAATAAGTATATTGATTCAACAGTTAATGGATGTAGAAGAAAGAGAGTTTAGATGACATTACCATTCTCTTGAAGCAAAGAGGGATATTTATAGCCAATGTATCTGCAGCGTTTGGGGATGCTATGAGCAAGTGGGTGTTGGTGATAACCACGATGGACGTGGAGTGGACCCATTAATCCACATTCATACATGTCAAGCCCAAGTGAAGAGAAACACCGAGTGGGGTGCTAAACGGGTATTGCAGGGATTAGTCGATACTTTGATGTCGGTTACATGGCATCCTAGTAAGGCTTTAAGATTCTACTGATCCGAACAAAAAATTAACCCGTTGGGTTGATTCAAATTGTTAACAGATTAGACTTGACTTAAGAAACTTGAGGTCCATATATATTACACAGTCAACAATGTTAATTACAGTTTTTTTATTAAATCATTAATTATATATATAATTTGATTTAATTTTATTTTATATTTTAAATTATATCATATTAAGATATTTAATATTTTATAATATAAAATGATATCACATATAATTTAGTGCGTTAATCTCGCCCGTCGCTGGGATCGTCTTGCTCTCGCATGACTTTTCCTCTATTTCCTTTCGAAATCGGTAATATCGAACCCACTCTCCGACTCGTAGTGCGTGGACGATCCGACGAAAAATAGACAAAGATTTAGTACATCGGAGGGCTCATAATCCTCAGTGTGATCTACGAACTGTGGAAGGCTTTTTAACGCGGAGGATCATGGATAATAATACATGAAAGTCGTTGGGATTTGGAAAGTCTTGAGGATAAGATGCTCCTCGTCCACGTCATTAAGCATGTTGAAAAAAAAAAAAAGAAAAAAAAAAGCGTGTTGAGCTGTGGGCATAATTTGGACGTTTTGGAGGGATATCATGCAATTGCGTATGCATATGCATTACAGTTCAGTACTCCATTCATAGTGCTGTGGACTTCTTATCAGTTTCCTGCAGAATCTCTCTCTCCCGTAAATGCAATTTCGCCTAAAAATCTACTCCTCATCTCAGCTTGAAAATGCGAGATTGACGTAAGCTGATGTAAAATTTCCCTGCATGAAAACGGATGATGATTTGAACATCCATTTGCTAAATTGGTAAAGACGCGGGTAGATTGTCTAAGGTTGTGTTTGGGATTTTGAAAATCTAATGACAAGAAACGAAAGTAAGCAAAATTAGATGAACTGTTCGTGCTTTGTATATTTGTTGGGAGGTGTGCATAGTATGATTTGGTTCAGTTTATTCTTAAATCGAACTCATATTTTACGGTTTGTTTTTTTTTTTTAATTAGAACATAGCCATATGGTTTGGTTCGTAATTTTTTTGATCGAAAAAATGGTTCGATTTGTAGTTCGAATCGTTTTTATTCATAAAATAAAAAATATATTATATCGAAAAACCTCCATTATATATTTTTTATCACTAATACAAATATAAATAACAATATTTGAAATTAATCATTTATCAAATAAACATATAAAACTTATAAGAAGGAAAAGATTTCATCCATTATAAAATTATAATTGTGACTAGTCTTTTTTTTAAGTTATCTTGAACTATAATGGTATACTAGATTTTATCCTAATATAAGACACAAATTTAATTCATTGTATGCTTTTAACTAACATATTATCAATTATATAAATTAATAAGTAACTAAATAATAGAAATAGATTAATTAGTAAGATAAAGAGAAAAAAATATTCAAAAGTTAGTATAAAGGCTAAAATCTAAAATCTATTTATTTGAGATAACATAACAATTAAAATATAATATGAAAAATCCAATTTTTTCTCATGAATGATACATATCTAATCACAAATTTTAAAAATAATTTATTTTTTAATGAAACAATTAAGACTAAAAACAATATGTTTAATTTTTTAAAAATATATAAAACGGTATAGTTCGGTTTAATCTCGAACTGAACTGCGATAAAAACCATTTGAAAAAAACCAAAATTTTGATTCGATCCGATCCGGTTTGGTTTACAATTCGATTTATTTTTTTGTACATCCCTAGTTGGGAGTAAAAATGGGATAAAAGATTAGCCCTTCTACTTTTCATCCAAAAGTAAGATGAAACCGAAGGAAAGGAGGAGAAATAAATGAAATTATTAAAACACCGTCAAATTAGGCATCTTCTTAATTGAAAGGATGATTAATTCATTTTCTTACTTTATTTATTTTTCTTTTTCACTCTTTTCCTTTAATTTCCACATTTTATATTTGGCATTAACTTTCAAAGAGGGATTTTGAGTTTTAATAAATTTTTGAAAATGTATGAGTAAAATTTAAAATTCACCACTACTTACTTTGCTTAGTAAAAATTTTAAGATTCTGAATGGCAGACTGAAATTTTCAATAAATATATATATATATAAATACTTGAATTCTATCAAAATTTTGTAATAAACTATCAATTTTTTGTCTATAAATTTTTCAAATTCATTTATATTATTTAAATAAAGTAGTTAATTGTAAAAATGAATAAAATTTAGGTAGTTTATTTCAAAATTTGATAAGATTTTGATAGTTAATTGCGAAAAAGAAAATTACAAAATTTAGATACCGAATTAATATTTTTTTTATTTTAGATGATTAATTTTAAAAATAGATAGAATTTAGGTATAAAATATGATAATTAGCTAGACACGTGAACACAAATATGATAATTACCCTCGAGAATTTGTTTGTCAGTGCTGGCAAGTGTATGGCATGAGTACTCGTTTGAAATTCATTTCTACCTCTTTTTTCGTTGAATGCATTAGATCATGAAAAATGATAAAGCCCACCACTGCTGTATATGTATTAATTATTACAACTTGTAGGTCTCAGTCTACTTAACTTATACATTTAATAAAATAGAAACTATAGGTCTGTCTTTTTTTTGTTTTTTCAAAACCGCTATTACAATATGGCCACATAAGACTATTACAATATATTAGTGCAAAAAATCGAACTCGGTATCCCAAGGATGAGGTTCTAGACCAAATGCCACTAAGCTGCAAGACCATTAGTATAGGTTTGTCTTTCACAACGATAAATTTATTTTGCAATTCTTTGATGGGAAAAATAATTAAGACACTAATTTGTAATGATTGGCCAGTATAAAATCCTAGAAAATACATCAGCGTGCGAGTTAATATTTATAATATAAGATTAGAAGCAGGGATGTAACTAGAGCAGGATTGGAATGGGTCATATAAAACCCGAACCCAACCGATTCTCTATAGGTCATCCAAACCTGCCGCTATAGGGTCATGGTCCTGACCCGCCCCACCCCGCTCCGCCCCGTTGATCCGATTTTGTTTTTATACTTTTTTTTCTTTTTCATTCTTTTTATTTATCATTTGTCTACTTGTCTTCACAATATATTCTCCATTTTACTTATTTGTTTCAATTTCTTTTCATTCGATGATAAAACTAGACATTAAAAAAAAAAAAAGTCAATAAGCTAAACAATTGATTTTTGACATATGATAATCATTTTGTAACACAACATAATATAATTTACTTTACTTGAGGATTGGCATAGATACATAAATAGCATATTGCCTCTTATTAATTATAAAAAAAGCACGATATTCTTAATGGGAGAAAAAAATAAATTATATAATCATAGAGCTATAAAAATAATAAAAATGGATATATCAAAGTTTTGATGTTATGAAATTATTATCATTATTTTTTTTAGTAATCTTAACGAGTTAGATCGATCCTATAGGGTCATAACTACGACTCGAATCCGACTCGTAACCCTACAGAGTCACAAAATTTTTTACCAAACCCATCCGATAATCCTATAATGTTTGATCCTATAAGATTTTTAGCGGGTCGAGCAGGTCAGATATCCTATAACAACCTGCCCAGTTGTATCCCTAATCAGGAGGATTGTTGACGTACATACGAGGATCCTTTGTTTCATCTTAGAAAAAATGAACAAACATACAAATAATCCGATGTGGCCTTATTAATTAGAATAGGAGAATTCCATGGTTCCGCATCAATTTTTTATGAGATCGATCACGTTACTATGTAACGGTTTATACCATTTGTAATTATGATCAAATCACTAAAATAGTTAATATTTCAATTATTATATTTATTTTAATAATTAGATGGTTAACTAAACGATCTTATCAATGGGACCACAAAAGCTTCATTAGAATAGAGTATCACTCGTAATTTTAACCTTTTATTATTGTACTTTTGGTAACAGTTGTAAAATTCTAATAAAGGCTTGGAGATTTCTAGCATCTTTTACAATTGAAAAGTGAAATAATATTTGAAAGTTCAAAAGATTCGACAAATTGTACCTCAATTTGCAAACTAAAGTTTAAGTTGTCATGATCACTGAAATATTTTGTAACATCATTACAATTAAAATATCAACCATTGATTACAGTGACAATTAAATTAAGAGAAAAAATAATTGAGAAAAAGTTGGATTGCGAGGATTTATTTGTCTTAGTAAATGGAGAGGATCCAAATTTGAAATAAGTTTATCATGTAATTCATCGGTTGTATTGATTCAGTATCGATTCGATTCGGTTATTTTATAAGAAAAACTATCAATTTTTTTTATTGGTATTATATCAGTATTGATTCGATATCAGTTCGATATGTTAGAATGATATCAAATTAGTGTACTTGAACAAACCCGTCTTCATTCATTTTTAAGATAAAATAAAGAATGAGTGCCGGATGCACGTTGGATAATTCCTTATATAATCTTATATTAATCTAACTCACAAGCTAATGTATTTTCCTTTTCTACAATTCTATTTTTCACGTCAAAGTAATCGACAATTAATGGGTGGTTGTAAAGAGGGACCTATAGTTTCTACTTTATTAAATATAAAGTAAAGTAGAGTGAGACCTACAAGTTAAAATAATCAAAAGTGAAAAAAAATAATTATAATATCATTACATTAGTGATCGTATTTATCATTTTGCATGATCTCATGCTTTCGATATTAAAAAAGAAAAAAAGTTGTAATAAATTCATGCCATACACTTCCAAACTCTTACAATTTTTTTTTTTTTAATTATAATGAGAAAAGAAGATTCAAACCTCTGATCATGAAAATGTCATTAAGCTACAAGATTATTAGTGTCCGTCAAACATATTGAGCTGTCGGGAAAATAACTTCACTAACCTAGCATCCATCCAATCTTAAATAAGACATTTTCTTTGGTTGAGCAGATTTTAGTCTTCTTTTTTTTTTTTTTTTTCTAATTACCACGACAGCTTTGATTAAATAAATGTAAACAACTAAACTTTATATTCGTATTCCTCTTTTAAGGGTACAAAACTCTCCAATTTCTAAATAATTTAACTAAAAGGAATATAATATATATATATATATATATATATATCTCTTCCCCTCCCTCAAATTCCAAAATTAGCATGATAAATGCTTTATCCAATAGTGGGGTACGTGTAGCAATCATTATAAATGGGTTGGGCAAATCCTTCCATGTGCTTGAAGTGAGAGAGACGCTTAGGGGAGGCTCAGAAACTTCGCTGTAAATGTGACTTAATACACAAGGAGAGAGACATCATATCATTCATTAGATTATCTATAATTGTAAGAATCTCATTTATAATCACTAATGATTAGGTTAGCCCTCTAACAACCTTTCCAATAAATGATCTTATTTTGTTTAAAAATTCTTTATTTAGGTCCCTATATACCATGTCAACTTGTTCTCTATTTATTATGTTTAAACTAATACTTTCGATATTCTTTATTTACTTTTCTATAAGAAGAAAAAGAAGAAGAAGAAGAACCTTTTGAAGTCTATTAAGTACCAAAATTTTGTAGGGACTCAATTATACTACTTAAAACCCCTAAAAATTAAATAGGAAATTGAATAACGCATGTTCGTTTGTATATATTTTTAGTGTTTTGCAGTTTTATGATTAAAGCTATAAACAAGTCGAAACAATTTGTGAGCCAGCGGAATTCGGCTCAGTGCTAAATCGAACTCAATTCAACTATAATCAAGTAAATATAATTATGTAAGATTCAAGTTCAAGCTACTCAAATAGCTATTGAGTTCAAGTCCGAGTTTTAAAATACTCAATTCGAGTAGCTTACATGTTTGTTTGAGTTTTTTATATTTTTTATTAAAAGAATTATAGAACTTATGTTTTTCTTATTTTTTAAAGCCTATTTTTATACCCTTTTTTTTTCCCTTCATATCTAATTATCTTCATATATTATATTTAGGACTAATTCACTCATACTCCTGGAACGCTTAAGCATCCTTGTACCCATCGTCCTAGGGACATTATCCATTATTAAGTGAGAAAAGCAAATGCAAGTGATGGAGAAAAGTGTTTATCAAGAAGAAGTGAGAACAAGTTTCGGCCTTGAAAGTTGGAAGAGAGATTGTACAGTTAAGGTACCCATGCAACACCTCACATGTCATGGATGAAATTCCCTCTACAACCCCTTCTCCTTAAAGGCTAACGTTCCCATGCTGTCTGCCTAACATGTGCACATTGGCCTTTGATGATAAAGTATCCGACCTTTAAAGGCTAATGTGCCCATACTATCTCCCTATTGTGAGCATTTTAGCCTTTTAGAGTAATTAAAAAATAAATAAAATAAAATAAGAAAACAAAGCATAACTTCAATGGCGAATGGAACCACATTGCTTTCTTAACGTGACTAAATTGCCTTTCTCAACATGCACATGTTGGCCACCATCATTAGGATGTTGGTCTTTAATCATATTAACATAATGGTTTTGTGGATCCATTGGCCAAATGTTTAATTTTCTTCTGAATTGCTAGATGTCAATGTGTCAACCGTTGCTCATAAATGAGCATGTGAACCTACAGTGCGCAATTTTTCCAAGTATTAGAGGCCAATATGTGTCCATGTTGGGGAGCCCCAACTTCTAACCGTCAAAACCTTCCAAGCCCTAGCCTCCCTAACCATGTTGCCTTATAGGAACCTTAGAGACAAAATGGGAAAAAAATTTAAGCATTGGTGTCAAGGTTTTGATGCCCACATTTTTCTCCAAATAGACATTTAGCCATTCCAAGTGAACAATATGACATCCATTCTCCTCTCCACAATTTAACAAATCTTTCTCATAAATATATACATATATATTTTACTAATATAATTTTTTTTTCCTAAAGGGAGAAATCTTTACTACAACCAAGATAAAGAAAATGGTGGATTATCACCCTAGAAATACACACATATCCTTTTTTTTTCCTAGAATGCAGCCCAATTGTACAAGGATAAGCTTTATACCAACTTTATTTAAAAAATCTGACTCAAATTCAACTTTGAGAGAAAAAAAATCATCTATGAGAGGTTTGACAAACCAACAAAAAGATTTAGACTTCAAAGTATTGGATATCATCGAGGAGTCCACTTATATGATAACCCTATTCCAACCTTTCTCTTTAGCCAATAGCAACCCTTCAAAAGTTTCTATAGCTTCTGCTACCTCTATTCCAAAAACTGTGATACTTCAACAAAAAAAAACCAGTAACAAGCATTTCTGTGTAATACCTAGCAATAACATAGTAGCATAGCATTTGTTTTTTTCCAAATGAGCCAAAGACAAGACAAATATAGATGGTAGCTGTGGAGCCTAAATTTTTTTATTTCTAGTTTTATTTCTTTTAATTCGATTTGTATTAAATGTTAAACCATTTGATATAAACCCTCAACTAGGAATTAAAAGAAATTTAATTTTTGAAAATATTTGGGGTCGCCATCCGATTATAGTCAAGAAAAATTATAAGTTAAAACCAATAGGTTGGTTGATCTTAACTTAGCCATTGATCTGTGAAATTTTTTTTTTTTAATAAAAAAAAAAACCAGAGTTTCATAGATCCAGGGCTATCCTATTAAAACATAAATGGTTACCACTTGAAATTCTTAAATTAAGATCTATTCCTTTTTAATGCTTAAAAAAAATAAATTTACAAACCATTGTATTTACAATTTTATTCGCAAATATGGGATAAAATCTTATAGTATTTACAACAAACTAATTATTTCAATATTTACAAAAGAATGCGATGGACCAAAATATAATTTTTTTAGATTTTATGTCGCCCCAGAGATGCTAAGCTACCTACTAATTAGGATTAGACAATACATAGTTCTTTTATATAAAACTTTAATTTGTTCATTTCTTTTAGCTTTTGAACTCTTTTCGCTATAAATTGCTTTTTTTTTTTGTAAAAATGGATTTTTAGGAGTTATAGATCTTATAAACTATCAATTTCACTTTTTTTTCAAAAGTAGAAATTTCTATGTGCCAAAACCCTTCATTTCTATTTACTATTCTCTTAGTTTTCTTTTATTTTATTTTATTTATTTATTTATTTATATTACTCTAACATACATACCAATTAAGAAGAGAAGCTATTTATATTATTCCATATCATTTATTTTATTTTGTTCACTTTTTTCTTTATTTTTATTTCTTTTATATTATTTTATTCAATATAAAATAAAATAATAAAATAAAATAATAAAATAAAGTAAACCACTTACCTGGGACACAAGTCGGAATTGGATTTGAGCGCATATTAGGGTCGAGTCTTGGAGCGAGTTTGGGTCACGACAAAGAGATGTGACCAGCGGGAATTGTTTCTAGCGATCCTAATGTTATTGATGGTGGTGAATTCGTCGAACAAGGATAAGGCGGTTGCTGAAGACTCCAATGGCTTCAGTTCCACTCGAGAGAGCCTTGGCTAGTGGTTTCGAGCTCCAACAAGTGGTAGTCGTTGATAGTTTTTTGTTGAGATGATTTTCGAACTTCTGGGATCAGATCAAAGCTATCAATTGATAGCTTATCTTCCTCTAACAACCAAAAAACTTGAATTTGCCTAGAATGATCCAAAAATCAAAGTTTTATTTTTGAAACCCTTACTTTTGAAAATCTCATATTTGAACTTTTATTGTGTTTTTTCTTTTGATTGTTGATGTTTTTGACACTGTGGATGAAGGACTCAAACCCTATTTATACTTGTTAGGGGTTGAGTTAGGTGGGACACAACCATTAACTTCGAAGATAAGGTACACACGAAATCAAGCTTCCCAAGCTTGATTGAACACATTTTTGCAGCTTTCGAGCTTAATGAACTTTGGGAAAGAGAACAAAGTGTTCAAGTTGACTTAAACACGTCCTTTTGGAAACTATATGGAAGATCGAATTCGAAATTCAAAATTTTGTTTTGCGTGCGAAGACATATTTTTCACAAACTTTTGGATCAAAAATTGAACACCAGATCATGAGTTTTAGGACTACTTTTTGATCTAAATCCATTGTATCTCATGTCATCTTTAATTCCCCTCCCTCAATTTGATGAAAATTGGAGTAAAAATGGGTCAAAATGAGCTTGAAATGGCTCCATCGCATAGGAAAACTGGCCATCACAATGGGAAGATGACACACGTAGGTGCTACGCACGCTAGACAGAGAAAAAATGTGTTCTCTTATGTGAAATCGAACGCAGGTCTCTCTGATGCATGTGTGTGTATTTTACCATCAAGCTATTGACCTATGCCTCAATCATGATTTGCACAAAACTAATACTTAAGGCTTCTAAAATGAGCCCAATTAAATAGACCAATTTATATGGGTATTTAATTGGGTCTAGGAAAAATCTATAATTAAAATTAGTACTATATAAAGTCTATATGTATTTTTTATTTTTTTATTATAATTTGTGGATTTAACATAATATTAATTTTTATTATAAATTAAAATCTTAAATGGGTAAAAAATGAGGTGTCTATGATCTACTTCGATTATGGGATTCTCGTACAGTTTAACTTAGACGTCTCCTTGGTCTGGGTGGAGTTCGAACCGAGGCCCAACCTGCGGGTTCGGGTCCAGGTCCATAAAATTAGGACCCGGAACTGCCCCATTAATAGGAACTGTAGACCCACCGATTCACAAGGGCGGTCCGCATTGTTTCAAATCCTTTCAGGAAAAAAAATTTTCCCTTGATTCCAAAATGAAAAAAAAAAAGAAAAAAGAAAAATGAAGATGTAAAACAGAAAAAAGAACTCATTGTCGTATACATATTTCTATTAAAGTCTATACGAAATAGATGCGTGGTTCTAATAATTTTGCCGATGCCAAACCCTTTTATGGTAAAAGTTTTACCCATCAAGTATCAAAGTCTATAGTTTATTGGTAATTTTATTGGGTTATATATTAGTGATATGTTTTAATATGCCACTTGACTTAACTAGTCAATTGATAAATATTTTAATAAAAACCATGTAGTGCAAAATGAAATATCTTATTGTACTTAATAGAAATAATTGTTATTTATATATAAGCATATTATTATTGAGTTGAAATATTAGCAATACAAGACTAAAATAGTTCTGAAAGAGTAGAATTTATAAAAGAAAAAAATGTCCTACATTGTTTAGATGTGAGATTCATCTCTGAGTAAAATACTATATAAAGCATATGATATGGTAGTTTTAAATTATTTATTATATGTGTCATTATTAATAATGCATTAAATATTTTGAATAAATAATTAATATTTTCTATTTGTATGAAAAATAATCTTAAAATTAACTGTTTTTCACTTTAGTTAACTTTGATATATTATTTTTTATTTCATTTTATTTTATTTTATTTTTATTTTTTATTGAGGGACCCTTAAGAACCCACCAGATTTATGGGTTCTTAAGGATCCAAGCTAGGTCCATTACAGATTGGACCTGCCCTAGTGGAGTGGTCCAATGAGAGACCCAACAGGGCTGGAGCAGGATGGGTTCCAATTTGGACCTGACGCTCAAAGTCGTCTAGGTTAGCTTAATGATTCGCACATTTCTAGTACACATTTATCTCGAGAAGTTAACGAATCAGCTAATATTCTCAATTCTGACATTTCAAACCACACCAATTTTGACCGGATACAAAGAAGAAACAAGCGTTCAACTGATTCTTCCTTTTAAATGACATCTTGGGTTAGCTCTAACCTTTCTTTTGGATAAATTATACTACTCGTGCTATTGATGTTGTTACAACTTCTCCATAAAAGATGTTTGAATATTGGTATACATTCCAAAGGCCACACCGAATTCCAAAGGTTCGAGCTTGTTTGGTGAGAAATTGAAGGATTGAGGTTATTTGTAACACAATTCCCTATTAACAACCTTAAAACCAGTAAAAGTACCTGAATTTTATTTTTATTTTTTTTCATTTAAGTGCGTAAACTTTAAACGTTTTCACTTTTTGGTATTTCAACATTTTAAAAATGAGATAAATTACTACTTTTGTTATAACATCATTATCTAAAATGAAAAGATGATAGTATAAGTATTTCAACTTTTATTTTCTTTCGTACTCAAACTTTTTCTTTTTTTTTTTTAATTCCAGCTTTATAAAGCCAGAGACAATGATGCAATTTTCATAGTAACCTTTTAAAAAAAATATTACAAAAACTCAATAAAAATAACCGTTAATAAAATTATTATGTTGAAAAAAAAATTAAAGAATAAAAAAATTGGTTATTCTTAAAGTTTTATTTACATGTGGCTTTTGTGAATGATATCTACCATCCTTAAAAAGGAATGACACTAGATCATTTCTGTAAATGTGAAGTTGTATAATTATGGGGGTTGAGATAGAGTTAAACTTATTACCATTATAAGGTATGACCTTTATCATGACATTGATTTTGTTACTCATTATTATTATTATTATATTATTATTATTATTATTATTATTACCATTACCTATATAGAGATATAAATATTCGCAAAAGTTGGATATTATATGCCAAAGTAACAGAAATAAATTTCAAGACTCTTACCCTTTTTTTGTTTCACTTTTTTTATTTCTTAACATATTGTTGTTATTCAATGTTATTTGTTGGCTTCTTTATAATTTTAAAGTTATTATAAAAATCAGTTGTTTGTCTTATTTTAATATATTGAAGTACTTAAACAACAATATAATATAGTATAAGCATAGATATACACTAAACTCCACAAAGACAAGATATAAACAAAATTAAGATCAAGTAATCTCTCATAGTTTGAATTTATTTGATTTGCATTTAACCAGCACTTGGATATATCAAATTAAGTATTTTAAATTAGTTTAAGTCCTTAAAACACATTTTAGAATAATTCATTAAGATATTGCCATTGAGCTTAGAACAATGTCTACCCTGATTTATAATTTTTCCCATTCAAAATTGAGTATGAAGACTTGTGACGATATTCATGTAAAGACTCAACCTACCTAATTACGCTATTAGGCACGTTTGGTTTCTAATAACGTATAACACTTAAGTATTATATGTAAGGTTATCTGAAAAGATAATATTTATTATCACTGCTATTCAAACCTATCATAACTTCATGAAACTTCATTCAAACTACTCAGCATGAGTAGATTATCCTTTTTAAAACTATACATAGCATAACATAACATAGTGTTAGTTAAATAAAACTACAAAAGATTACAAAGCTTGCTCAAGATAAAAACATAAAAGAAAAACTTGAAATCTTATATTACAAACAAAGGCTTAAACAACAAGCCTTTATAAAAAATTTACATCCATCTTTAAAAGTCATTTAGGAAACTTGTTAAAAAAAACATTCTTGTTTGCATATGGGTCCCTAGACGTCCCATTCATTCATGAAAGCTTCCTAATCAGTCTTGTGCCCCATATCATCATAGTCATCTTCAACAACACCTACAAAGCAGCAATATGAGCCAAAAGCCCAATATATAGTGACACAAACAAATATAAAGTGACAAACACACTTAAATTAATGCAATGCAACAACCATTAATTTAATTATCTTTAGTTAAGTAAACAAATCAACATTTGAGTGTTCACTCCTAAGGAATCTGGGAGTAGCTGCTTATGGGTTTAATATAGGTAATCTGAATACCTATATTTCTTATATCTAACTAAAAAAGAGCTACTCAAGGGTTCACAGTCGTTTCTCATCTTTACTTAACTTAATCCATAATATCACTTAGTTCAATCGGTCCCATAAACATGAACTAAATCATATTATTTCCTCTTAAGAATAAGTAAACATTATATCGATATCGTTACTCCCATTAATTATCCGCTGAGCCACTTATAAATGTTATTGCATCATGACAATGGTGGCTTAAGTGCATAACTACCATGTTAACATTATTAATAGGGTTGCCGCTCCCCAGATCGAATATAACGGCACACGCACAACTAATTCAAACATATTTAGGTCATCTTTGGTATTAGTTGATTCAAGTATGCGTAACCTAACAACCACCAATCAAGCTACTACATACATGAAAGATCTCATATATTAGGCAAAAGATCAACAAACAAATTCAAATTGATAGGAGAATCTATAAAATAATAAATTCAATTCATATAACTTTCAATATCAATAACAATCAAAATCAAGTTTTTATCTAATATAAAACTTAAATAAAAACTTATATTTAATCATGACTTAACATTTATACATATATCTATATAACATTCCACTATTTTAAATTTTGAAAATTAAATTTTTTTTTCTTAAGGAAGCACGGGCAGGTACATGGCTGTGCACTTACTCGTGTTTCCCCTATACAACAAATACGGTAAATTACAAATTGCGTGTTTTGTTGTCTAGAGAGAAACACGATTAAATGTGTTATCTCGTGTTCTAGCTGCATAAAACACTTCAACTACACAAGAGAATCACGGTTTTCCAGTCATGTATCAGTTGCAAGCCAATTTTGAAAATCATTCGAGAGAAACACAACGAGATGCACAAGGTCATGTTCTACCTATGCTGTCAAAATTTTCTTCTTCGTTTAATACAATGAGAAGCACGGTTAGAAACATGCACCCGCCTTCCTCCTGTGTTCTCTTCAAGTAACCTTATTTCCAAGGCTTGATGAGATGCATAACTTAAAGCACAATCCCATGCTTCCCTCTTATTTTTATTTGAAAATAGGACATGTAACTTGGATACTTAAACATCAAATTTTCACTTCCAACATCTTACGTATACTTAATACAAATAATTTACAACACCAACTTACATGAACTTGACACTTCCCTTCACCAAAACAACTCCTACAACTCTATACACAGACACTTGAACACCTTACAAACTTCGCCGGTTCATTTATCCTCCAAAAAAACTTTAACACTTTCAATAATTCATTTATCACACTTAAAGAATCCATGTAGCTCTATTAATCAGCATGATTCATCACTACTTCATTCAACTCATTACAGAGACATTAAAACAGAGATTTCACATTTATGAAGAAAACAAATGAAGAAATGATCATATAAGCATGTAGAACTTTACCTTATATAACATTGGTTTGAATATGAAATCATGGTAAGGACTTTTAGGTAGATTATTTGTGGAAGACTCGATGAAATTTTGGAATTTGCTTTGTTAAATGAAGTGGTCAGGTTTTGGTCTATTTTTGGATTGATATTTGACAAATAAACTTTGTAATTATCCAATATTTACTTTATTGACTTTTGAGGCAGATTAAGAGAAGAAAGACAAGGTCTTCGCTTGGGCTTTGCATGATATAAGCTTGGGTTTGGGTTTAGTTTATGGGTTGCTTATGCTTGGGTTTAAATTTGGTTTAGTTTTCTTTCAACTAGAAGAATTCATGGGCTTCATCCAAAATACAAACAACGTAAATCCAAAACTAAATTAGACTAACATATTCACGCACACTAATCATGCTATACACTACTAATTCCAAATTATACTAACACATTAAATTTTATTCAACTAAACATTTAAAAAAAGTACATAATTTGGATCAATCAATATATATATATATATGCAAAGACAATTTTATTTAAGTATAAAAGTTTGGGTATTTCATTATTTCCTCCAAGAAATTTCGTCCTCAAAACTTGTCTTACCTTACTAATCAAACAACTCAGGATACTTTCATTTCATATCATTTTCAACTTTCCAAATTGCTTCTCATTATGTTTGTCTACTCCATTAAACTTTGATAAAAGAAATTGTTTTACGTCTCAATGCTTTATCCATCCGATCTAGAATCTTGACAGGCTTTTCCACTATGATCAAATTTGGTTGAATTTCTGGTTGATGTGTAATGATGATAATATCCGAATCTGATATACACTTTCTTAACTAAAAAACATGAAGAACATTGTGTACACCTGACAAACTTGGAGGCAATTCTAATCTATACACTAATGGTTTAATCTTCTCTAAAATCTCATATGAACTAATGTATCTTGGATTCAATTTTCCTTTAACTCCGAATCTGATCACACCATTAGTTAGAGATATCTTAAGAAATAAATTCACCAATATCAAACTCCAATGGTCTTCGTCTCATATCTACGCAACTTTTATATCTATCCCGTGCTACCTTCATTCTTTGCTTAACCATTTGTATCTTATCTATAGCCTGTTGTACTAAATCTAGACCAAGATTAGCTTACCCACCTACCCCATCCCAATGCAGAGGAGATCTACACTTCCTTCTATACGAAGCTTCATAAGGAGCCATTTATATTGTTGTTATAAGCAAATTCAATCAACAGGAGATGATCATCCTAACAATTGCCAAAGTCTAAAGCACACATCCTAAGCATAACTTCTAAAATTTGAATGGTCCTTTCAGACTATCCATCGGCCTGTAGATGAAAAGCAATGCTGAATTAGAGTCTAGTACCAAGTGCTTCATGTAAACTTTTCCAAAAACAACTTACAAATCGCATTTCTCTGTCTGATTCAATGGACACTGGTATCCTATGGAGTCTTATTATTTCTCGAATGTAGATCTTTGCCATCTTTTCTAGTGAACAACCAACTCTTAATTGAACGAAATGTATCGACTTGGTTAATTTGTCTATAATTACCCATACCACTTCATTCTTAACCAAAGTCTTCGGCAAAGCAATCACGAAATCCATTGTTATATCCTCCCATTTCCATTCTGGAATTGAAAACAATTGCAGCTCACCATTAGGTCTCTAATCTTTAATCTTGATTTGTTGACAAGTTAAACACTTAGATACAAATCCACGATGTCTCTTTTCATACCTTCCCACTAATAATGCTTCCTTAAATCCTTATACATTTGAGTAGGTTGACATGTTTTCCTCCTTCATCACTTCATCTCTTAAATCATTTATCTTAGGCACCCATAGTTGATTACTATATCTGATGTAACCATGGTCATCAACTCTCAATTCCTTTCTTTTTCCATTTCTTATAGAACTTGCTAACTTTTCTCCTTCCAAGTCTTCCTTCTGACCTTGCTTGATCTATTCAAGAATAGAAGGTTGTAGAGTTAAACTTGCAAGCATAACTTCCACTCTCTTTGAAATCACTTCAATGTCTAGTCTTCGAAGTTCTTCTAAGATTTCCTGCTGACTGGTGATCATATTTGTCATATTTACCTTCCTCTTTCAGCTTAAAGCATCTGCAACCACATTAGCCTTACCTGAATTATATAAAATCTCTATGTCATAGTCATTAATTAACTCAAGCCATCTTCGTTATTGCATATTCAATTCCTTCTAAGTGAAAATGTACTTTAAGCTTTTGTGATTAGTGTATATCTTGCATTTCTTCCCAAAAAAATAGCGTATCCAAAGCTTTAAAGCCAATACTATAACTGCAAGTTCCAAATCATGAACCGAATAATTCTTTTCATAGAGTTTCAATCGTCTTGAAGCACACGCAATCACTTTACCATCCTACAAGAGAATACATCCCAATCCTTGACTAGAAGCATCATTGTAAATCAAGGTAAGTTTTATTCGCAATACCTGAACTTTTTTATTTGTAATAGAAATATACCTAAAAAAAATTTTGCAACACAAAAATAACTTAACTTTTAAAATGTTTCATCTAAAATACCCATGGTCGGAATTTGGCCTTTTTTTTGGCTAAAAACCGACGTAGCAAGTAAAATTAATTAAAATAATATTTTCTCAATCACGTCTGAATTTTTTTTTTATTTCTTCTTCTTCTCTCTCTCTCTCTCTCTCTCCCCCTCCCCTCCTCCTCCTCCCCGCGCGCGCCCCCCCCCCCCCCCCCCCCCCCCCCCCTTCTTCTTCTTCTGCTTCCCTACTGCTCTTCTTCTTCCTTCTTCAAAAAAAAAAAAAAAAAAAAATTTGAACCACCAAAAAAATAGCTTGAATCATAAGGAAAAAAAAGAAAAATTCCATTTCTTCTTGATCAAGCTCCAGACATGGAAGCTCCATTTAAACTCCAGAAATTAGGGAAAAAACCATTTTCTAATTATTTTTGTTCATTTAATCTAACAAAACACTTCTAGATGCTTCAATTTTTCAAAATCCATTTTTTTAAATTCCTTTCAAACTAAAAGTTGAATTTTTTCATAGAGGTGGAATGTTTTCATGTACAATTTTCAAGTTCCATAACTTTCATTAATGGCAGAAACTAATCCTAGAGATTTTTCTTCCAAAAAGGCTTTGCTCTCTCTCTCTCTCTCTCTCTCTCTCCCCGCTTCTTGGATCCTCTCTCTTCTCCCTTTCATTGGGCATATCTCCATCTCCCGTTCATCTTTTCTATCTCAACCCTCTCTCTCTCTCTCTCTCTCTCTCTCTCTCTCTCTCTCTCTCTCTCATGTTATGTTATGGAAATAGAGAAGTGTAGAGAGAAATAAGACAATTGAGAGATGAAGAGTTGCCAGTGAGAGAGAGAGAGAGAGAGAGAGAAGTATAAAGGAAAGTGAAAAAAAATATAAAAATTAAAAGGAAAAAAATTAATGAGTTTTATGATTTGATTTTTTTTTTTTTTGGCAACTCAAGCTTTTTTTAATGCGTTCTATTTTATTTGAATTGTGATTTAAGTTTTTTTCCTTTTTTTATGATTTAAAGAAGAAGAAGAGGAAAGATGAAGAAGCAGGGAAGAAGAAGAAGAAGAAGAAGAAGAAGAAGAAAGAGAAAGGAGAGAGAGAAACAAAGGAAATAAAAAATGAAAAAAATCTAACGTGGCTAAAAATATATTATTTTAATTAATTTTACATGCCACATCAGGTTTTAGCCGGAAAAAAGGTCGGATTTCGATCATAGGTACTTTAGGTGAAACATTTTAAAAGTTAAGGTATTTTTGTGTTACAAAATTTTTTATAGGTATATTTCTGTCATAAACGAAAAAGTTCAGATACTGGGAATGAAATTTACCCATGTAAACCACAAATTCTTTTGCACTAACTGGTAGTGATAACATAAGCGCTGACACCAATCGATCCTTCAATTCGTGAAAACTCCTTTCACATCTCATGTGTTTTTTAGTTAATCCCGTCATTGGGGAGGTAATCTTTGAGAATCCCTGAACAAATCTTTTATAATAATTTGCTAAACCCAGAAAACTTCTTACCTCTGTAACATTTGTAGGTCTTGGCCATTCTAGTACAACTTCAATCTTTTCTAGATCAACTAATATTCCATTCTTTGTAACAATATGGCATAGAATTGCAACTTCTTCTAATCAAAACCTGCATTTACTAAACTTGGCATAAAGCTTCTTTTCTCTTAATCTTCGTAGAACAAGTCTCAAATGCTTCTCACGTTCTTCCATACTTTTTGAATATACCAATATGTCATCAATGAAGATAATAACAAATTGATCAAGATAATCTTTAAACACCTGATCCATCAAGTCTATCAAATCAATAAAGGCATTCATCAAATCAAATGGCATAACTA
Organism: Combretum micranthum; assembly: GCA_024138025.1. Classification (NCBI taxonomy): domain Eukaryota; kingdom Viridiplantae; phylum Streptophyta; class Magnoliopsida; order Myrtales; family Combretaceae; genus Combretum; species Combretum micranthum. Next base: position 1,484,489 of record JAMXBD010000092.1, on the reverse strand, counting down.
AGAGTTTGAAATGTCCATATCTAGTACGAAAAGCAATCTAAGAAATATCTTGTTATTTAATCTTGAGTTGATGATACCCAGACTTTAAATCAACTTTGAGAATATAGCTAAGTCTCTAAACCGATCAAACAAATCATCAATCCTAAGTAGAGGACATTTATTCTAAATGGTTACCTGATTCAGTTCCTAGTAATCTATACACATCCTCAAACTTTCGTCTTCTTTCTTAACCAGTAGTACTAGAGCACCCCATGGTGAAATGATAGGACGAATAAAACAGAGATTTTGTAATTCTTCCAATTGATTTTTCAATGCTTTTAATTATGTATGCATGGGGCTTTTGATATAGGAGACATTCCCAGAACCACATCAATCCCAAACTAAATTTCTCTATCAGGTGGTAAACCAGGTAATTCTTTAGAAAAAACATCTACAAAATCTTTCATCACCGATACCATATCAACATTTAGCTCTTCAATATTCATTGTTGTCCCCATAGTCTTCTCCCACAATTTCATGGTATACATACTCTTAGGCCTCTATCTCTCTAGAACATAAGTAACTTTCCTAGTTTCCAAATCAAAATTTAATTCCACTTTATTACAATCTATGGTGACTTTATATAAATTCAACCAATTCATATCCAATATCACATCATAATCAGTCATGGGTAAAACTAACATGTCAACTGACATATTTACATTAGCAATCATTACATCAACATTTCTACATATACAAGGCTCTCTAGATTTCACACCAAGGGGGTATTAATACTCATTATCCTATTAGACAATACTCCAAAGCTTAAATCACATTCTTTCATGAATTTCTTAGCTATGCATGCACGTGTTGCACCTGTATTTATTAGTGCATAAGCATGACATTTAGCAATTAATAAAGTACCTGTTAGAGTGTCAACTGATGGGGCCTCTTCACATTGCTACAAGGTAAATATTTTGAGTAATATCATCTCTTTCTTGGAATTAAGACCCTTACTCTTGGGTTTTTCCTTATAGTTTGCCACATGGTGTCCTCTTTGCTTACAACAACCACAAAAGATAGGTTGCATTACCGAATTTTTACAATCCAAAGCTCGATGTCCTTCCTTGCCACAAGAAAAACATACTCTTGGGTTCCATTTACATTATGCCAACTCATGTAGTCCAAAACATCTATTGCATCTTCTTTCAAAGGTAGAGAAAGGAGTAGAAACTTTAGCCAAAGATCCTTGACTTGTTTTCTTTCCTAGAAATGGCATTTTTCCTTTACCTAAATTATCATATCTTTTATAAGGAGCAGATGTTGATAGTCCATTGCTAAGAAATGGGGTTTGTTTGTCTTTTTGTGTCTTGTTTTCATTCAAAATTTGCACTACTAGTTTTTCCTTGGTCACTACGTCTGCTAGTGTTGGTAATTGAAATATCATAACCTTACCTTTGATTTCCATATTTAACCCATTTTGAAATTTCTGAACTTTCATTCTTTCATCATTGTATCCTTTAACTACAAATCTTAGTAGCCCACCGCATGATACTCTTCAACAGTCTTACTTCCTTGTCTTAAACTCATCTAATATGAAATCATTTGTTCTCTTACTGTAGCTGGAAAGTATTGCAAGAGGAAAGCTTCCTTGAATTTGATCTAAGTAATTGGTCTCGCTAAATTTTCACTCATCAGTCTCCATTAGTTGTATTCATCTCTTCTAAGTGTATATACTCCTAGATTGACTTTTTTGTTATCACATACCTCACATGTAGAAAAGGCTTTCTCTAGTTCCTCTATCCAACTCTCAACATTTGTCAGCTCCAAGATAGTCTCATCAAAATCAGGCACTGGTTTGATAAAATCATATAGCTTCACTTTATCGTTTCATTCACCCACTTATACATTATACCCTTGCCTAGCAACATGTGGATTATATTGTTGCATGAGCTGTTGTTGTTGTTGATACATCATGTGCTAACACTGTTGCATTGTGGCAAACATATTCTGAAACATTGTGCATATTGTGTTTTGATCTCCCATGAACAATTGAGGCATCTGAGCAAATGGTGGCATCTGTGGTGGTAGTGGATTCCGACTCATAGATGTTGAAGTAAGGAAGCAATAGTAGCAGAAGCTGGAATAGATGATGAAGTAGAGATTGGAGCAGTCGACTTACGAGGCAAAGGAGGCATATTCTCTCTTTGTAGGTGTTGTCGGTTCTGTCTTCGTGGCCTATCCATCTTTCGCACAACATACAATATATACATGACACATTTTAAACCATGAAATTTCCAACTAGATTCATCTCAATTAACAATAATGCAAACAATCAAACAAACACATCACTCAAATAAAACCTAAGCTTATCCCATACTAAACTCACCGCATCTAAGGTCAAGTCACTCTTAAGCTATCACATTTAAACAGACAGTCACATAAACATCTGCTCTGATATCACTTTGTAAAGCCCCAACCTACCTAATTTTGTTATTAGTTATACCTAGTCCCCAATCACGTATAACACTAAAGTATTATACGTAAGATTATATGAAAAAAAATAATATTTATGATTACTGCTTGTTTAAACCTATCATAACTTCATGAAACTTCATTCAAACTGCTCAACATGAGAAGATTATCCTTTTTAAAACTATACATAACATAACATAGTGTCAATCAAATGACACTACAAAAGATTACAAAGCTTTCTAAAGATAAAAACATAAAAGAAAAACTTGAAATCTTATATTACAACCAAAGGCTTAAACAACAAGCCTTTATGAAAAATTTAAATCCATCTTTAAAAGTCATTTAGAAAACTTGTGTAAAAAAAAATAAAAAAGAAAAACCCTTGCTTGCATATGGGTCCCTAACCATCTCGTTCATCCATGAAATCTTCCCAATTAGTCACATATCCCAAATCATCATAGTACTCATCATCAACAACACCTGCAAAGTTGCAACATGAGCCAAAGACCTAACACACAGTAACATAAATAAATACAAAGTGACAAGCACACTTAAACTAATGCAATACAACAACCATTAATTTAATTATCTTTAATTAAGTAAACAAATCAACATTTGAGTGTTCAAACTCTAATTACACTCCTAAGGAATTTTGGGTCCTGAATAATAATAGCTGCTCATGGGATTGATATATTCAGCCCGAATACCTATATCTCATATATCTAACTAAAAAAGAGAAGTAGCCTCCTCTAAGGTTCACAGCCGTTCTTATCTTTATTTAACCTAATCCATAATATCACTTAGTTCAACCAATCCCATAAACATGAACTAAATCATATTATTTTCTCTTAAGAATAAGCAAACGTTATACCGATACCGTTACCCCTGTCAACTACCTGCTGAGCCACTTATAAACTTCATTGCTTTATGATAAACGGTAGCCTAAGTGTCTAACTACCATGTTAACATCATTAATAAGGTCACTACTCGTCGGACTAGATTCAACAGCACACGCACAATCAATTCAAATATATTTAGTTCATCTTCGGTATTAGTTTATTCAAGTATGCCTAACCTAACAACCACCAATCAAGCTACTGCATACATGAAAGATCTCATATATTAGGCAAAAGATCAACAAACAAATTCAAATTGATAGGAGAATCTATAAAATAATAAATTCAATTCATATAACTTTCAAAAACAATAATAATCATAATCAAGTTCTTTATTTAATATAAAACTTAAATAAAAACTCATATTTAATCATGACTTAACATTTATACATATATTTATATAGCATTCTACTATTTTTAATTTTGAAAATTAAATTATTTTTTTTCTTAAGGAAGCATGGGCACGTACACTGCCATGCACTTACCTGTGTTTCCCCTATATAAGAAACACAGTGAATTACAGATCGCATGTTTTGTTGTCCAGAGAGAAACATGATTACATATGCTACCCCATGTTCTAGTTGTGTTCCTTCATTACATAAAACACTTCAACTATCTGAGAAAAGCATGGTTTCCAATCGTATATCAGTTGCAAGCTAATTTCAAAAATCATTCAAGAGAAACACGACAAGATGCACATGGTCATGTTCTACCTATGCTATTAAAATTTTCTTATTCGTTTAATACGGTGAGAAGCACGGTTAGAAACATTATCCCGTCTTCCTCCTAAATTTCTCTTCGAGTAGCATTATTTCCAAGGCTCAATGAAATGCATGACTTGAAGCATAAGCATGTGTTTCCCTTATGTTTCTATTCGAAAACAGGGCATGTAACTTGGATACTTAAACATCAAATTTTCACTTCCAACATCTTACATATACTCAACACAAATAATTTACAACACCAACTTACATGAACTTAACATTTCCCTTCATCAAAACAACTCCTACAATACACAAACACATGAACACCTCACAAACTTTGCCAATTCATTCATCCTCCAAAATAACTTTAGCACTTTCAACAATTCATTTATCACACTTAAAGAATCTATTTAGCTCTATTAATCAACATGATTCATCACTACTTCATTCAACTCATTACAGAGACATTAAAACAAAGATTCCACATTCATGAAGAAAACAAATGAAGAAATGATCATATAAGCATGTAGAAATTTACTTTATATAACCTTAGCTTGGATATGAAATCATGGTAAGGACTTTTGGGTGGATTGTTTGTGGAAGACTTGATGAAGTTCTAGAATTTTTTTATACATGAAGTGGTTGGTTTTTTATTTGTTTTTAGATTGATATTTGACAAAATAAACTTTGTAATTATCCAAAATTTGCTTTATTGACTTTTAAGGCAGATTAAGAGAAGAAAGATAAGACCTTGGGATGGGTTTTGCATGATATAAGCTTGGTTTGGGTTTGGTTTATGGGCTGTTTGTGCTGGGGTTTAAATTTGGTCTATTTTACTTTCAACTAAAAGAATTCGTAGACTTCATCCAAAATACAAACAACACGAATCCAAAAGTAAATTACACTAACACATTTACACAAACTAATCATGCTATACACTACCAATACCAAATTATACTAACACATTAAATTTTATTTAACTAAACATTTAACAAAATTTCATAATTTGAATCAATCAATATATATATATATATGCAAAGACAATTTTATTTAAGTATGGAAGTTAAGGTATTTCAATCCAACTAATGGAAGTGTATCAACAAGCTTCCTTGAGTTGTGGTTATGCTTGCCAATGCCTCAATTTGTGAGTAGTAATAATTATCTATAGCAATATGAGTAGTGAATTGTATGGTGGTGGTATTACTTAATTGGGGCTACTATGGCAATTGGTAGTGATGATAGTGTTGTTAGCTAAGCTCATCAAGTAATACTTGCCCAAAGTCCTCAATTAATTTCTAAATTATGTGTGAGGAAATTTGGTGACCTAATAAACCTTGAAGCTTTAAAAGAGATAAACTTAAAAGAAATATCGATTTTGATTTTTTTATCCTCCAAATTGATCTGGGGTTTTTATGATTTAGATGGTGGGGATTTGATATTAAGGTCCAATTTTGACCAATTTTGATTGAACTATGGCAAGATGATAAAGAGAGAACATAAGGTTTTAGGTAAATGGTTGTAGAGAAAGGAATTCTTAGTTCCTCAGAGTTTTGAGAGAATTTAACTTTATTGAACGTAATATCAAATCCCCATTTTTAAAGGGATGATTTTAAATCAAATTTAGGTATTGATATTGCTTGAAATTGTGTTAACTTGCCCTTGATTCAATGACCTCTTCTAATCAATGTGAGTTATCTATTTTACTTGATTTTGATCCAATGTTTAGTTTATTTGATCCAATGTGAAAAGCCTTCTAAAATCAACCCTTGCCTTGTTATAAAGGATTCAATGTTGCTTGAAAAATTAATAGTAAAAATAATAATAAAATGGTTGTGCTACTCAACACTAAATCATCACATAAGTTTACCTTGTAAGTGACTTGAAACGTTGCCTACCTAACATAATTGTAAATGAAACTTACAAACATCACATATAAATGCAATTTGCAAAATATCATGTGGCCATCAAGAAGCATGGTCAATGTAATGCAGAACATCAAAATCATAAAACAGAATAACGCTCGAAAATCAAGAAGAATAACAAGGTGAATCATGATCATAATGTGAAACAAAAAATTTATAAAATAGAACAAAACACCTCAAAATCAGGAAGGGATAATTGTTGACGATGAATAATAGGCCAAGGCCCAATTGACCCACCATAGTCCTCATACGGGCCAAAAAGCCTACTAATAACACACAAGCCAATAGGCCTAGATGCTCCATGATAGACATGCTTAAGTCAACACCTTAAGGAGCCCGACTTAGTATAAACCTTGATATCTGGACCTCGAGTTACCCAAGTCAACCTCAAGTTATCACTCTCAAGAAGAATGTCATGGTGACCCCATTATTCAAGCTCACCTCTCACGACTTGCCACACGATTCTTATCCCATCATTAGGAGAGGCACGCCACACTCCTCATTTTAGTAACTCCTTCATCTCATGCTCAAGACAGTACCCACACCATGGATCCAAGTCAGCTACCGACCCCAAGTCCACCTTAAAAAAAAAAAAAAGATTTCGTAGGCCCCATTTTAGTATTATCTCAACTATAAATAGCCTTTTCCTTCACTAGGTACAAGCAAGCTAATCTAATCATTTCTTTTCTCCCCACTAGTAGATTCCATTAAGTTCTCTAAGGTAACCAAGGGTTGACTTGCCGCACCAAACAACCCTCGATACACCACTAACCATTTTTTGTGTTTGTAGTGCCTAAACCGTACCAGTGGATCCAACACCTACAATAGTAACAAATTCATGATTTACGAAGTAAATCAAGGTAGCCTAACCTAGAGAGAATAGGGTCTGACACTTACCGTGCTTTGCCACAACACAAAGCACATTAATTGCTTGAAGTGGACAATGTGACAAATAAAAAATTGGTGTAAGTATTCTATTGTAATGCCATTGTTGTTGATGTATATTATGACACATATATTACAAGCTAATTTGCTCGGGAGGATGGAAAATATTAAGTATTATGTGAAAAGATAGACATATTAGGGTTTCATTATCATTGATTATTATGGAGTCTAGGGTAAGGAACAAAAGTATGGTCCATTCAAAAAATTATCATGCAACGATGCAAAAGCATATTTAGGGTAACTAATGATATAGCCTCTAGTTGGAAAGAAGTTTTGAAAAATTTTAGGGTAACCATTCTAGGTTTGGATGCGATTTTGGTTGTTTTAGGTAACCAATGGCATGTAATTAACAAACGCGCCAGTAAGAGTGCCTCTCTCTTGTGAGAGCAATTTCTCTTGGCTCTTAAAAGCATTATACATTGTATATGTGTCTTTTGACTGTTTGTTCCACTTCATTAGGGTTACAAATGAATCAAATCAGTTTGCAAACTACTCAAGCTTGACTTAATGTTTACTTAAATTTGATTTGAGAATAGTCGAGTCAAGCTCCAGCTTAAGCTACTCGAGTAGTTTATTAAGTCGAGCTTTAACTACTCAAGTAGTTTATCAAGCCAAGCTCGAGTCAAGTATAAATATTACTCAAATTTAAATCCAAGTCTAGGTATTAATATTATTTATTAAAAATATTTTTTTTATAAATCAAACTTAAATGAGTTTAACCGAGTCAAGTTCAAGTTCATGTAGTGTTATTTCAAGTTAAATTCAGACTTAAACTCATAAGCCAAGTTAAGCTCAAGCCAAGCGGGAGCTTTAAAATTTCAGGTCAAGTTTGAGCTTTGAAATTTCAACTCGAGCTCAGTACCATACCATCTCAACTCAACTTATTTGTAATCGTACTCAAGATTATCTCGATTTTGGTGTTACTTGAATGATTTGCCATCTAGTTTAACCCACTAGCCTGGCAAGCAACAGCAGCACCGCTATATTGGCAACTATAACAAATGGAGGGATGTTAAGCGCAGAATGGTTGTGGAAACGGAGCCAAAACCAAGCCTTCTCACAAGCACAATCTGGAAATTGTTTGTACTATCTAAGAGAACCCAACTGTGTCATTAGCCTTGTGCACAATGACCAAGCAAGTAGCAAAAACCTTCTTTTCCAAGTTTTGAGGCCTAATGATTTTTCTATTCTTTGTTTCAGATTATTTTGGATGCAATCTTAGTGCACATAAACGTGCTAGTTTATGAAACACGTATTACAATGAAATTTAGTTCATAAAATTGCGTCTCAATGCACTTTTTCCCATATTATATAATTCACTCCCCAGTCCAAAAAGACAAGTAAAATAAACTAATTTATATCTATCTTAATAATTAATATAAAAAAAAGAATAGAAAAGGAAAAAGTAAAAACACGTTGAAATTTTTTTTCAGTCATCCGAATATATACTGTCAGCCCAGCACAAATGGCACAGGCTTATCTGGCGCAGCCTAATACCCATGTCTATCCACACCACACCAGCAGCAAGCAGCAGTTCCAAGATAGTTACATACAACTATTGGAATTCCAGATGAAGTATGAAACAACAAACGAGGTAAAAACGACAAAATATGTGTTACAAGCCAAGTACTACCATACTGCTTATATCTCCTAAAAAAGAGAAAACTTAAGAAGTTGGATGTTGAAACAATCATTTCTTCAAAGGTTATATACCCGAGGCAACAAATGATTTTGAAGGCTACGTGGAAAAATAGAAACTGTATTTTTAGAAAAATAATTTTGTATAGCTGTAATTGTATTTTTAGTAAGGTATCAAATCTGTACTTTTTAGGAAATAGTGTTTATTAGTTTCAAACTATATTTATTAGTTTCAAACTGTATTTATTTGTTTCATAGAATTAGAAATAGTGTTTCTCTTTCTTTTTTTTTTTTTTTTTGGTGCTACTATTGGATAAAAATATATTCGAAGGAATTAATAAAATTATTCAAAATATTCCAAAAGAACCTCTTTTTCAAGTTGGTATCAGAGTGAAACAACATTCTCCGTTCTTCTTCCTCTCTTTATTCCTAACACTACATCAGATTCTTCAAACACATTTACCACCATTCCTCAACCCTTTTTGAACTATCTCATCACTATTGATTCCTCAAAAATCAGTATAACCAACAACAACTCTAAATCTTACTCTATTTAAATCACCACAATTTGCTTGAATGGTGATAACTTTTTAAGATAGTCTCAATCGGTCCGGATGCACATCAAAGGACATGGAAAAATGGAATACTTAACGGGTGAAACGAAGGCTTCCACAGAGGATGATCCTCACTATGTTACGTGGGATGTTGAAAATTCCATGGTGATGACATCGCTTATGAACTCCATGCAAGAGGACATCAGCTCTAATCTTGGGAATCAATCTTTGGGAGAATGTTAATCAGATGTATTCTGATCTTGGGAATCAATCTCACATTTTTGAATTAACCATCAAGCTCGGTAACATGCGGCAAGGGGAGGACAATGTCACAAAGTACTTCAACTCTCTAAAGCGAATCTAGCAAGACATAGACCTCTTCAATACCTATGAGTGGAAATCTACCAAGGATGGATGCCACCACAAGAAAACCGTGGAGGATAATCGTATTTACAAGTTCTTGGCTAGACTTAATGCTGAGTTTGATGATTAGATCGAGAATTCTTGGAAGGCGACCCTTGCCTTCAATTGGTGAAGTGTTTTCAAAAGTTAGAAGAGAGCAGAGTCTGAGAAATGTGATGCTGGGTAAGAAAGGGCCTGTAGGTGCTATTGAAGGATCGACATTGGCAGCAACAAATGGAGGCTTTAATAAAGCTGCAACCAATCAACGCAAACCTAATGAAAGGTCGTGTGTCTAGTGTGATTTCTGCAACAAGCCTCACAATACACATGAAACCTGCTGAAAAATCCATGGGAAACCTATAAATTGGAAAAGTAAGGTAGGTGACAAACTCAGACGAACCATCCCCACTACTAATGAGGTAGAAAACAGCCCTTTCACTAAGGAACAAATGGAACATCTTCTTGCACTACTGAAATATGGTATGTCATCATGTGGTTCTCCTAATGTTTATATTGCACACAGGTAATGAATCAAAGGCTCTAACTCGCTGCTTTAATTCCTCGGCTCCATGGATAATAGATTCAGGAGTATCTAACCATATGACAAATTCCTTTAAATTGTTTCAATCTTATACACCATGTCATGGAAATAAAAAGGTTAACATTGCAGATGGTAGTTTTTCCCTATTCCAAGGAAAGGACAAATAAAAATCTTAGCAAATATAAACCTTAAGGCTGTTCTTCATGCCCTTAAGCTCACATGTAATCTTTTGTCTATCAGCAAGCTATCCAAAGATTCTAATTGTTCCATTATCTTTTTTTGAATCTTCTTATGTGTTTCAAGACAAAAGCTCGGCAATGATTGTTGGTACTGCGAAAATTATCAATGGTCTCTATTATTTTGAGAATAATTTACCTAGTTCTAAAATTGCTCAAAGGCTTAGTAGTAACAATTCTATATCTGCTTATGAATAAATAATGATTTGGCATTATAGATTGGGTCATCTTAATTTCATTTATTTAAAATGCTTGTTTTCATCATTATTTAAGAATATTAATCCTTTGGTATTTAAATGTGAGAGTTGTTTTCTTGTAAAAAACCATCGAAAAAAGCTATCATTCAAACCTATGTCAACCCTCAAAACCATTTTATCTTTTACATACTGATGTTTGGGGACCTTCAAAATCTCTACAACTTCTAGGAAAAAATGATTTGTAACTTTTATTGATGACTATACTTGTCTGTGTTGGGTGTATTTGATGCATGACAAAGCTGAAGTTGAAAAAAATCTTTAAATATTTTTACAATATGATGCAAAATCAATTTCGGATAAAAATAAGTTTTTTAAGATCAAATAGTGTAACAAAGTATTATAACAAAATTCTAGAAACCTTTTTGCAAGAAAAAGAAATTTTACATCGATCTTCATGTTCAGATACTCCAAAACAAAATGGAATAGCTGAGTAAAAGAATAAGCATCTTTTAGAAGTAGCTCAAGTTATGATTTTTTACATGAATATCCCAAAATACTTGTCGAGATATGCTATGTTGACTGCATCATATCTCTTTAACAGAAACCAACTGAAGTTTTGCAATATGCCACCCCTTTAGATTACTTAAAAAAAAATTTCTAGAACCTCGTATAAACTCATATTTACCTCTAAAAGTATTTGGTTGTGCTGCATATGTGCATATTCCAAAGAGATCACGGTCAAAATTAGACCCAAGGGCCAAAAAAATGTGTTTTGTAGGGTATGCCCCAAATACAAAAGGGGTTATAAATTTTTCAACCTCGTGATAGAAAAAAAAAAAATTCATATTACAATGAGCGCAACCTTTTTGGAAAATTTGCCATTTTTTGCAAAAATTCAATTTGGAAGGAGAGGTCAGAAGAATCAAATTTTTGGAAAACATCAAAAGTTTTACCTAAAATAATGTTTGGCTCTATTAATAATAAGTCTATTTAAATAGACGAGACTAGGATCACTCAATCTGGAAATAATGAATCCGAAATTTGTCTATCAGGTAAAGAAATACTAAGAATGGAAAAAAAAATCCATCCAATCTTGAACCTGTGATTTATTCTAGGAAAAATAGCCTTAAAAAAAGATAAAGATTTATTGATTTCTCCAGCACACAGCCATGAAGAATCCTTGAGTGAAGTCTACCCAACTACAAAAGGTAATCCCTCATCTTTCTTGCCTTCTGTTCTAAATCCTAATAATACTATTGTAATTGAACCAAGTCCAAGCCCTATATTGTTGCTTCCACCCAAGAATCTGATCTTAATCTACCTATTGCCTTAAGGAAAAAGCCCCAAACCTGCTCTAAATATCTCGTTTCCCATTACATTACCTTTGAAAGCTCTTTGCCAAATATAGAGCTTTTACCACAAAGATTTCAGGACTAATGGTGCCTAAAAACATTAAAGATGCATTGGATGACTCAAATTGGAGAGCGGTTGTGTTTAAAGAAATGGAGGCATTAAGGAAGAATGACACGTGGGATGTTGTTGATATACCATGTGAGAAGAAGATTGTGGGGTGTAAATGAGTGTTCATGATCAAGAGTAGAGCTAATGGTGCTATAGAGAGACACAAGGCCAGGATTGTAGCAAAGGCTTTACACAGACCTATGGAATAGATTACCAAGAAACTTTTTCTCCTATTGCAAAGATAAATACAATCCGAGTTTTGCTGTTCCTTGCTATGAATTCACAACTGGCCCTTGTGTCAGCTTGATGTAAAAAATGCCTTACTTAATGGAAACCTAGAAGAAGTAGTATTTATGAGCTTGCCACTAGGTTTTGAAGAAAAACTTGGAGTTGGAAAAGTTTATGGGCTAAAAAAGTCTTTATATAGGCTTAAACAATCACCTAGAGTATGGGTTGAACGATTTGGCAAGATAGTTAGGAGATACGAGTTAACACAAAGCCAAGCAGATCACACCATGTTTTACAAACACTTAAGGGAAGGTAAAGTTGCTATCTTAATTGTGTATGTTGATGATATCATCATAACAGAGATGATTGTGGTGAGACATATAAGCTAAAAAGGGGATTAGCCAAGGAGTTTGAGATCAAAGACCTAGGAGACTTGAAATACTTTCTTGGAATGGAATTTGCAAGGTCTCAAGAGAGAATTATTGTGAATCAACATAAGTATGTTTTTTTATTTACTCAATGAAATAGGCATGTTAGGGTGCAAACTAGCAAAAACACCCATTGAACAGAATGTAAAATTGCAACCAGCCCAAGCCAAAGATGTCGGAGATAGGGAGAGGTACCAAAGACTTGTTACACACTTGACCTGACATAGCCTTTCCATTAATTATAATCAACCAATTCATACACTCACCTGGCCTAAAGCATTTTGAGGCTATTTATAGGATTCTAAGGTATTTAAGAAGGACGTCGGGCAAAGGGCTTCTTTTTAAGTCTCAAGGATACCTTAAGATTGAAGCTTACTCTAATGCAGATTAGACTGGCAGTGTAACCAATAGAAGATCAACCTCTAGATATTACACTTATGTGGGAGGTAATCTAGTAACTTGGCATAGTAAGAAGCAAAATGTAGTTGCAAGAAATAGTGTGGAAGTAGAGCTCAAGGCTGTTACTGAAAATATTTGTGAGATTATGTCGATAAAGATAACGCTACAGGAGTCAAGCTTCGAAAGATTTACCAATGAAAGTGTTTTGTTAAAATAATGCTACCATCTTTATTGCTCATAACCCAATCTTACATAATCGTACCAAACATGTAAAAGTGGACAACTATTTTATTAAAAAGAAACAATAGAAAGTGGTTTGGTGTGCATGACCTACGTTCCAATAGAAGAACAAGTGGCTAATCTACATACAAAGAGACTGCCTAAAATACAATTTGATTGTCCAGTAAACAAGCTGGCTATGAAAGACAATTCCACACCAAGTGAGGGGTAGTGTGGAAAAATAGAAATTATATTTTTAAAAAAATAATCTTTGTATAGCTGGAATTGTATTTTTAGGAAGGTATCAAATCTGTATTTTTTAGGAGATAGTGTTTATTAGTTTCAAATTGTATTTATTAGTTTCAAACTGTATTTATTTGTTTCCTAGAATTAGAAATAGTGTTTCCATTTTTCCTGTGCTGCTATTGTATAAAAATACACTCAAAAGGACACAATAAAATTATTCAAAATATTCCAAAAGAACCTCTTTTTCAAGTAATATTGACCTAGGGTTAAGTTGAACATCAGTTATCATTAACATAGAAGCCGTAATTTCTAAGCTTTTCATCAGCACGAGAGATAGAGAAGAGCAACTACTGTAACACATAAATTGTGAAACCTGGTAATAACAGAAAGTTGTGGACAAAGGAAAAGCAGGTGAGAGAACCACCGGATCCAATGAACCACAATATACTTCCAGCAAAAGATGGCTCCCAACAGAGATGGTTGAGCAGTGTCACTTGCAAAAAACCGCAACTTTCGAGAAAAATAACCATCCTTTCTCAAAAATGCAAATATTTTGTTTATTACAGTTAGAAAAAGCGGATCCTTCCCACTCTTGGAACAATTACCACTATCCTCTATTCAAGGGCATGAATTCAATACAATAGGTACCGCTTAGGCTATTGCAATTGATGAAATCACTTCGGTCTTCTTCGATAGGGGTATAGGATGTCATCCACAGTCTCTTTTACATAGTTTCCTACTTTATTCACATTCTTTGCAACACCCGAGGCAACAAGACCTGCATTTCTCTTGAACCTGCACAATAGTGGATTTTAGGTTTTGCCGTTCTCAAAAGTCTTGATGGATAATGGCAGAACCAAAATATGAAATTTCCCTTACCGACTAAAATAGTCATCTCCAGCAGAATGCGCTGCTTTGTATGGGCGACGCTGAGGAAAAGCATGATTATCTAGAGTAAAACAATGAGTGAAATGAGGTAGAAACCATCATAACCCCAAACATAATCAAGCAACAAGCATCACAAAATTAATGTCCCAAATGGAAAAGCTGGATGATAATTACAGATTTTAGTAACTGTTAGCCAAAGTCAATTTCACTAAAACGGATATGATTACAGGGCTCATTGGATCAAATAATGCACTTATGGAAGAGTTACAAAAGGAAGCCCATAAATTATTGAAGTATTTAAGGTAATACATAAGCCTGCTACGAAAGGATTATATGCAAATGTCTCAGCCATTCTATATTCGCCTATCCTGGAACAGAAGAGTCTGCATGGAGAGATTGGCCACATCTCAATTGGTTGTAAGAACTAAAAGAAATAGTAACACAAAATCTCAACTCAAAATCTTGTTTGCTCTATCATATGCACCAATCACGCTAACCCTTCTCCTTAGACTTGTCACCATGTCATTGTTACAAGACCAACAATGCCATTTAAAACTCTAAAATGGAATCCTGATTATTAATGAAAGCTAGGGTATGGACCAACAAGAGCAATAATTATAACTTTTCTAAAGTTAAAGAGGGTATATGGGGAAAAAGAATTACATGCAAGCAAGAGAACCCTTCTACTGAAACCTCTAGTCATTTGAACGACCTCCCTTCACTTTATATTGCATGAAAATATTAGCCATGAAAGAGTTTACAAGAAGAATTGAATCAACATAGTTTCAGATTCTAGATGATGAATATTTGAACTACATATCAACCACAAGACTGTTGATATAAGCAAAGCAATTTTGAGTCAATTGTTTACAGGTGAAATGAATTGTTAGAATGAGGCATTGGATGGGAGCTGAGTTCTTCATGGCTGAACACAATGACAATGAGTTCGTTGATATAAAACCAAGCCTACTACTTGGAATTTAACAGCAATGAAGTAGGGGCCGTTCCTAGCTATAGTGAAATATGAAAAGGGGTGAAGTAGGAGTTCCATCATCATCTCAAACAGAATCACATTGCTCTGAATGGATATTATGTTCAAATGCTAAAAGGTATTTTAAACATTTTTTTGAAGAACCTAACATTAAAATATCACTTACCAAATAGCAGTCCCTCAAGCTCCTTCATTTTATTGCAACTTTTCCAAAAGGAAAACTAATAAAGATTTTGTTAGAAGAGGGCCTAGGGCTACAGAGTAAAGAGGCCCAGTAGGATGCAGCAAAAACCAACCGTTCCTCACTTTAGAATGTCAATTGTGAAAAAGGAAAAAAAAAAAAATTTGGTACTCTCAGCTTTGCTTTTCCTTACATT
Organism: Combretum micranthum; assembly: GCA_024138025.1. Lineage (NCBI taxonomy): Eukaryota > Viridiplantae > Streptophyta > Magnoliopsida > Myrtales > Combretaceae > Combretum > Combretum micranthum. Next base: position 1,468,763 of record JAMXBD010000092.1, on the reverse strand, counting down.
CTTAAAAGAAATTACCAAAGCACAGAAACGCAAAGAAAAAGAAGGTATTGCAATGGCAGCCTGAAAACCAGAGCGTGCCCAAGGAGCAAACTGATCTCAGGACAAGAAGTCAGAGGCATGCTGTCTCACAAGAATCCTCACAGCTATTTGAACAAAAAACTGAGGCTTTAAGCACAAGTAATTTGTTTTAAGCCAAGCCCATGCCAAAGACAGCTCCCTGAAAGAATTGCACTCATTGATTTGGACATTGAGAACATCTTACTCGGGAACAGTTATAACCTACTCCTCCCAGTTCGAGACTCTTAAAGAGGATGTACCTTTAGTAGGTGGATTCTTTTATTCACACACCCCCCACCTCCCCACACACAAAAAACAAAATATATACATACTATATATACATCAAGTAGCAGAGAGATGTTTCCTCAATGATGGGTAAGGCAAGAAAGAGATGATATAGGAAGGAAAGATTAGTGTAACATTTGAAAAGGTTTCTACTTGTATTTTTTCAAACATGTTTTCATTTAAATCATACAAACCACCACCACCCCCAAAAAAGCCCCCAAGACAGGCGGCGGGGGGAAGGGGAGAGGGAGTGTATTATTTTTAAAGAAAATGCATTTCAGAAAAAATACAAATAGAACCATGCCAGCAGATTTGGAGAGAAATTGGAACTTCCCCAGAAGAGGGAGGGAAATACACTTTGGTGAAATCATCACTATGTACATATGCTTGAAAGCATACAAGCCGGTTGTTTTGGCTAAAAATGGGCAGATTAGAGGGAGAAGAGAGAGAGATCTTTGGGACGAGTAAATTACAAACATACGAAGAAATTAATATTGATCTTAGAGTTATATTCAATATCCTAATGAGAGCAATAGTTACAATATGTAGAGATCCCACAATAGCTTTTACCCATGGAAAACTAAGGGAAAAACCCAGACGTGAAAATAGAGCATGTGTTCAAAATCACATTCCACATAAAGAGCCATATATAAAGGGAAGGATAAAAGATTCCACTAACACCATTAACCTAGAATAGCTTGAGCTGCTTTATTAGATGCTTTAGATTACCTTCATTTTTATGTGCGTGAGCTGGGACCTGCTCAGCTGATGTAGTTCTTTTATCTAGCAATACCTGGGGAAAAAACTATATATTAACAAGGTCATCCAGAAGAACATAACACAAAAAACTAGATCGAGCATCACCTGGAACAAAATTACTAACTCTTGGATCTTGGAAATATAGGGTAGCATGCATATAAAGAAAGGCTGATCCGGGATTTTTCAAAAACAAGTAAACTATGGTCCTTCAATATATGTTGGACTACTTCCACACCCGATATATCGTATAAGCCTTTTAGTGTGCTGACGGAACATGATAAAACATTCATATTGCCCTCTGATCAAAATAGAACTTTAAAGGAAATTATTTTGATTCAACCATCTCTTTTCTAAAGCAGGGGGGAGGGGGGGGCAGGGGGTGCAAAAACAATCCCAGACAAATATACCCCAACACACTTCTCAGATAAAATAGTCAAGATTGAAGAATGGAACCTAGATAGAATCAGAGCAACATTAAAATAAAAGGAATTGAGGAGAGATCACAACAAACGCACCTCAAGACCAACACAGAATGGAAGTTCAGCTGGTTTATTCTGTAGATCAGTAGACTGTTTATTTTTCTCCAAAAAGACTGAATAACCAACACATGCATACTTAAAATCCGCGAGACTGCGGCCCTCCTTGGAAGCTTCTATCTCAGATTCTCCAACAATATAATCAGGCACTAGAAGAAAAGAAAAAAGTAAAATAAAATAATCAGCACATCTAAACTCCAAAGTGTTTTACATTTGCAGTGGATAAACTATTCCACAAGGAAGGTTTGGTCAAGGGTCACTCAAGCAGGAAAGGAAAACCTAGCAGAAGCATGAGAAATCTCCTCATAACAATCCAAATGGCCCTATGGTCTCCTTTTCCTTTATATTCTTCTATAACAATGGCTTAAGACAGCAATCACCACAAGAAACAGATATGGTACTCTTCTCCTGCTATTACTAACCAGAAAGTGAAACAAAAGCAACAAGTGAAATCAGCAACCAACAAAAAAAATCAATTGAGCAATTTCACACCATCACCACCCTAAGCTCTTTTTTTATTTTAACAAATCAATAATTGTATTAAGAAGAGGAAGTTATGTGCAAACACTTGAAGCAGGAAAGGAGCCAGCAAACTCTATACACGCTGTCTAGAAAATAGAGTAAACCAAATCAAGGAGAGAACAGTAATTCACATAAGAGAAGAACTCCCTAGCAAGAAAAGAAGGCGAAAAAGGAGTACCAATCAAGACAAGTTCCTCGTTATCTATACACAGTAAATAGCAGCAATTTAGCTTAACTCTCCAAGGGGTGCATTTAGGATCATGGAGAACACTGACACAAAGTGACGCCATACCAAGGAGGACAGGCAAACAAAGATATGACCTTTTCAAATGCAAAAGGAGTAGCCACGATCAAAACAGAGGTGGTTGTGGTCTTCAATGACTTACAAGCATAAATAAAAAAATGGTTTTCAATGATAGAGCAAAGGCACACAATGACACAATCCATGGTAAACCCAAGCTAGCAATGCCCCTAGCAATAAACAAGGGATTGAGAAAGCCAAAAGGGAGCCAGAAATATGACCAAAGGCTAGCTGATAACGCATCACCAACCTTCCACAAGAATCACTACAAACTAAGGGCACCATAAGAATTTTGCACCACATCCATGAGCAGGTAGGAGCTCTGGCCACCTCAAAGTAATCACTTTTAAGGAGATGGGATAGAACTCACTCCACCCAAACTCAAACCTAGAAAATAGCTGATCCCCCTTTGCCAAAAGCATAAAAAGAAAAAAAGGTTCCATTTTAGCTTTAGCTATAGTAGAGACACTGGGCTCACCACTCCAAAGAAATTTCATCAAGATTTCAATTTGTTTGATAATCTTTTCTTTAGCCAGAAAAAAATAGATCCCCAATATACCTGTATCGTAATTAATATTAACTAGATGAACTGGAGCTTACCTACAAAGGACAAAAATTTTTAACTCCCAATGTTGAGATGGACCAAGATTCTTCTAACCAAGGCATCATGGTCCTCATCGCCCAATTTAGAAGATATTAGAGGCACACCTAAGTAGATAATAGGAAGTTTTCCCACCAAAGCCAAGAGTTTATAAGATAGTTTTCTAAGTAGAAAATTGGACATTAGAAAAGAAGATTTGACTTTTGCCCCACTAGCTTTGAGGCCAAACAAAGACTAGAACAACTGTAAGTCTGGTTTGACGAGAAAAATAGTAGAAATATCAAACCAACAATAGATCAAAGGTCATTAGCAAAAGAAAGATTGGTGATTCAATCCTCCTTACATCTCCAATGACACAAAAACAAATGAGATTGAGATAATTTCCCAAGAATACCCGAGAGAAGCCATCTAGATTCAAGACAATAAGATAGGGAGGAATTAGATCACCTTAACACAAACTCATAATGAGGAGAAAAAATAAGAAGTAAAAGTGAAAATAAAAATAAAAATCACCAATGATGTGAGAACTTAAGAGTGGAAAAAGATTGGGTAACAAATTGACAAAAGTGAGAAGCGAAGTTCACACACTTTAGGACTTACTCTAAGAAACCCCAGCTTATGTTATCATATTTTGGTACATTGACTTTGATAGTGCACCAAGGAGCTCCTCTATTTGAATGGTATCCTTGTCAAATTCTTGTGCTATAAAGACATTATGTGTGATCGCACGATCAGGGACAAAAGCTATTTGTTCTTCAACAAGAGAAGTTAAAACATCCTTAGATTAGAAGCAAGGAGCTTGGGTATAGCTCTGTAAATGATGTTGCAACATGAGATTAATCTAAATTCTGACAGCTTCGAAGAGTTAAATACTTTAGGAATAAGGGAAACGATTGTGCTGTTAATCTCCTAGGACATGAAACCAAAATTTATGAACTCTTCACCACTAACACCAAAAAAAGTAGATTTGCCATTAAAAACCTAAGAGAAATATGAAATAACTTCATGATGAACTTCAATATCACCTTTGGCCAAAAAAGAAAGAATAGCATTCCTCTTGAGTCTAAGAGGCTTACAGAAGTACAAAGTGTTATTGTACCCAGATTTAACTGTTTGACTTGAAATTCTGTTTATAGAAGCTTCCTTCAAAACCACTAAGATTGTAATAATCCAAAAGCTATTTGTTCATCACACACCAAAGACATGTCCCCTCCTACAGATAGACGACTGAAAGGTGGAGCTTTCCCTTGCTAGAGTGACCCTTGAGAAGATATGGAAGAATTTGGTGGCATTAGCTTCCTAAGCTCACGCTTAAAAAGCTTCAACTTCATAGCAACTTGAAAAAAACTTAGACCCAGCGACCTCCTTACACCAAACCCAGGACATCAGAGTGAGAAAAGCCTCACTTTCAACCAAAAATCAAGAAAATTAAAAGGGTAATTCAGGTACACAAGGCTAAAACCCATCCTCATCAAACCCACAGAATGATCATGGAGCCATCACAGAAGGAACTTCACACCAGCTAAGTGAGGAATCAAGCTGAATTAACAAGTATTCTGTCAAGCTATCTCAATATAGGATTACATGTACTGCTCCAAGAAAAAAAGATAAAATAAATATATTTTAAAAAAACAACCAAAAAAAAGAGGCCCCCTACTTGAAGGTAGTCCAGGCTGAAATCAAACATGGCCAAATTACTCCTTGTGTTCTCCCCTCCTTTCAAAATCTAATTTGGCGACATCAAAACTACCAAGACTAAACCCAATGGTCAACTACAAAAAAAGAGATAGAACAAAGGTTCTCTCAAAGCACCTGCTTTTGTGAATCAAAGTTAACTCCATGAACAAAGGTGTCGAAAAAAGTAAGAGTTCACTCTCAGATTGGTAGAAAGACAACAAAAAACTAATCATTCTTCCTCAATAACCCACACATCCCCGCAACTCCTGTCCCGTGCAACCCAAATACATTTTCTTAAAAAATAATTCGTTTCAAAACACTAAGGAGCAACAAATCTACGCTTACCTATGTGTTCATTAATCACATTTGCTTGAGTTTCTAAAACCCCAAAAGAAAGACTTTAATTCTGTGTAAAATTTCCTCACATCCACGCCTTCGATTGGGTCATTCAGACACCCTCACATTCCAAACTGCAATATTTATTGATAAGCGATAACAAAAGAAAAAAAGGTGATCAGACAAAGCTCAAGTGAATAAACGCCATCTTTTGAAAAACTTGGCCTCTTTTGCCACCAGAGGACCCAAACAACGACCTCTACTGGAGCTCACAACTCCACCCATAGCTCTATCACAAACCTTGCTAGAAATGATAGAGTGAGCAGGGGTAAGAAAACAATCAGAGGGCTCCCACACAAAATTTCAGAAACAAGGTTTGGATGGGGGTGAAGGTTGGACGCCAGAACAGGTTATTTAGCTGAAATAATGAATTTGGGGAGGCTAGATAGTAAAATGAGAACATCACAAACGCATGAAAATTTCTAGTCTTTTATTTTCCCCAAAAGATGATATTTATGAATGCCTTCCTAGAATATAGACCTAGCAACCAAATGTAATGGCAATACAACGAATAAACATCCATATATATTATCTAGACAATCAATCACTAACTCAAAAGTCTCTTCCACAAAAACAAATGTTTTTGCATGCCGCAAACATGATACTACAAATCAAGTCCCAACAAACAATTCAATATCCATAACATAAAACACGACATTTACATACAATAACGGACAAATTTCAATTTGTTAACGTGATGGAAGTGAGAGAGAGACCTTGTTGAAGGGTTCTGGAAATGCCAACACAAGTAGGTTGTTGAGATTTTGACCTCTGCATTGAAGAGTAATACAGACAACCTTTGCATGATTTACCTTTGGATCCCTTTCCTTGTATTTCCTTTGAATCGTTACTGTTACTGTTACAGTTCAGAGAAGATTCCGGATTAGGGTTTCGATCCTTACCAACTTCCATTGAATTTCAGATATAACTGGAAACAGGCTGCAGCGATTGTTATTTTTTTGTCAACAAAAATTACATAGAATCTTTATATTGCAAACGTGAATTATTTGTTTTTGAGACGGTGCTTCCAATGTGAAGAAAAGAGCAACTAGCTATTAAGGAAATTTTGTTTTGGAAGGTTTTATTTTATTTTTAGGATAACTATTATAAGGGGAAATAAAGAAAAGTGACTATTGCAATTCTTAAGAGAATTCATGAAATCAAAATTTAAAAAAAAAAATTATTTTAACGATACAACACAAAAAGTTGTAGTTTCTTTTTTTAAGTCGTGTAGGAGATAAGTTTTTAAATAAAGCAACCAAGAAAAATCTAAAAATATAAATATCACATTTGTGTTGAATTTTACATACTTGTTCAATTAATAAAATGAAGTTTAAAAATATCATTTTATCATCGTTTATAATATTGTCATTGTCGCATTTGATCTACTGTACCTATCTAAAGTTAGACCAACAAAATAATAAAGTAAATGTGCACTGAAGTTGTCTAGTGTGACCAGTCCAATACTTAAGTTAATAGGTGTTGCTAATTCGATAAGGTAGAGTCAATTATAATTGTGTATTGGTTTTCATATGTTAAGCCTACAAGACTTAAAAAAGATGGTTAGTGGTGTGCTAGGATTTGGCTTGGCATAGCCACTTCGATCTTTAAGTCAGTTGCATGTTTCGAGTGTCGAAGTAACATTTTCGTTTCAATAATGCCAAAAGAGATATTCACAGTGAGTTGATCCTTATGGTTACTCTCACAATGGGATCATAGGATAACGAGCAGTTAGCAACTGTTACCATGGACATGAGTCAAGTCTACAAATCCACGTTTGGTTATGCTGACCTGAAGTAATCAAAAGGAATGCACCAAGTAACCTTAGGTTGTTTGGATCCATATGGCTATAGCATTCAGCAGTTAGTATCCCGAGCTAAGGGAATTGGCATCTATATGGGACCCTAGGTTAGCCAGAGTAGGTTGGTTCTACACCCAAAGGGCTAACATAGATGAGTGATAGGTTGGACTTGGCTTAGTAAGCCCATAGCTCATATTTGACCACCAATAATAAGGTATAGGAGATCGGTGGATAAAAATGACAAAATTTTTAGGTTGTGTTACTAAATGATCCACTGAGGGAAATTTCATGGGGTTTTATAAAAGAATAGTGATCAGTGGTTTCCAAAAGTAGATGTCGTGGTGTGTGTGGCAGTTTTTTAGGAGTAGGAGTTGAGCCACTAAGCCACTTCCCAAGATTGTTGGGGGTGGGTTGATGAATTTGAACTAAATGATCATGCATCGAGTGGAATAAGCACATTCAAGAAGACTAAGCATTGAATTACTTTGCACAACTTCACCATAGATGAGCGACTCTATCTCATAGGTTGATTTATGTGTCATTACATCGATCTATCCAATAGTTAAGTTGAGCTAACCTTAAGAAGCATTAAATCTAATTTTACTTGTCAACACCAGGTAATAGCATTAATTGCAAAAATAAGTAAAGTTTCAGTAGCTAATTGCAAAATTTAACAAAGTTCAAGTTATTAATTGCAAAAATAGGCAAAATGTAGGTATGAAATTGATAGTCTTAAACTTTAAATAATTAATTGCAAAAACAAGTAAAATATGGGTACCATATGCAACAATTACCACATTTAAAGCCACTAGTGCAACCATACTCTAAATACTTAATATCAACAGCTTTACCCAACTATAAATATCCAGCATGAGCAAGTACTCTAAACGCCTAAAACAATTTAAAACGTCAAACTTGTCAACCCTCCTAGACTTCTCAAACTAACTCTAAGCTCCACTCCATAACAAGTTCACACTGATAACTAGTATCCATAAGATAACATGAACAAGTATAGCATGTAGTATGTACAAATAAAACATATATACACAAAATCTATCTAAAACAACACTAGAAAGAAAGGAAATATGATAAAGAAGAGGCTAATTCTATCGTCTCCTCTGCTACATGAAAAACTACACTCCTAAGCAACATTTAGCTATCTAGCTATCAATCAAGCTCAAGCTACATGATCTGTTGCATCTGTGTGCCATCCCAACCTACATCTAGTGAGCACTAGGGAAGACACACATGCATTAGACTCCAAGTAGGCCCAAGGTAAGTGAGCTCTTCCCTCATATTATCAGTTAAAGTGTAAATAGTCTCTTTCATAGAGTTGGTAGAGTCTGCATGTTCATACTGAAGCAGTCTCTCGATGGCATCTCAAATGGAGGGTGTAAAAGGCCCTTGTTCATAGTACCTTAACAAGGCATGTGCAGAAGATGCATAAGAGGAGAACTAGTGGAAAAAGGGTAGCCCATCTCTAATGTCACCATGGGCACATCTATGGCCTTTTCCCCTACACTGCACATGTCCTCATCCCTTACATGACCTCCCTAAGCTAGCTAGGGTAGTATAAAACTTAACTGGGGTGGTAAGAAGCTTAACTAGAGTAATAAGAAGTCATCTTTAATAACATTAAGGCAACCTCTTTATATTGATGCACGACTCTTATCATATTCAATACCCTAGAAAGGAAATCTAAGTATAGCATCTAAGGTAACCTGTTAATAAAGTTAACTTGCATTGTACAATATAATTAAGGTCAAAATAGAGTGGAAATAAAATTGATATATAAGATAATGGGTTGATTGTCTACATATCATGTAACCAATTATGGTCCTAATATGTACAATGTATCATCGAACAAGCCCATGATACCATAGTAGATAGCCAAGGGCTATATCATTAGGTGATTAAGCAACCCATCTAAAGTATACAGAAGTTTAACATGGTGAGAAAAATAGTTAGTAGTCTCAAATTGCAACCAATTAAGAGGGCCTAATCAAAATAATCCAGTTAATGTGATCATAAAATGATGACCATAAAAAAATTTATTGCATTCTTTAGTGTTCAAATTCAATATACAGTTTAGGTGTGGCAATTAGGGTATGTGGAGGTATTAATTAATGATAATGGTAGGTATATTTTTTATTACAATGATTAGATTGATATAATCTTAGTCACTTGTCCGTAAAGACCTTTTATATATGAAGAGGGTTTTCCCTCATTTTTTAATTCATATCATTCATTGAGTGAAAATGGATCTTCTTAGAGCATCTCTTTCTACATATTCAGAGTAAAGTTGACTTGACATTTTCAAATAGGGGATTGGTCTGCTTAAATGCCACACAAAAGTGCCACAAGCAAAACTCCCATGACACATGCATTACTAAAAGTTTTAGAATGTAAAGTTACACTTTAGAAATTCAGGAGTATATTCATCTTGCCTAATTAGCTATAGAGATACATTCACAATTTAATGTATATATGTTATTCTTTTATACTTGTTTTAATATATATATATATATATATATATATATTGTTCCTTTTATATGCAGTCATGATTTTCCTCTCCTTAAGTAAATTTTACTAGTTAAAATTATAATATAAACTTTGACAATGCTAAATAATATAGACAAATCTAAAGTAATATTAATGGTTAGGCTCTACCCAGTTTAACATATGAATAAAGTGATGTAGTTTGCTAGCAAAAAGGAAAAAAAAAAGTGATTTAATTTAACCCTAAGCTAGTCCTTCAATGAGCCCATTAACTATTATTTAATGGGTTATTTAATGGGTTATGAGGGTTAGAAGGTTAACACCTAACCATTAAAAGTGCTGACTCTACTATATATATAAATATATATACACAAACACATATATATACATATATAATATACACATATAAAAGTATAGATAAAGTTTTATATTTTTATTGCAAAAACCATTTTTTCTTTTTTGGCCAAAAAAAAAAAACATTTCTCCTTTACGAAGCAAGTCAATTTACACTTCTAGCTTTCATGCATAATCACTATCCCCTTAATTATGTTTAAAGCCTCAGTTTCGGCTACGAGTGAGTTGTTATAGAGTGGGTAGGGTATGAAGCATAATCCATACCTTATCCTGTAAGGTACAAGGTCTTGAATTTCATACCCGGAACCTCCTATGTGGCTTCTTGTACCCACCTTATACCCTATATCCTATAAAATTTACAGGATACAAGATATCTTATGAAACCTATAATTTTTTTCTTTTTTTTTTTACAAAATATATTTTTTTCTTTCTTTTTAAAGCATCAAGTATATAGTTTTTAATATATTTTAATATATTATGTAACAATATCTTATTTTCATACATTCAATATAAACAACATGCAGAAAAAAATTTAAAAAGTAATTTGTTAATATCACAAATTCTATAATATATAGAATCTATTTATGTATAAAATTTGAAAGCTATAATAAATACTTATGGAACCTATTTACGTGATATTAAACAAAACTGTAAAACTTGCACAAAATTCCAAGATTAAAAACTTTGGAACTACTTCTATATATTAATTAGTATTATAATGCAAAAAATATATCTATATAATTTGGGAGTTCAAGTACGTACATACAACTATAGTTCTTTTAAAATAAAAATAAGTCATTCTAAAATAGAATAGTACAAATCCTTCTATAATGAAACTTTTTGAAATGTAGTGTACATATAATAATCTTGAGTATAAGTGGTTGTCAAAAAAATATGGAATATCATCATTATATATTTATTATATATTAATATTATTATATACTACTTAATAGGGTGGATATATGATATCCTAGAACCTATATCTTATATTGCATAGTACAGGTTCCAGGATGGGTACAGGGTCTGAAGACCTCATACCCATACCCTACTGTGTAAAAAAAGGTTCTAAAAAATTGATACCTGTACCCTATCCTATGGTCCTTAATACCCACCCGCACCCTATTCGATTGAGCAGGATCCAAGTGGATATCCTATATGATAGGATTACCCGCTTATCTCTAGTTTCAGCAACATGTTTAGCTGCATCCGAATAGTAGTCAAAATATAACCAAGAACAACTCGAGCTCCAAACCAACAACTGAACACCGTGCAGATGCCAATGTGGCATTCCAATCTAACTCACACGTTTCAAGGTTTATTTTATTTACGACATTACCATTACAACAACTTAGCTTGTAACTTTCATACCCTAACAAACTTTAACTAGAATATTATGAACATCAATTGAGTTTCCCTTCAAATTTATACTCTTATTAATCTTTTACATAAATCATCATCATATCAATTCAATTTTGGTCGTGTTTTCAATTCCATAATAAAATATCCATGGAGTAAAACATGTTTTTATTAATTTGACTGAACCCTAATCCTTAAACTTGGAAATTTACCCATTTTGCATCATTTCAACCTACTTAAATTGACATAGTGGTGAGCATTCACCTAATCATATCATCATACCATTAAATATATATATATATATATACACACTTCATTATTTAATAGGATTGATTGTGGTCCATATATTTCCAAATTGGATACTATTAAGAAAAGGAAAAAAATATTACTATTTTTAAAAAATTATAAAAATGCCACTGGAAAGAAAGTATTCCCAGTTTTAGGTAAATTAACCTCGTCTCTTCAAAAGACGAGGTTATCGAGGATTTTAAATGCACGCCAGCTCCTCTTTCTCATTTCGCGTGACTACATTCTCTCCTAAAATTTTCCCAATCCAAAATCTTAACCATCGCTTCATCGATTCCTAGTGTGATATAGGCAAAATCAAAGTGTGATTTGGAGTTGGATCGATTACTAGGTGTTAGGGAAGTGATAAGATTGTGAATAAGTGAAGAAATTTGTACGGAAATCCCCAAAATCGTGCTGAAAATCGATAAGTAATTGCTTTAAATTTTCACATGAATTTTTGCTTTTTCTAGTGTTGCATTATTGAATATTGGATGTTGAGATCATAAATATGTTGTTACCATTGTTGCATTGTTGTATGCGCTTGGAAAACGTGGTATGCATGGAGTTATGTTTTTTCCTTATTTTTCCATCTTAATTTTGTCCAATTGGGTAATTGTTTTATGATTTTTTTTTTTCCGTTCCACCCCCCTTCCCCCCTTTTTTTTTGGTGTTGTAGTTTGTTTCAATTTATTTAATGTAATTAATGTGCAATTGTGATTATACTATTTAGTTTTTGAAATTAGGAACCACATCATGAAATCACATATTGGTATACATTATATATATTTATCATATACTATTAGAAAACTGGAGTGAATATAGTAGCATTAGTATATATGCTTAAATATTATATGAGTATAATAGATAATTCATGGTGCGAATTTCATGCATACACCCTACGTTTTATGAGATAACAGGGTAAGTGAGTAGAGGAAATGGATAAGGCCAAGTTTGTGCTATACGCTCATGGCAACATTGTGAAGGGGAATGATGGTTTTAGTTATGATAAGCAGCTACTTGCGGTGGTCAATGTTACTAGGAATTCAATATATGAAGAAATACTTGGTATAATTTGTAATAAACTTAAGGTAAATAGGTCTACACATCGGGTTAAGCTGTATTATAGGGTAACTATTAGAGATAGAACGCTACGCTATGATGTTATTCCAGTGACTGATGATGAGGCTGCACATGAGATGTTGGTGTACATTGAAGGGTTAATGCCTGTGTATGCGTAGATATTTGAGAACGATCTGCCTCAGGCATCCACAGGGGAAGTGGATATTAATGAAAATATTGACAACCAAGGGTTGGTAGACTCAAACTCAGACAATAGGTAGCACATAGGTACAGATGGGTAACTTTGAAAATACTGCACCAGATTGGACATATGATCACGATGCTGATGTGATGCAAGACTCCTCGACAAGTGAATTTAGTGATGATGAGGTAGCTTTTCCTCAGGAAGATGTTGTAACCGACGTACAGTGTAATAGAAATGACTGGCACCGTTTTGTGGCTCCCACAGATGTTGATGTAATTGGAAGCTTAGTGCCAGTGCCTTCTTTCACTACTAATGTTGGTAGTGATTATGCTGCATTTGATGTTGAGCAAGGAATGAATGCTGGCAATTGGAGTTTTAGCGATGAATTCAAGATTGGGATGCAGTTTGAGAGTAAAGATCACCTCATACAGGCAGTTAAAATGTGGCATATATCAAATCATTACAACTTCAAGGTGGTGGACTCGGACCCAAGGTCATGGGAAGTTAAGTGTATTAATGTTCATAATAGGGGTTGCAAGTGCAAACTTAGAGGCAGTTACAAGAAGCATGGTGGGTGGTTTCACACCAACAAATATTAAGGACCACACACCTACTTGAATGAAATCACTAGACAGAACCACTCTTAGTTAGACTCGACTAGCATTTCTAGGTGTATTATATTAGAGATTCCTAATTCTCTAGATGTAGGAGCGAAGGACTTGCAATTGATCATCTTGATAGAGTTTGGGTACAATGTTCATATGAAGAGGATTCATGAGACGAAGTGAAAAGCTATTGAACAGGTGTATGGAAGTTGGAAACAATTATATATTGAGCTCCCGCATATACTTAATGCGATAACAGAGACAAGTCCAGGAGCAAAGGTTGAGTGGAGAACTGTGGATTCGGATACAGCAGGATGCACCTTCCTTGATAAACTCTTCAGGGCATTTATCCCTTGCATTAAAGCGTTTCAATACTGCAGGTATGTTTTAGATATATGCTTATATTTATTTACAAAGGATTGATATTGATGAACTAAGTTATATCTGTTAATTGTTTGCAGACACGTAGTCACAACTAATGGCACCTTTTTATATGGCAAATACTAGTAAAAAATGCTCATCACAATAGCTATAGATGGGGCAAATCATATAGTTTCATTAGCTTATTGTCTTGTCGATGAGGGAAAAGATGACTCATGGAGTTAGTTCCTTGTAAAATTGTTGGAACATGTTATCAAGGACCATTCAAACATTTGCTTAATATCCGACCGGCATGTCGGCATTAAGAGTGCAGTTAAAGGTGAGCATGTTGTGTGGCCTAGAGGATGGCTTTGGCTGTAATGTATCAGGCATGTTGCTAGCAACTTCAACTCGAAGGCCAAAAGCAAGGAATATAAGGAATTAATTAAAAGAGTAGCATACCAAATATAGATTAGAAACTTTCATGGTTACTTCAATGCAGCAAAGCAAACTAGTCCATGGACATCGAGATATTTTTGCAAGTTGCATCCATGTATATGGACTTCATCTTATGATGAAGGCATAAGATTCGGAATTGGTACAATAAACACAGCTGAAAGTTACAATTTTGTTCTAAAAGATGGTCGGTGCTTACATGTGGCAACATTAGTTAAAAAAAAAACTTCTACAATTGCAACTCCATATTCAACAAGCAAAGATGGGAGTTTAGTGAAGCAATGAATTCGGGTATATTGTTTACAGCATATGTTGCAATAAAGTTTGAAAGGTGGAACAATATAGCAAGTGTCCATCGGGTAACGTGTTTCGACTACCACGAACAAGTATTTAAGGTTCTAACACTCTGCACCTTACAATGTAGGGCCAAAAGGGGGATCACACTCACAAAGTGGAGTTGCAAGCAAGCATATGCACATGCAATAAGTGGCAGACGTATAGAATCTCATGCTCCCATGCAATGGCAGTAATGGGAAATCTACACATGTATTGTGTCGACCAAGTAGGGCAATGGTACAGATGGGAGAATCAGCTGCAGGTGTATGGGAAATCCTTCATACCTATAGGAGATAAGGCTAATTGGACTCCTTCGACATTCTAAAGTGGCACCCCATCCCAGGACTTATTAAGAAAAGGGATAGGCCTAGAGAAAAACAATTCCAAAATGAGATGGATATTCAAGATGGCCTACGAGGTTATTCATGCGATTCGTCTGGGTAGACAGGCCACAACATCAGAAGTTATCCTAGTAGGCGAGCGGCTAATAGGACCCTTACGGGCCAGTCGAGTCGTAGTGGTATTTATTTGGTTCATGTCATTTTTTTTTTGCTACATTTACATCGCATACTTCATCTATTCTTACTTTTTTTTTTTTTTTTTACATATGCTTCTGCTAATACTACTCCCTACTTTCTTCATTATAGATAGATTTGGGACCACTCGATGACTCCATACTTACAGGGCGGCCTGTTCATAGATCGAGGATCATTTAGACAAAGTTTGTCATGGATTTATTTTCAATTACAAGAGCATGCGGTGTTACATTGTTGCCGTAGAGAGGTGAAGCTCAGAAGGCAAGATAGCATGCCTGTAGTTCTAGATGAGAGACTTGTTCCATTTCTATCGCATGTCGGTTTCATAAGTGCTGCTCAAATACCGTTTGTACAGTTGGATTGGCACCTTATTACAGCTATGGTAGAGAGATGGCGTCCAAAGACAGACACATTTCATATGCCAACAGAAGAGTGGACTGTGACGTTAGAAGACATTGTTGCATTCATCGGCCTGCCCGTCGATGGCCATGCAGTTGTGGACACATCTCGGATTGATTGGCCAGAGTTATGCCACCAGTTACTAAAAGTTAAACCACAAGCCGATGTGGACATGGATGGTGGCCGACTAAAAATGTCATAGTTAGATACATACTTTAAAGTACTACTTGATCAAGTAGATGACATCACTCTCCAGTGATATGCTAGAGCATATATTCTACTGCTACTAAGGGAGCTTCATTGTTGCAGATTAATCATCGAATATGGTTCACATATCGTACCTTGAACTGCTCGATGACTTAGAGAGAGCAGGGCAATTTGCATAGGAAGCAGCTTGCTTAGTATGGCTATACAGGCAGCTATGCATGGCTTCTCATATAAACACGGGTGATATAGCAAGTCCCCTAGTAGTCCTGCAGATCTGGGCATGGGAGCACTTCCCACACATCACTCCGCTGCAACGACAGATCACATCAGTTATCGCAAATCGCCCATTGATCAGTTACTAGGGTGCTACTTTCGATGTTACTCGGTCCCTCACACATTTGTTGTTCGAGTATAGGGAGTGTTTCAATAGATAACTCCTCAGCTAGGTATCAGTTTGTATATTTTACGTGTTCACATGTATATAGTTATGTTGTATTTACCAATGTATACTATACTTTTCTTTCTTCTACAGGTTGTTTGGGATCCCTATGCCATTATTGTGGATTCCCTCCCTATGTACTACCGGGTTGGCAATAACATATGGCGTGCTTAAGTCCCCCTAGTTTGCTTTCACATTGTCGAGCACTACTACTCACATAGGGTGCTCAGATAGTTTGGTGGTTTCCAGGGGATTCCCGACCATCCAGTTAATATGAGGGCCCCATGAGCTAGACTTACGAGGGTGTTCTGAATGGAACTGGGAGATGGAACTCGTTAGGTGGATAGCTGAGTGGGATGGCAAGCACGATCGCATTGACGAGGCATCAGATATTCGCATTGGTACATTGGCAGATTATTTCGACTGGTACTATGCGATGACTAGGCGTTGGCTCAGTCATACAGGGGCCATTATTCTGTACACGGTAAGTTCACTGACTACATAAACTATATAAGGATTTATACTATGTTTATTATTCGCTGATCTACTTGTTTTCTCTCGCTTGCAAGCAGATTTCATTTATAGAGTCCTAGACATGCCACCAAAGGACACTCCTGCCACTGCACGAGATGTCATTCATATAGTAGATGAGTTTATGGGACTTAATTTGAATAATCCAATGCTAGCACCAGCACCAGCACCAGCACCAGCACCAGCACCTGAAGATCCACAGCCTCAACCTGCCCAGAGACGGTGGCCAGCTAGAGAGAGGCATGGGTGGGGATAGGGTCGGAGTCAGGAGTAAGGGCGAGCCCAAGGTGTGCATATCAGAGATGAGCCTTCGCCATTGCATGCACACTTATCTGATGAGCCAGGCCTTCTACATTTTATTCATTCCAAACCTAGTCTATCATCATCATCATATGCTTATCTACATGAAACCCCCATGGCGGACATAGCATATACCGAGTTCTACACCTCCTTTGCTCCACAAAAGAGGCGACCATTACCACCACATAATATGGGGGAGGGACTCACCTAGGTGGAGCCAAACAATCCCATTTCATCCTTATGGTGCTGGTGGTGGAGTGGGGATGCCACACTCACTCAAGTGGATCCAACTATGGAGCTTCCTTATCAGGATGTCCACCAGTATATACCATTCCCCCGGATTTTTGTCAAGCGCGGACAAGGGAGGCGGGGTACCCAGTAGTAGCTAATACGTAGATTCTTATCTTTTACGATTCTTGTATATAGATTTTTCTTTTTTCTCATTAGTGTTTATAGTTAACATAACATTCATGTACTTAACACATCATTCATTCAATTCTTCCATATTCTGAGTTTTTTTATGTTTGTTGTGAATGGTTTTACAATTCTGCTATGATTGAATGAATTGGGTTTGGCACTGAGTTTTTGATGGATTGGGTTTGGGAATATAACTGTGGTTAGGTTATGAAGTCTGAAAGTTGTTTAGCCATGGTGGATTATGGCTAATGAATGATCTATGTGGCTCATTCTGTATGATTTTGACAGGGTATAACAATTAATATGTAATAAGGGAGTCATTTATGATTTTCAAAGTATTTATGTGTGGGTACAGCTGATCTCATCTCTTGAAGAGACGAGGTCCATGCAAGAGACGAGGTTCATGCAAAACATTGACCTCTTCTCTTCAAGAAACATGGTCAACTTGACTAAAATTAGGAATATTTTCTTCCTAGTGGCATTTTCATAATTTTTTTTAAAAATAGTAATATTTGTTTCCTTTTCCTGATATTATTAATATATTTTATAGGTGTTGTGAAAACTTACACTCTGTTTAGTCAAACAGAATGGAATTAAATTCCAATTTTATTCCCACGGAATATTTATTTTTTTATTTGGTTTATAAAAAATTCTATCACGAGAATATCTATTCCATATGATGCGAAATAGATAAGAAATCCTTATTCCTTCTCTTTACTAGAGGAATGGCTATTCCTGACCAGAAGTATGTTTGGTCTAAAAATACTTTTACCTATAAAACAGGAAATTACTATTTCTTTCCAATCTTTATTTCATTCCAATGAACCAAACGTACCATTATTATGAGGCAAAGTAGAATTGTAATCCGTAGATTTGTATATTCATGTGCGGAGGATAGATTATTGGTTGTCCCTAGTTGGATTATTCTCGATTGGTAGATTTGGCAATATGGACCAATTCCCCAACATACAGGAGTGGAAATGAAAACGGACTTAAAAAAATAAAGTGACCTCTACATATCACTGCCTAATTTTCTTGATCTCCATGGTCTCTTTTAGTTTCATTGTGAATTTATTTACTGTGGTTTATTTCATGTGAAATATGGCGAAATAACCTAACTTTAATCTTAGTTTAATTTTCATGCATATATTTTATTTGTTTTAAATATCAAATTTTAGGAGCATGTTAAATTGATAAAATGAGCATGTGCTAGTGTAATTGATATTGATGATAATATATGAGTATATGATAGTGTAAATTTATTTTGTATTTGTGTTAGTATAAATTGGTGTTGGTATTTGTATTAGCATAATTAGATATTAATGTTGATGAATGTGTTAGTGAAAATTTCTATTGGTGCAAGTGTTAATGAAAATTGGTTACTTATGTTTATGTATGAATAAGTGTTGTTATATATATGTTGTTATATTCTTCGGAATATAGCAGATTTTTGACTCAAAACAAGCCTAAATCCAACATGTTTTAACCCAAATTTCAAGCCCATGAATTAGCCAAGTCCAAGCCCATTTAAGCTTACTAAAAATATGCCTCCAAAAGTCAAAGAAGAGATAAATATAAACCTAAAATGTGTAAAATTTGGATGGAAAAACGAAGAAAAAAAATCAGGCATCCAAAACAACCCCAAACCAAAGTCTTTTACCTTCATAAACACACACACATACAAGCTTCACTTTCGTCTATAAATTTCACGAGGAACCTTACCTTCTAGCCTCCAACAAATCCAAGACAACAAGTAAAGCTCCTTAAGGTAAGTATTTGTTAGTTTATGTATATGTTTGTTAGTTTAAGTTTTGCTTTATGTGTGAGTCTTTATGCTAAAATGAATTTAATGAATGTATGAGTTTATTTTATGTTAGGTGATATTTTGATGGCTTGAGAACTTGTATAATTTGCTAAGTAAATGACATGAAGTGTGAAGTAACTTGAACTTGAAAATGAGAAGTGTTGGCATGGTTTTTGAGGGTGGATTTGGTGGTATGTTGTGTTGAATGTGGATTTATGTTTGGAATGGTTGATACAAAGTTTGATGGGTTGGAAATTGAAGTAGAAGCATGTTTGAAAGTGTTAGCATGTTTGTTGAACAAAGAATGAATTTAAGGATGTGTTTGAAGAAGTTTTGAAAGTCTTAAAAATAAGAAAGAAAACAGGGCAAGTCGTAAGGTCTCAAACACCCTGTCAAACGGCCCATGTGGAGGGGTGTTGTAATTTCTGAGCAAGGATTTTGAGTTGAAACGACCTCTGAAACAACCCGTATGGCGGGTGTATGGAGTAAATGGCCTTGGAAACGGCCCGTTTAAAGGGGTGTTGCACTCTCAGATCATTTTTGAGTAAAATCCTTGGGTTGTAACGGCCCTTAAAACGGCCAGTCCGATTTTTCCTGCTGTAATGTTATTTCATATTTTGCTCATAACTTTTTCATCCAACCTTTGATTGAGGTGATTCAAATTGCTACAGAAATCTTGAAAAGAGATCTATAACTTTTTATGTTTTAAGTTTTTGCAAATTCTAAACGTATCGATGCTTAAATTTTACTTCTTTCCAGCTGCAACATTTTTATAAACAAAGTTTAAAACTTGTTTTTGTTTGTTAAATGTGTAATTGCATAGGAAATTGATCTTTTTGACCTAAAATGAGAAAGATATATGATAATTGATGTGTTATTTTAATTGAGTGATATAATTAAGCATGAATTAAGTGGATTTATAGATTTAACAAATAATTGAATTTCCATGAGTGTTAAACTAAAACTAGTTATGTTGTATATATTATTTCCTTTGCTTGTCTTATGATCTTGTGATGTCTTAGTCAAATTAAATGATCTTGCTAAATATATAAATGATGAGTTATGTATTTATATGAATTTTATTTGAATTTCCTTGATGTTAAGTTTAAGATTTAATATGTTTAAGTGGTGCTTTTTTCCAATTATCTTTCCTTGCATGTTATTTGTTCTTATGATTTGTTATTGAGTTTAAATGAACTTGTTAAGTATGTAAACATTAAGTTAAGCTTATGTATGAGTTATATTTGAATTTCATGACCTTTAAGCTTAGGGCTAGTTATATTGTATTTATGAATTGAGATTAAGTATGACAATCTTGTAAGCTTGTATGATCTTATTATATATATGCCTTATCGATGTCTTTGTTGATAAAAGACCCTAAATAAAGTTAAAAGACATATATTGATAGATAAAGGAGAACTGTCCATGTTTTGGCATGGCAATATTTGCAGCCATAGTGGGGTTCCACATTAGTGTTTGATCAAATAAGACTTATATAATATGAGTTTGATGAGTGAATAAATGAGTAATGGTTTGAGTCCTTATATGAATTCAGTTTCTTGAATAGATGTAGAGGTTTGATTTCTGATTCTTCTGGTGTATCCTCTAAGTTGAGTATCTGATTGATCTTTTGAGATGAGCTTCTGAAGTACTTTATGGGACTTTGTTAGGATTCCTTATATTAGGTACGCAATAACTTGCGTGTTGGATATTAGGATAGGCATCTAAAATGGATTAAGAACTTAAAGACGGCTAAATTAATTGATGAGTGTCGATTGTGTTTTCCATCATTGAAATCCGATTCTTGCCCTGAAGTGAAAGATCGGTATCTTGTTCGGGGAGCAACACCATGCTCAGATTAGAGGCACGGTAGTTTTAAGCGCTTAGGTCACTCCTGTCATGATGTAATGACTTTCATAAGTGGTACGGCGAATAGTTGATAAGGTTATTGGTATCGGCATAACATTTGCTTAAACTTAGGGTAAAATACCATGGTTTAGTTTAACGTTTATGGGAACGATGAACTAGATTCATTTTATCGATTGAGTTTAAGTAGAGTTGGGTAACGGTTAAGAACCCTAGATAAGACTTTTCTTTTTTGTTTATGGATATATCATCTAGAAGATGTAAGTCCCCTAATAACTTATATCAACCCCCTGAGAGTCAAGATCGTTACTCAGGATCCTTTAAATATCCCTGTTGTCCGGAGTTTGAATACTCCCTTATTGCTTGACTAAATAAAGATTATATAATAACATAATGGTTGTCGCATTTGCATTTAGCTTAAGTATGTGTGCCACTTTGCATTTGTTTTTGTTATTGTATACTGAGCCTTTGGCTCATTATTTTATCTTTCAGGTTTTAAAGATGATGAGTTCCATACCAGTTTAAGATATGGAACCAATTTTGAGGACTTCCAGGATGGCTAGTAGGATTAGGGTCTTGACCATGGCTTTGATGGGAGTTTTGTAATAGATTAAGATAGAAGTTTTGTTAAAGCTTTTGTTTTGTTTTGCATAAAGTTGTAATAACTCTATATGTTTTTGTTATTAGCTTGTTTACAAGCCCATGTTTGTATTTAATTATTATGTGTGTGTATAAGTGTGTGAACTATGTTTTATGCCTTAAAGGCCATTTGAAGAAAATGTATTAAATTTATATGAAGTTTTTACAAAGGAAAAGTTCTTAAAATTGTTTATAACCTAGGTTTTAGTAAATAATTATCCAAACCATTCTTTGTAGACAACCTTACATATAACTTCCGAAGGTTATATGTGGTTAGGGGATTGAATTCACCTGTTTTTAAATGTATGGTGAATTTGGGGTCCTTACATATGACATCTACCATATAACTTCAAAACAGCAGTAAGATTTAGGATATATTTATATCTCATATATATTTTATTTATATTTAATTTGTTTGATATGGTTATAAGTAAATATGTCTATTTTTCATCTCTCTCTATTTTTTGACAAACAGTCTGTCTGAAAATTATAAAAATAAAATACTAAAATAATCAGAATGAGACAAACTAAATAAACCATTAAACAACACTAATAGTGCTTTAAATTAACAATACGTTAATACATAAATGATTTAAGCTTTAAGAAAACCTATTGCTTTTTTTATTATTTTATATAATGATTTAGGAAACTTCTATGGTATCGTGACAAAACCTTACCGTCAATATTGTAAAATTAAATTAATTATAAAAAAATCAATATAAAAAAACTTAAGGAATTCACTGTTTACTCAAAAATTAATTAATAAATGTATGTGCTAAATCCAAGTAAAAGTAGAAGGGTGAAATACGTACCTACTGATTTTTATTTTAAATTACTTAAATAAAAATAAAATAAAATTAATTACAAATTTACCAATATTGAATCTCATATTCTTTATGTGATTCACAATTTTATATAAGGAGCGTTTCTATAATATACAATTCAACAAAAACTCCTATAATACTGAAACACATCACCAAGATGCGATGCAATATAATCCTTAATGAATCACATTTAAAATAAGTGATTCACGCCGAATGGCATGTTAATCATTGAATTCATATGAATCGCATGGAAGACATACTACTAACACGTAAACATACGACTCGCATGTTAAGTACACGATTTTGCATTGTTATATTTATAATTAATTTTATATAATTTGTGTTTGTATAATTTTATTTGAACAGCTCAATAATCATGCAATTTTTTCAGAAGTAGAATATTCCATTCTAAATGCTTCACTTGTCATGTTTGTCGCTGCAGCAAATGTAATAATTGAAAAATGCATCCTGAGTTAAGAAGAATGTATAATTTACAGTTCATATAGTAGCAATAAGGAAATCATGAACAATATGGTGAAAAATATTTTTTCTATAAAATAAAACAGATAAATTCTACGTATATATTAGTATTAGACATATTGAACAAGATCGATTAGGTAACTTCATCATCAAACCAAGAATCTTCTCAGAGAGATGATAATAATGATATGTATGGGATAATTATAGATATTCCATTTAAACTAGAAAACTATTCATCAGGTTAAGGATAACCTCTTTAAACTTAAAAAGATGTAACTTCACCTCTTACTAACTTTCAGAAAATATACCCCAAACTCGTCACTGAATCCCCATCACTTTTAGGAATCCCGTAACGGTTTGGTACTTACTCTATTCTTATTAAGAAAATTATAAACAATCAAATGCCTACCACAACAGTTACCATCCCCCAAAATTTCTTCTCCCGAGTGCTTCCCCTCGCATTCCCTTTTATTACAAAAAACAAAGCCAAAAGATATCACCTCTCGAGTATATTTGTCTTGCTTTACAAACCAAAGTCAAGTCACAGTCCTGACCACAGATCACCAATTATTCAAATCCTCCACCCATTGAAACATCCACGAAACATTTTCTGCAAACTGGTTCCGTCACTGAAATAGGCTTCTACATGAAGAAGAAAGCATGTAAGCCACCAACAGGGTCATTCTGCTCTAAAAGTAAACAAAGGTGATGAAGCTAATAGATAGGAGACACAATGAGATCAAACAGATTAGCTGACATCTGGATTTTACAACCACTAATCGTCAGAAGATTATGCTATGACGACCTCCTAACTAATTTACTATACAAAGTTATTATCATCCCATCCTCCTACTAAGAATTTCTAAACTCTATCTTCTATATATGACGAAAATTGCATGAAGCTCCTTTCTTGCAAAAACCGTTCTTATGATAGTTGCATATTCCCCGGTCTTTAGAGGAGGATCTGGAAGAACCTCCCCCTCCACTCCCAAATGAGGATTGCCTGTTCCATGCTTTCCCTCCACCATATCCAGTGTCTCCACCTCCTGAGCCCCGGTCTCTTTGACCTGAGTGCCTGTCTCCATTTTGATTCTGCTCAGTGGTCCATGCACGCTGATTCACCGAATCAGGCCAACTTGCACTAGCATTAGGGACAGGACCCTGACCAGGGGCAACAAAGCCAGTATTAACATTTCCATGCACTGCTCCCTGGCCAGAAGCTGCCCAACCAGGAAGAGGGTTTCCTGGAGCTTGTGCTTGACCAGGAGTAGCCCAACTAGCATTTGCACTTCCAGGAGCCACCCAATTCACATTGGTGTTTCCTGATACAGGGCCAGTCCAGCCAACAGCTGGATTACCTGGCATCTGAATCCATCCAGTACCACGGCTGTCTAAGCCCGGTGTAGGAGCTGCAACAATGCTGTTGCTATTACCACTCGCCCAAGCAATATTGAACGAAGAAGACTGCACATTTGATTGGTCACCTGAACCTGAAGGTCTCCACGGGTTGACGAAAGCACCCAAGTTCGCTGTGTTGAAGGTACTGGAGTTGACAGATGATGGGACCTCACCCCACTGGCCATGCGTTGACGACTGCACCAAGATGCCGCTCGGCTCCGACTTTGGTATTACTTCTGTTTTTTGAGCAGAACCCCAACTGGAAGTGGTAACAGCAGGATTCTGATTCACCACAGCCTGTACCAACTGTTGAAGAGCTGGACCTATATTTTGCATAGCAGCAACACCAGATATCTTAGATACATCAGACGCTAGAGGAAAGCGGGTGTCACTCTGAACCCTGTGGGAATCACCTGGCACTGCTGACTGGGAATGCAAATGATGAACATTGATTGAACTAGCAAGTTGACTCACACTACCACTGTCGGGATTCAGCAACGACAATGGTTGAGCCCCTCCACCACCAGCTGGAAAAGGGTTTGTACTAGAGATGGAACCGCCAGATGGCCACTTGTTTTCATCAGCATTGCCTTTCATCCCCCCTGGCATGGTTTGAGCAGGAGTTGGTGATGGAAGATTAGTGCTAGAACCCCATCTGTCAGAAGGAAGTTGAGGTACATCTACTGGAACGGGCTTAGCTCTCCCCATTGATGATGAACCTTCATGATGCAATCCCTGTGTTCCACAGCTCTGATTCGATTGCATCAAACCTTGAGATTCCAAACCTTGCTGTGGAAGATGTGGACTAAACATTTGGGCCCTAACATCAACACGAGGAGAGTCCTTCAAAAACTTCCCATTCAGTGCATCAGTGAGAAGTATAGAGTCCTCCGGCTTCTCAGTTGTTCTCCAAATTCTCAAATCGGCTGGGAAATAGCCAGTAGTGTTCCATTTGCGCAGTTGCACCATGGAAAATGGGCCTTGAACTTTTCCAGATGGATCTTTGTAATGCCACATTTTCTCTGTTTCATTGATCTTAGCAACAGATTGTGTTGTACCAATAGCTGTTGGACGTTCAGCATCAACCCTGGATAAAGACTCGGATGTTATTCCAGGGGTAGAACTCCTAAGAGTAATTTCAGAATTTGGAGGAACTTTTTGCTTCTCCCAGCTGATGGGATGCTGCATTTCTTCTTTCACACCATGACTCCATGAACTTTCATTTACTATCTCACCAGCACCAGTTAAATCAGTGTCCCTCGTAGGGAGACGTTTGTTAGAGAGGTTTTTGCTTAATTCTCGGTGTGGGGTTGATGGATTCCGAATTCCACCCCAGGGATCACTTAAAGTACCCCCTTTCTGGGGAGAGATTGGCTCCCTGACTCTACCACTAAAGGCAGAAGTTCTGGAACTTGCATTGTTTTCTGCAGCACCAAGAAGTAAAATAATAAATGAATAAGACTATGTACCAAAGATGATCCACATATGAAAAGGCTGAAAAGGAACAAGATACCTCGTCTTTTATCATCTCTATCAACTTCATTATCATCAGACTCATAACCTGGATCCATTTTTGGGTCAGCATGTATCTCAGGAATCTCCTCAAGTCTCCGTTGGCGCTCCTCAGGCATCTTTAAGAGTTGCAATTTTTCTACACATTCTCTGAGTGTGAGTATTAATTAAGGATACACCAAAACCTTCTCCATTGGAAGAGCAACAGGCTTTAGAAAGGCCACATAAATAAAATCAAGATGTGAATAAGAATCACAGGTTCTATATACTTTATTTTGACAAATAAAGCTCCCATGCAATTTTTCTACACATTCTCTGTGTGTGAGTATTAATTAAGGATACACCAAAAGCTTCTCCACTGGAAGAGCAACAGGCATTAGAAAGGCCACATGAATAAAATCAAGATGTGAATAAGAATCAAAGGTTCTATATACTTTATTTTGACAAATAAAGGTCCCATTCAAAAACTTCATCCCAATGCAACCCAAGGGTTTATTTCCTTAAACTCTTAAGCACAGCATTTTGTATTCAAATCACAAAACTCTCATTAAAAACAAAAGCAAGGCATGATGATATCTATGCTTTCAAAAAAATGACTAGCAACTCTATCCAACAAAAGCAAACATTATGAAAGTAGTCCTGCAAAAAATCAGACAACCCTCAAAAAACAAGTGCTATATATTATCTATAGTGTCACGACACATACTAACAAGTAGAGCACCACCAACAAAATGCTCCCTAGCTAGTATGAGGATAGGGGAGCAAGGATGCATATGTGACAAGATTTTTTCTGTTTATCACCAACAAAGAAAATTTCTTATTGCTATTAAGCCAATATCAGACCTCTTAAGATAAACCCTTAAATTCCTGCATTTTAACAGATGTGCAAAGCCAGATAAGAACTTGGTAATCCTACAACCAATTCAAAGACACTCTCCACGCAGAAGACATTTTGATGAGCCCCCTTAGCCTTTTTTCACACCTAATATCTCAACTTTCTGATTAGATAGTAGATCATCAATTGAACATCATAACGTCCAATCAACATCCCAGGCACCAGCTTCAAGATATATGCCTTACTGGAATTCACTTCCCTCTCTTTAGATGAAATTGTCAAAATGAAAGGAAAAAAATTCTCAGCTTATGGATAAGAATTTCAACCACATTAGTTGATAGTGAAAATCCCATCAAAGGGAACCACATCATTAGATGTTATACTTGAGCTCTTATTCAGCTCATTTTATTTCAAGGCATCTTGTTCAATTCATATTAGGTTAGCCTTTTTCACTGATAAAGTCTATAGCATAATGTTTGGCTTGCTTTTTTCTAAAATGAACTTTTTCACATGAAAAGCACTTTACGCCAACAAACTATTGCACAAGATCATTGCATGTGTCCTTAAAAATGCCAGAAAATACAAACTGAACCAAAGTCAGAAAGGATATTCTTTTCTGCGGCCTAAATCACTTGCTCGATCACGAAGATGACTGAGTCGGGCCGTCTCTGTTTCTAGCCACTGCATGCAAATAAAAGAGTCAAATTAGCAGGACTACCTACATATAAATCCTCCTTCACTTCAAAGTTTATAGAGCATCCATAGCAGCAGCAGCAACATGAAAACAAGTAAACCAGCAAAGTTCGACAATTAGATGAACAATTGAATTAAATTTCATGTCAGTCAATCCATCAACCCAGAACGCTATGATATATCAACAGGGCATCTTAATCATTGAATGAAACGGGATGTAGCATCTATGCCAAACTATCCTGCATGAAATACACCACAAGATGGCCATGGCAAAAGAAAGATGCACTTCAAACCCCAACTTAACAATTACCATTATAAAAAAGAGTTCAAACTTTGTTGTAAGAAAGATGACAGACAACATCTAAAATCTCAATCCACCAAAACTAAGAAGTGCCAAAACTTATGTAGCAGCTGACAAACAACTTGGTTTTTACATAAAGTATATGAACATTAAGAAACACAGATAGAACCTAAAGCACTGGATGTGCGTCTGAGATGCAGATCATACTTTGCAGAGCACTAATTTAAAAATGAATATAAGAAAAAATGAGAAAAAGAAAAAAGGGAATTTCCCATAGTAAGGCAAAGACGCAAATTTCTCCTCCTATACAAGGATTTTACAATAGCAACCAACTGTCACAACAGAGTATATTCAAGGCAGAGAGTATTTTGCAGGCATAATTACATCTTTAACTCGAACTACTTGGAGTGCTGCAGCTTTTTCCTGGATTTCACCCTGCAAAGGGAAAGAGAAGTCTGTGATTCATGGGAAGAGACAACAAATTAAGTGTTTATTGGAAAAAGAAAGGGACATTACCACAGTAAGCCGGTTGATAAGCCCACATTTTATGCTCTGTCGCAAGCGTTTGCATTCATCCTGGCATAAAGTAACATGAGAAGTTCAGTCAAGTAGAATATTGATCCAGCATGCAAAACAACATACTTCATTATTTCATTACATCAAATAATTGATAGCTACACCATTGGCAAGACCTTTTTTTTTTTTTTTTTTCAACAATAAGTAAAAAGAGCTGACCACTCCCTCAGGACTAGTGTGTTTGTGTGCATGCGTGCGTGTTTATCTAGTTGAATTTGCTGCCCCATCCTTCAATTTCTTTTTCCCATCATACTAACAGATACCATTCGGCAAGAGGAGATAAAACTCATCTAATAAAATATATGATAGCAATTGTATTTCTGAATCAAGTAGCTAATTGGAAGAAAGAAAGGCAGATCAACGAAACAATCTTAGCCATAAACTCAGTTAGCACAGAGAGTACAGACCACTATATCAACTTCTCTGAAAACAAAAGGACTAAGAAAAGGATAATGATAATGCTACATGTAATATATATGCACTTAATCACCTCTGTAAAATCTTGATTAGATATTATATCAATAGAAATGACCTCCGTCTTGTCTAAGTTTAATATCTCCAGAAGGAAATTGGCCGTCCTTTTACCAACTTTATATGGCTCTGTAGCTTGGCTTGTACCTTGAAAAGCAATCATTCATAAATCCAGTAAACATGCCAGAAGCCAGAAGCTGAAATAAACTAGATGCAGCATCAAATTAAATGCTTACCCGTGACTGGCACTAGCCTGTATAAGTCTTGCTTTTGATTGCTTCCTGATATTCTAATTCTCACAAAGGAACCTACAACTTTATCATGAAATGTTCCACTATCTTCAAGTAAATCTTCCATCAAATTTCGACGCAAATACAGCAAACCAATGTTATGATTATCAATAGCAGCATAATCATCAACATTAGATTGAAAACCTCTCTCATCACCCTTCTTGCGCATTTTACGTTTTCTATCCTTGGATTTCCCTGAAGCATCAAAGTTCCCGTCAACATCCAATTGATTAGCATCACTGTCGACTACAGTACCTTGAAGATCATCTGCATCCTCTTTTATAAGAAAGTGAGACTCTAGAAGCTTTAACATTTCAAAATGACCAACACGTGGTTTCCCAAACAGACTTTGGAGCCTTGCATCACATATGATTTGACTTTTGCGCCGAGGATCACGAAGTTTGTTAGTTTTAATATATTCCAGCAAAAGAGCCTGCACGTCAAATTGTGATAGAACTGATCTGTCGCCATTTTTCATGTGCATAACAAACTCCAACAGCTCCTTCGATGCCCATTCACTATCAATATCTCTAGAACCTTTTCGAGCTTCAACCAGAGTGGATCTTTTTGGTGGGTCATTGTCCTGGGCGTTTGCCCTGGATCGTTTTCTGTTCTGTCTTCGTTTGGGCAAAGAGGCTTTTGGACTCCCAAAAGAATTATCAGAATCCGATCCTCCCTCATCATCAACATCAGCTCGAGATTCTTGTTTTCCAACATGTATATCAGATTCTTTCCAAGGACATTTAGCCTGGAGAACTTCCTCTGTAGTTAAGGACAACTGCTCTTTTAAATCTATGTAATAATCCTTAAATAGAAACTCCCAGCTGCTTTTGTCATCAAAGTCTACTTTACCCTGCAAGCAGGCAATAGAACAAAGTGAAAACCCAATAGATTGTGCTATATACATAGGAAGATATAAAACTTACTACCTGAAGAGCAAGCAAAGAAAAAAATATATACTGCACCACAGGCTGCAGCATATAAGTACAATAAGCTCATACTTGGAAACTGTAATCACCACTGAGAAATAATCTCAGCCAATAAAGTAGAGATTCAGAAGCGTAACCATATTCTAAAGTGAGGTGAAAAATTAGCATCAAGAGTAATCTCCAAGCACACTAAAAATGGATGTACCAGCAACATTGATATCCCAGCTCAATGGAAAAACAGATCCTTACATTTGAGAAACCACAGAAGCAAGAAGATAGCCCATGATAGTATACTTGGCTGCACTCCTCAAACTCAATGAGAAAAAACTGAGCTCTCAGGGGAAAAAAATTTTTTTTTTTTTTTTGGGTGGGGGGGGGGGGGGGGGGGGCTTTGTGGGTGGGGAAATTTCTTTAATTTTTGGTTAAACCATTCTCTTTGGCAATTAAGTCAGTTGTATTAATTCCCAAAAAAAAAAAAAAAAAAATGTAAGTGGTCGGCTGTATACATTTGATAATGAAGAACTCAAGCATCTTGTGGTTGAACATAGACTTACCTATCTTCCATACAATTTTGTCACTTTGTTAATTTAGAGCACATTGTACTTCGTTAGCTTCTCTTTGACAGGATTTTGTGGAAGATGCAGCATTTAGTGCAAGTTGCACTTTATCATACATGGGTTTTATCAAGAAAAACAGAGAAGTACATCTATGATAGCAGTTCCAATTATTGTATAAAGTAAAACTTTGATAGAACTATATGGGAAAAAGAATTTAGCATATATGTTATGAAGTCGTGATAAAATTATATTTCAGAAAAGAATAATTTGGTCAGCATAGTTACTTTGCTTGCACATCAAAAGTCAATGATAATTTAGAACTTGTGCCAAATTAGAATTACATCCAATCCACATAGGTTTGAAGGTCAATAAAAGGTATGACTGTGCATCACAATGTTCCTCACAACACAGTCAATTTTCACAACTAAACTTTCTTCATTCTCAAAACTTGCAACATGGTTTCCATATTTCATTGTAAGAAAGTTAGACATAATTCTACCATATAAATACCAACAGAGGCAAGCCTAATCACTTTTCTTCCATTTTGCATTTACCAACAGTTTTGAGGATTTAGCTCTTCAAAGGGAGAAAGTTCCTCAGATTAACCCAAACCATTCTTCTATGTTGGATACAAAGAATGCTAGAGACATCTTTGAAGAAATTCTCTGTCTTATGTAATAAATTAGAAAAATGATGAATAAAAGTAACTTCATGTCATGGAGTCTGCCTTTACATACATTGCATCATTAATATTTAATCGATTACATAATTGTACCAACTCAAATTTAGATAAAACTTTGCACGTATTTGCCTTTAGATATTCTCATATATCTCTTCTTTACTTAAACGTTTCATTATTAATGGCCAATTTTTTAATCAAAGAGAGAGAGAATAAAGTCAGAAGTTGATCATCGAAAACAATGGATGGCCCTTCGCAATGAATTAACTTTACAGGATTTTTTTTTTTTTTTTGGTGGGGGGGTAATTCTCTTTACAGTTTACAGTGAACTTCAAAGAGATATTCCAATCAAAACCAAATTATAACCTCCATGAAAGAGGTTTGGAAACTGAAATGACGAGATTATCTTCCAAAACTTGTAAGACTGCAGGTCAACCAGAGTAAGGTCCATTACATGCTTAGGAGCCTTGTGAACAATAGAGCACGCACGCATTGGCAATACTACATACATGCTAACTTCTCTCCAAATTACCAAAAATGCCCAAATTTTCAGCTGGAATTATAAACATGAAGATGTAAATCCAGCTATCAATTATTCTCCATCGAGAATCAAAGCACAGTAGATCATGCAGGTCACATCTGATTTATCCAAATTAAAATTCTGCAATGGGATTTCAATATTCTGACCATTTGTGCGAAACGTGTTGTCAGGCATGATATCATCACAGGTTTGGGTAAAAACTTTGCATAACTAGCATAGCACTCATAAGAATGGAATTGGGACAACTACGATAAAGGCAAGGAGAGGGAATTGGAGATCAATCTATACATCTTAAACAAATTGCAACCGTACCATGTCCTTGTTTCCCAGCCCATTATTTTCTATCATCATGATTGTTCTCATGCATGTCTCACAAAAACCTTTGTTTCCTCTTACACATAATATAACACCATCTTTAGTGCAAGCTTTGCACAAGGAAAATGTGCATGTAAGGCACATATAGTGGGCATTCTTCTGACAGCTACTACATATATGCCAACCTATAATTCAGGGAAAAAAGGAAACTTGTTAGATCTCACTGCAGATGTATTGTAGAGACAAAACATGAGAGCGAAAAAAAAAAAATACATTAATATGACCAACATCAAGTTACCAGCTACAAGCAACTGGCATTAGAGTTGCATCTAATTTTAACATGTAGAGCAAATGCAACTTTTAAACGGTAGGATGCATCTACACAAGTGATCCACTATGTGTTCGAGGCCAGCAGCAAAGCTTAAATTTATACAACAGCGTCAAGTCGTGGTATTCTCCAATGGTGTTCTATGTGAAGGTGAGGTCCACTAAGGCCAAAAAATGCTCTAGGTCTAAATGCTGGATGGTAAACTATTGGCATGATAAAAAGGTAAACACACCAGAGATAAGAATGCTATTTGCTGATGCAAAAAATTCAATAAAATAAAGAAAGCTGGTGAAGCTCTCCTCAATTAATGAAGCAAGATTGAAATGGTTTTAATCATAATCAAAGACACACTTCAGGGGCAATATTTGAGCATTTAAACACTTTAGAGGCTACTAACATAAGAGCACAGGTGGGTAAATCAAAAAAGATGAAGGGATACACACACACAGACCAAAGAAATAAGAGTATGCAATATTTAGATATTGATGAAGATATTATTTGTGATAAAGTGCAATGGCAAAACAAAATCCATATAGCCATACCCACCAAGTGAAAATTAGTCTTGATTACATTAGTTGTCATGGGTGACCACATTAGTTGTAATGGGTGACCTTTTGAGACCTCTTACTTAGGTAATTGTCCTTTAATACTACAAGAAATTGCATAGGCCTCCACTGGAACATCAATAAGATTTAAATCTGTTGTTAAATGAAATATCATGCCACTCAACAGTTTCATCAATCAGTATACTACTCAATCACACAATTAGTTTTTCATTTCATTTATTGCAATAGAGACAGCAGAACATTTCATGAAGCTGAAATACTACATCACCATTATTAAATCTCCAATACTCAAAAGGACAAATGATGCAATGGTGCAATATTCATGAATCCGTAATTAACGATATTTGAGAAGAGCCAATATTAACCATTACCGCGTGTGTAGAACCAATACATCAGATCCATTCTCTCCTAACCTTAAAATACTTTAACAAAGCAGATCCTGTAGGCTAAATGAGTGATTTTTGCTCATTGAAGCTGAGTAAACATGAGAAAGCACAATCCTGACACAAAAACAACAAACCATACGGACACTTTATTTGATTATTGATTTTTGGATGGGGGTAGGAAACTTTATAAAGAGGCTACACGAATAGATACAAACAAGGATACCTAGAGCCTAGAATGGAGTATATCATCAAAAGTACAAAAATGTGATTTGATTGATATCCTGGCTACAACACAAATCAACTATCCTTTTGTATGAAAATGAGCAAGTATTCTTCTAGCTAAAACTTCACAAGAGAGAGAACTAAGTCCTAAATGCCTAAAATTTCCTTTCCTTCTAAAAGTAATAAATCAAAAATACCCATAGTTTCCTCACAGTTGAATTCAGTAACTTCCAAAAAGAATCAAAAAGCTCAGATGTAGAAATTAAATTTGTGTTGAGGAATAGAGCTCCTAAAAAAGTAAACTAATCCCCAGCCAAACTTTCTTCACAAAAACACAACTAAGGAAAAGATGAGAGTGGGATTCTACCATATCCCACTCTCGTAGAGACATTTATATCTTTCAAGTAACAAATCAAGAGACTTACTGGTTTCTTCAACAAAGCTGGCACAGGAAGCTTTAGGATTGGCAGCACAATCGTCATTCAGTTTCTTAATAATGCTTTCTATACAGGAGAATGTTGTGTGTCTCATGACACTTGTTCAGAGACTAACTATATAAACTTTTCAGTTTTCTATATACTTGCTTATTTACAAAGTGGGAAGTGTTAACAAATGTCTCATGGCACTTGTTAAGAGACTAAATAAATAATTTTATCAGTTTTCTATATTCTTGGCTACTTACAAAGTGGGCAATCACATCTTTTTTTGTATTAGCACTCTAGGGGTCCCTATTAACAGACCATTCTAAATAACATACTCAGACACAGAAATGGGAAAATTCGATCAGAATCTCCCAGTTCCATAATTCAGATCATTCCGGCATAGGAGATGATCGCATAAGTTCATGATGATGGATGTTTCAACCTTCATCAGAAACTACCTTCATATTCTTCTAATCAATCTGGATACATCAACATCCTTCTCACTCTTTTGATCTGAAATTTTCTCATACTTTTTGAAATTGCTTCACTTTCTAAATTTTCTGAAACCATCATATCCCTACTTTGATGTTTAGTGGGCACAAAAAGTGTTACATAGAATATGTAGTGCAATGCCTAAAGATAACTGAAAAATGTAAGGAGTAATGTTTTTGGGCATTAGTGTCCTAAGCACCTTGATGGAACCTTGTAAATAACATACTCAAACATAAAAATGGATGAGTTCACCAAGACTCTGTTCCATGATCTAGACCAACAGATGATTTCATAAGTTCATGAGGATGTTTCAACCTCCATCAGAAACTACACATTCATGTTCTTCCAGTCAGTCTAGATACAGCAACATCCATCTCACTCTTGTAAAGATATTTGGAAAACGTAAGGAGTATCTTGAGCATTAGTGCCCTAGGGACACCTTAATGGAACCTCATAAATAACATATCCAAACTTAGAAATGGGTAAATTCACCGAGACAATGTTCCAGGAGATGAATTCACTGGTTTGTCATGCCAACTTTCATCCAAAACTACACCATTATGTTCTTCTAATCAGTCTAAATGCAGCATCATCCTTTTTGAGTAAGAAATACAGTAACATCCTTCTCACTCTTCTAATCCGAAATCTTCTCAAACCCCTCAAGATTGATTCACTTAGTAAATCACCTAACACTCTCAGAATCCAAGTTTGATGTTTTGTGGGCACAAGCTGTGTTGCTAATTAAAACTGGTGTAATGCCTAAAGATAGTTCCTTCCAAATAGAAAGAACTAACCCTGTGTTCCGTTATGAAGCTTTATGATGTACCTGGCACCCTATCACGCAAGTACATAGCCCATTGCACATAAGAGTTAGCCATGCATGTAAAAAAAGAGCTGTTGACAGCATTTGTGTAATTGCAAGTGTTAGCAACTCATAGCTATGTGTAGCTAGTGTCCAGCATATTCAACCAAAACCATCAAATGGTACTAGAATAAGAAAAACCACAAAATTGTCTAGTCTAAAAGAGCTGAAGGAACTGGAGCATAAATCACCATTCCAGTATTCCATATGCCTACACTACACCACCAACATAACCAGCAGTCAATAATTCTCCGAAACACAGAACATTAACCTAAGGATTTCACTAATGAAGTGACTACCAGATCTGTTAAAAATAACATATGCTTAGAGTCATAATAGAAGGACATACCACAGTTCCAACGACCTTTGGTCTGAAAGAAGGCTTCATCACGATTCACACACGAAGGATGATAAGCTTTGGGGCATCCCCTAAATAACAAAAAGCATTATCTCTCAAAAAATAACTCAAAAGCCTCAACTTAACAAACACTTGGCATCAAAACTTCCCAAAAGAAATCACTTAAGATAAATCAACATTAAAGTAAGACATCGATGCAGTAAAAAAAAACCTGCGATCGCAGAGCACAAGTTCACCGCCATCAAAGCAAATGAAACAAACATCCTCTTCCGTCATCTTGACCGCCTTGCGCCTTCCTCGTTTCCTCTTCGTTCCACCACTTTTGCTCCCTTCCTCCATCTTCTCCTCACCACCCATATCAACATCCTCAGCAATCTCCATCTCTTCGACTGCATCTGTGTCCTTCCCCACATTCATCTCCTCAGGAATACCTTTATCTTCCATTACTTCTGTATCCTCCCGTACATCTCCCGCCTCGTCATGCGGCTTAGCATCCGTATCCATAGTATCCTCTATTGCAGTCTTAGCTGTCGTATTCTCACAAGCTTTTTCTTCAATTTCCTTTTCCTTCTTAACCTCACTACTGCCATCAACTGCTACATCTCTTGCTGCATTTTCAGCGATTTCCACATCATTCTCTATCCCATAACTAATGCCTAAGTCTGTGGCTTTATCCTCCCCACCACCCCTCTTCATCTCCTCGACCATCTTATCATCCGTTGTATCATCCACTATCCTATCTTTCACTCCTTGTGCAACCCAATTATCTCTTACGTTCTCCCTCGAATCCTCCACTTCCTCACAAGCTTCCTCTTGAATTTCCTTTTCCTTTTTAGCCTCACTACCGCCATCAACCACTACAGCTCTTACTACGTTTTCAGCAGCTTCTGCATCATTCCCTATCCCAGAACTAATATCCATGTTTATCTCTGCGGCTTTATCCTCCAAATCACCTTTCTTATCCATCGTGTCATCCACCATCTTATCTTCCATTCCTTGTGCAACTCGATTATCACTCGCACTGTCCCTCAAATCCTCCAGCCCTTTATCATACTCACTATGTCTCTCATCCTCCGTCACATAAGCATGCACTTCACTGCCTTCTTCTTCTACTTTTTTAACCCCCACAACCTCTTCCTCCACCACAGTATCTGGCTTAATTTCCTCCACCAGGTTATCTCCATCACTCGGTGCCGTCTTAGCAGCCTCACCCTTCTCTCCCCCTTTTTCTGCCACATCAATCCACGCATCCAAGTCCCCAGAACTATCATCAGGATGAACACTCTTCCCCGCAATTGGAGACTCTTGTTCTGTGACCACCACTGCCGGTTCTACATTCTTTCCAATTACACCCCCTCCATCATTTCCATCGTCTCGAGGCGGCATTTCCATCCCTTTTTGCGATTCTGCCGCAGTCTCTGACAAAGCACTTGGTCTCACCTCGTCTCTCCACCAGCAATATCCAATTCACCACCCCCCGCAACCTTTTCTTCCTCAATTATCTCTCCACCAACCGTTCCTCTCTCTTCACTCACCTTCTCTCCACCTTCCTCGTTCCTAACGCCACTATCACCAAAAGGCTCGCCAGAGCCTCCAAGTTGTACCGGTTCAGGTTGCAACTCGCATCGAGATTCAGTGGAACCGAGCACACTCTCCGCATTCATAGCCGTTGAAATTCCCGGATTGGAAAGAGGAGAATTCGAGCTAGGTTCCACTTTCAAGTTTTCTTCTTCTTCACCTTCCATTGAAACAGATAACAAAGTATAAAATAGAAAACCCTAAAATTACAATACTTAAAACCCTAGTTTTTTTTTTTTTTTTTAAATACCCCTCTCTCTCCCCTATTTTCTCCTATTCTTCTTCTTTTTTATCTTTCAGATTTTTGAAGTCAGTTTTGTGGGGTCGCGACTCTTCTTGTAACGATGCAGTAAGGAGGATAGCGGAAAGGGCCAAATTGTGGCCAAAAAAAAAAAAAAAAAAAAGGGCCAAATTGGGTGTTTATTTTGGGAATTAAATTAATTGTTCTATATTTTATTGTTCTTTTTCTTTTAATTTTTGGTAACATATGAAACGCTATTTATCGGAAATTGGAATTAAATCTAGGAATGTTAAATGATGTAATTAACAAGCATAGCAATATGGCCAAAATAAGTAAATAATCTTAGTAAAACTGGTTTATTAAAGTGTTAAGCATGTGATAATTCTTAGTTCGCCAAAATTATCTTATTTTTTCCAAATCATTGGCAGAAATTATGTATGAGGTTAAGATTAAGCTTTAGCTTAAGAAAAGATATTTAGTGGTCAATTTAAACCAACAATGTAGGCGAAATATTTGTTCATGGTTGCAGGTTAGTCGTGGAGCCTAAAGCTGAGAATACCGTAATAATAGTATGTTAGTATGTTTGGTTAGTTTGTTTTTTATTTGTATTTGTATTTATATCAAAATTATATATATAAATATGTTAGATTTGTATTTATATTTTATCCACATATAATTTATTGGGTTTTTTAATGAAAACTATTAATTATTTTTTATCCATATTTATTTTTTAATAAACAATTTATCAGAAAAAATTTTTTAAAAAAAGTACATGTATCTGTAATATGCCAATAAACAAATAAGCCCACTAGTAGACTGTGCACCTGCTACACAGTTGGTAAAAACATATAGAATAGACAAAAAAGAAGAAAGACCCGATAATAAAGGTTAATTAGGAAAAAAAAAAAGAAGAGTATGCCAGCATAAAAGTATATAGTGGTTAAATAACAGTTTCAAGTTTAAAAATACATATAAAAGTTATAGGTAGTGGGTAAAGGAAAAGTAAAGTAAGTAAGAGAGAAAAATATAGTAGTGTAAATAATTATATTTAAAAATATGGAGTTCAAACTGAAAATGTTTTGGTTTTATAATGATAGATAAATAAATATGATGGTTATAATGGGATCAATTCCTTTATATTAATAAACAACTTAGATCTTCTTTAATCATGATTAAATCCTAAAACTTTTATACTTATTTTTTATAATCTATTTAACTTTAATATATAACAAGACTATAAAAATTCTCATATATATATATATATATATAAATGTAGCAGTTCGACTATATCATAAATATTTTTGGAGATGATTAAGTAATATTCACTTAATATCATACAAATAGATATATATATATATATATTTGTAGGTAAAAGTACATCGAAAAATTCATCATCGGGTTAACCAAGTAAAATTAGCAGATGTAATAATATCTATAGCATCACCCTCTAAAAAATAGTCAATGATTTAATAAATAACTAATTTATTTTAATTATTTAAAAAATACAGTTAATTTTAGATAATTGTCATATTTGCTATGGGAATTTTATTCATTTTTGTAATTAATTACCTAAAGTTAATTCACTATAAGCAATTTTTTTCTAAATTCATCTATAATATTTGGATTAAGGAATTAATTGTAATGGAAAATGTTTGAATAGTTAATTATGATAATTAAAAAGAAAAATCAAAACTATCAAAATGAAGAAAAATAATTTACAATTCAAATAAATATTGTTTTTCTTTGTTGAGCAAATAATTAGGTGGTTAATTATAAAAATAAAACATTACTTCTGGCATAATAATTATTATATAAAATCTGGCCAAAAAATTAATTATTTACAATAATCACAAGCTCATGCACTATTTCATGAGAGAATTATACCCCTCAGGAAAAATA
The DNA here is from genome assembly GCA_024138025.1 of Combretum micranthum. Taxonomy (NCBI): domain Eukaryota; kingdom Viridiplantae; phylum Streptophyta; class Magnoliopsida; order Myrtales; family Combretaceae; genus Combretum; species Combretum micranthum. The sequence continues at coordinate 1,429,417 of JAMXBD010000092.1, read as the reverse complement.
AATAATGAGATCATTTTATTTTAAACCTAACACTGTATTTAAGGATCGATTTGTTTCATCATATTTTGATATTTTAGCATAGTATTTTTATTATTTTTAAATAAATATTTATCAAAAAATAGATACTGATAAAAAACTTACTGTTTTACTTATAAATATATCAAATAGATATAATACAAATATAATACCGAAATTATAGACATAGATCTAATACAAATTCGATGAACATAAAACCCTAAATTGATGTGATGGAAATGGAACAAGACAAAAAGAAAATATAAATACTGAACACTGAGCAATATATTTTAGTAAGGTGTAAAAATGGGTGAAAAAAAAATTAGGTTGAGATATATTTATTGTGTAGCACAAAATTTTTATTTAAAATTTGAGAAAAAAATAAAGGATAATTTTGTTTCAGAGATTTTTTTTTTTTTAAAGCAACCAATAAATGAAAAGGGAAACATTTTATTTCATTATTTTTATATGCTATAAAATATAAGATAAAAAATTAGATCTCATTTTATTTTCACTCTTTTTTATTCTTTTACAGTTTTTTACTTCTACGGTATAAAGACACACTGAAGGGTACGAACAATTCCTTCTTCATAAAAGAGAATGATGTATTGATTTTTTTATTTTTTTCGATGAACTTAAACTTTATTGCAATTAATTACTTAAAGAAATAATAAGTTCGAATCCTCTTTTTCACATTATAATAATAAAAAAATTACTGAAAGAATATAATATTAGTTCACTACTTATAATTTTATGGGGGAAAAAAAAGTTGTTGTCCCATTTGTGTCTCCACAATAAACATCCGACACATGTTATGAAGTATTTTCCTCATTTTAGAAGATTTTTTATTTTTTTAAATTTATTTGGCATGTATCATATGTTTATTTGCATAACATAATAGGGACAGTATTTTAGAGATACCAAACATATTTTCTAATTTTATGAGGTCATTTATAACAATAGAAGGGATAGATAATCGTAAAAGTAAATCAAATTTAGATGGTTAATTGAAAGTTTTGATAAAATTCATATAATTAATTATAAAAATAGGTAAAATTTATATATTAATTAATACTTTTAAATTCTACATAATTAATTATAAAAATAATAATAGACGAAATTCAGGTTTGAGGATTACCCTTTATTTATTTTTCTTAAGTAGAGTTGGAAAGAAAGATAGTGGCCTATTATTAACTAATTTCGCTTTTGTGTGAATGAGTTAATCTCCTAATTTCATATTGCTATACTATACCGACACTTAGTCTTGGCCTTGGGTCTATAATTTAGGCTGAGTTGCATTCGTTAATTAATGATGAAAAAGAAAGCTAAGCTGTGGATTTCTTTCGGAGGGAATTTATCACTTGTATCATTCACGCCTACATTGATTGCACCATTATAGAAAGTGAAATTGATCCTTATAGCATTTTCGGCTTTCATTGTTCTGCTTTTATTTTATAATATGTAGCGGGTAAATTACACAAACACCAATTGTTTTGAAATTATAAGGAGGCTTACATTTTTAAAAAGTCAACGGTTACTTCTGAAATAGTTGTAGGATCTATGTATATTATAACATGACAATTTATTTGTCTTTTAAAATAAATATGTATTAAAAAAATTAATTAAAAAATGTTATATCATATTTATTTGTTGACATGCAACATAGTCTTTTTTTTCTAACAAAAGCCAAAACATGTCTCTCGTAATAAAAACACAGTTGTAAACCAAAATCACCAAACTCTTTTTTTTATCTAGTTTTTTTAAGAAATAAGTTTTCAACTTTAAACGTTAATAAGTTATGTTTATAATTGCTCTATAGGCAGAGTTGACTCCAAACTGCAGTTTATGGGAGTTAAATCCTAGACCTAAGCCTTTTGTTTGCCTTAAAAGCAACGCGCAGCCTACATGCCAATAAAAGGCATAGGTCTAGGGTTCCATGTGATTTACCCAAAAGAATATATGTTTGACTTATAAGAATAGGATAAAGCTGAAATGGAAAAATATAATTTTGGAAAATACAGATATTTTTCATAATGAATAGTCATTTCTCTAATGAATGAAAGAATAGAGATTTTTTATCTATTCGATATTTATTTCTTCAAATAAAGGAATAGTTGTTTCGTAATAATAAAAGTAGAGTATCAATTTCATTTCTTGTATAAATGCAATGATAGAGATGGTGTCTTTGTGTGGAAGTAGAATTCAACACCTTGAATTTTTTGTTTGAATATTATATTAGTGAAATCCATATTTGTACTATAAATATTAAAAATTATATGAATTATATAACTCATTTATGGAATTGTTTAAAAATATGTGCTTAAATATTGGGAAGAGGAAATAAAAAGAAAATAATCTATACTGAGTAATTTCAAATTGTTAAGAAAAAGTCATTGTCTCATATTTTCTACATGGAAAGTCTTTTAAGTGTAGCATTTAAATGCATGTGTTAGAAACACGATTGCTTAATAATTGAAAATCTTGCCTTTGCCATGTGATTTCTATTATGGTATTTAAGTTATTTTCTAAAAATTCTAAATTTTTGAGTTTTTTTAATTGCATTTTTTATTTACTTTACCCCTTAAATATTATCAAACAATTTAATAAATAAATTTCTTACATTAAGACGTGAGGAAGTAACCCTATCATACAGAGTATCTACCTCGACCCTACTCAACTAAACAAATCTAAGTGGGAATTGAGAATGAGGACAACATAATAGGTTCCAAAAATTTTTTTTTCTGAAACTTGTTTTATAAAGCAGGGTACAAGTGCAACATGTTTTCATTAATCGTCTCAAATTTAAGTCATTTTTATTATTCACATAATACCTTTAAAGTAAAATTTTATATTTTAAAGAGCATTTTTAACCTTTTTTTTTTCGTTGGTTACAATAACGGGACCACTATAGCCATTACAACATGAGAAATCGAACTTGGGACCTCAAGGATGAGAATTTGGATGAGATGCTATTAGACTATAAGGTCATTGGCTTTTTTAACTTAAATTTACCTTAAATAGTTTTCATTCCCATCAAATAATAAATATTATAATGAAACCATAAGAAAATTTAGAATTATAAGTAAAATATTATTGTGTTTTTTTCAGTATATTTTTGTTCGGTTTACCCCTTTAAATCAATCATCAATTTACGAATTGGTTCGCATTATGAATTTTCCTATCAAAGTTGCTTTAAAAAATCATGTTTTTTTATCTGTTTTACAAATTAGTTTGGTTTCTTTCCTCACCCCTAATTATAGGGAGATCTCCAATGTATATCTTACTATTATGACATCAAAATTGTGTTAGAAAATGAAAAGACTCAGTGATCGTTTAAATTTGTATAATGGTTGTATTGATAAGTCATCCTTCACGCAAGACTACATACAATATAAGTGCATTATAACCTATATATTTATTAAGTTAATTTTTCTCAATTTTCCTTTACATGTGGCAATCAAGTTTAGTGAGTACATATTCCACCACTACCTTGTAGAGGGGGTATCCATGCTAGTACCCCTATTAAGGATAATATGATAGTTAAAGATTTAAAAAACATAGCAGTGATGCTTGGTGCGGGTCTCATCCTAAACTTAAAAATTATTTTACTATCGGATTTGAACTTGATTATAGCATTGGATTCATGCATTAAACAACTATTTTGGTTACTTTCGCATCAACAACCACAGTAGAGGATGCATCTAGCATAGGTGGCTGATTTTAGACAATCATAAGTCCTTTAACACATGATGATTGAAACAATACTAAGAGGCAACTTTAGAAAAGATGTGGCATCTTAACTTTTGAGTACTTTAGTAGTTTGAACATTATGAAGTAGTATTTTAAGTGTGGTTTTGGTGATAGCAAATGGTTGATGATATATTGCATTGTTATTGATGAGAACAAGATATTGTGAAAGAGATTTGATTTAATTATAAAGTGAAATGAGTAAAAAAGAGTCTAATACATGTCTATCTTTATTATAAAAAAATTATCAATATACAAGTTAAATAAAATTAATTACCAAAATACTGTTGCTAAATCAAGTTTATAAAACCATATATAAATATTTACATACAAATCACAGATATAAATCGCAATATAATGTTTGACTGCCATTTATATATCATTTTTAGACAAGCAATATATTTAATTGAAATAATTTTCTATTTAGGGTCATTATTAATAATAATTACTAAAATAAGATCATATTTAAAATAATTTCCAATATATAGTATTAAAATCGTGACTTATACACGGGATATATAAAATGGTATATATAAAATATATACCCAAACCATACACGCCATATACAGTCATAAATAATACGTATATCACGTGTATCAACTATGATAAACGTAAAAAATAAATCTTCTTGTCCTTCATTTTCACGTCTCATGTCTCTCTCTCCCCAAAAAATAAACAATAAGAAGCAATGTTATCATAACCGAATCAAGATTTGATCTGGACAAGCTAAGAGGTCAGGGATCAAGGGGTCGAATCAAGTTCTACCGAGGGTTGAACTAGGGTAAAAAAAAAAAAGTAAAAATATAAAGGATAATGTAATTATGAAAGACAAATATATATGATATCACTCAATTAAATATATATTTGGATCAAATTCGTCAATTAATTATTAAATAAGCATGATATAATGATTATATTTTGTAAATTATAATATAGTATGAATACATATTTAAATTTTTAGTTTTTTATTTTGCTTTATTTTTTGTCCAAGTCAACCGGTCTGGGTTTCCCTATTCGATTGCCCAAGTCAATTCGAGTCAAGGCTAAATGAGTGGACTAGCTTGCTTTTATAGCCTGTTCCAGCGGCTAGGCTGGTCTAGGTCCAATAACATTGGTAAAAAGTATGCCTTTGCCACATTTTTCATATTCATAGTCTGTGTGGCATATGCTTGTTGAGTTTTCTATCCACCAAATCAACCATGAAAAAGCTTATGAAAATTGAAAAATAAACTCTGAATCAACTAACTAAAGCTAATCAAAACTGAAAAGTGGATTCTTTTCTTTTGGCCGAGAAAATGGACTTAGAACATTCATAAATGTAGCACATGCTTATAGAAAGAAAAGTGCCATATGAAATATTTTCACTACATGCCTCTATATTGCGATAACAAAATGAGATATATGTGAAAATTTGTATATTGCAATAAACAAACGCGATTTAGGAACAATACTTAAACATTACATCGCGACAAACAAACACAATTTACTTAAGCAATTTGCATATCATTACTAGTAAACGTGATTCTACAAAGTAATTTGGTAATTTTTTTTTCATTTCTACTATATATTGATAATTATTTATTATAGGAGCGGTAGACATGTTTTTCATCCAATTTCTTTTATATGTATATCGATATTTACTTTCACAATATCTGTCATACCCTTTGCACTGTTTACTAAAAGTATGAGGTACTGTTAAGTTAGGACCCATTCCTCATTTGTCTTTTTTTCCAGTGGAAATTATCCTTCATTTTGCTACTTTTTTTATCAACCTATATAGCCTCTACAATATGTCTAAGAGTCTCAAGTATTGTATTTTTGTCTTTATGTCTAAAACCCATCATCCATTTGCATTTTTTTTTCTAGCGGAAACTATTCTTCATTTTTCACCTTTTTGTTAGGCTTTGCTAAGACTATCCTCCTGCTTTTGCTCATAACTACGCTAAACCAGTATTGCGAGAATAACCCGCGATATACACTAGACGTATGAAAAATTCCTATATCCCATTTAATAAACGTGATTTTGATGTTGTATTTTAGTAATTAATTTTGTTTTGACCTTATTTAAGTAATTAATTTTACTTAGGATCCTAACTAAGAAACAATTTCAAGTAAAAAATATTAAATGACTAAAGAAATATTTAGGAATTGTAGATATCCATGTGAATAAGTTCAAGTAAGATATCGGATTTACGCCAAAAAAAAAATAAGATATCGGATTTTCAAGTGGGCAGAAAAAAAAATGGATCAATATTTCATAAAGTGGGTTAAAAAAGAACCAACATTTCAAAATAATTACAAAAAGGGTCAGTCTTATATATACAGTGGTGCAAATAAGATATCATTGACGTTAATTGCTTTTGGTGATTTTCCCTATTTTTCTTAAGAATAAAAGATTATTGAAAATATTGTAGAAAGCATGTCACCTAAATATAAGTCATATGGAGAAACTGTAGAAGGTTTATATACTAAGTGCAAACTAAAGTTAAAAAAAAAAAAAAAAAGCTTGTAGAAGAAAGTGTAAAAGATCATCATATGAAATAATAATTTAAAGGCTACAACAAAAAGAAGGTCATAGAATCTGTTTTGCATTTAAGTTGGTTCACTATTATTGCTTTTCCTGAATGCCTAACTCCACTTCACTCAGGTTGACTCAATTATCATGGGATTAAATTAGTTGTATTTCTTAAGACATTGGAAAAATAACATATTGTACTCCTCCATGTCAAATTTTACTTGCTATAGTGAAGAAAAACTAGATAGAAATCTCAAAAATGAAAGGAATGGACATGAAGACAATTGTGGAAGTATTTTTAGAATGGATAAACCTAAAAAAAACTCCATATCTTTATATAAACTTATTTGGATAGAAAAACCTTTCACAAGGTGAAGAGTTGTTATAGTTAAATTTGAGATGTTAATCCAAACCTAATTCGTATTTAAATTTTAAAAGGATGAAGATAGCAAGATAATATTTATGATTTCAAAGATACACATAGATATGTTGAGTTTAAAAGCAAGTTTTAAAATATCAAGCTTAGCAAGATATTTTCCACAAATTAAGGATTTATCTTCATCAAATCTAGAAATCATATAGATAATCTACATGAAACCTCTATTCATGTGAATCTTACAAGACAAAGCAATGGATTCGAATTTCCAAATTTCCAAATTTCATATATTCAAGTTGATAAGATCTTATCCCCAATATTTTGGAGAGTGAAAGAGTACGAAACACGTGCCTACCGTTATTTAAAACAAAAGTTACACCAAATACAAATTGTATTAAAATAAATACCAAATTAGCATCTCTGTATGCATATTGGAGAAGATATACAAAATTGTATACATGTAATGCTTGTTAAAGGCGAAATACAGGGGCCTATTGTTCAAAAATTTTTAAAATTTGTGTATTGCATGTAGAGAATGTGATACACGCAAAGTACCAATACTTTATGTGTATCGCACACTCTATATGCAATACTTAAAGCATAGTATCGGTACCTTATTTAGATCGCACACCCCATATGCGATGCTTAAAGCAAAATACCGGTACTTTGCATGTATCACATACTACACTTGCGATGCATATATTGTATGTGAGAAATTAAAAAGAAGAAGAAGAAGAGGCTATATTATATGTAGGATATGCAATGTAATGATGGTATATTCCTAATATTTTATATAAATTATATATGCATAATTTTTTTTAGAAAGATGGTAAACAAGTAATAATCTCAAGTGAAAGGTAAGTCTACAACTCCTAAAAAGATAATTATTAAAATAGGATTTATGGCAAATTAAATATGAAAATAATCTACCTTATACATGTAGTAACTTGCATTTAGAAGCTGTGAGTCCCAATTGTAAATCGCATTTGAGAATTGTCTGTTCCAATGGTGACACAGATATAAGATGTTAAAATTAAAAATCACATGTAATTAAGTTTGATTACATCCTATTTTAGTAATTGATTTCAAAATGAAGTTTATTTTTACAGAAGGAAAGTCAAATATTAGTTATACTTTTTTTTTAATTTGATGATAATGTTGACGAAATCTATCCAATCAAACCTCAAGTATTCTTTGAAGAGCAAAATATGTATATTTAAGGTTCAAAATACAAATAAAGCATTTAGGAAAACATTTTAACTTAAGGAAGCTAAATCGCGTCCATAACATTTGTTTACTGTTGAGTTAATCATGTTTGTTTATACTATATTTGGAGTTGTGAGAAGAAACATAGGGGTCATATTTTTATTCCTTATATGTATAAAATCTAAGAATGTGTGTTGATTTGAGTGTTTTGGTTTCATTGTATTCAAGTGTTGACTTGTAAGGAAGCTAGTGAGGCAAAGTTGTGAATGTGTTTGCCAAGTGGTTGGCATGCTTTATAAATTCTCAAATAATATTTTTTTTTATGGGAACAAAGGCTTCATTAAAACAAGAAAAAACCACAAAGAAGAGTACAAACCACTAAGGGAGGCTACCAAAATTAGCTTGGCTCCCAACTAAGGTCGACTAAGCTTATACCATCCCTTAATAAGGAGCAAACATTGTCCACAAAATTATACACTAAACCAAGAAAAAAAATAAAAATAAAGAAAGAATTTCAAAGTAGCCAAGTGAGCAAGGTGAGGAGGAATCTCATCAAATCATTTTTTTGCAATACTATATGCAAGATCATTCGCTTCTTTAAAAGCATAATAGATCTTGTAGTCTTTTGCATAAGCTTATCTATGCTTGAATTCAAGAGATTAAGATAAAGAGTGGAGGGGGAAAGATGAGGAGTATTTAAAAATTTTACAATTGTGTATGAATCAGACTAAAAAATAATATAGTTTAACCTCGTATTGGTGCTTAGACTAATAGCTTCAAGGATGTTGAGAATTTTAGCTTCAAGGGAAGAAGTTCAAGCAATACATTTGCAAAAGCCTATTATTAATTTTGCATTAGAATCATGGCAAATGCCTCCAATGGCTGCTTTACTTTACTTTCCAAATATCGTCGCATGCAATTAAACTTGAGCCAAGGTTATGTAGGACACTACCATATGATGTATGGATATGCACAGGTAGGGCTTGTTCTATGTTTCATTGAGTTCGACCACCATTTTGCTGCCATGGCTCTAATCATATGTTGCTACTACTTAATGGAAGTCTAGAGAATGTACTGGTTATGCTCAAGCAAAATACCCCAAAAGAAGAAAACAAAGAAGTAGGGCCTCAGGGGTGAAGGGCACTACTTCTTTAGTCTTTGGTAGTCAGGCTTAAATTTCTCTTAATCTAAGCTTTGAAGTTTAAGCCAAAGGTAGAGTTAAAGTTACTTTAGGGATTAATGTACTACCACCGTTATCTTTTTACATGACAGCATCTTAATACGTGCTCCACAAATTCTTGTTCCTCGTAGCAGCAACTGTATTATCATCATCAAAGAAGATGTTTCCTAATTGATTTCAAATAGAATCATTAATGGGGACTTGCATGGAATTCTTCACATACCCCATCCCTTCTCCAAACACCACTCTAAGAGTTTTTGACAAATTGTCTGGCTTGAAGGATCCATATAGCTAGTCTTTGATAGTACCATACTCATTCCACTTGTCTTTCTATAAGAGAATGTCCCTCATGTGGCCTGATTTGAGAATTGCCTCGTGATTAAGAAACTCACTTGTAATTCTAACAGCTCTTGTTAGGGACAAGCCACTTTCCTTTAATTTCCCATTGCATCTATTTTCCAATTGCTTAAGGACAAAAGGGTTTCATTTGTAGCTGCTAGTTTTTATTTTCTAAGCCAATTTAATCATCTAGGCCTTGTTTATCACTACAAGACCAATAAGGTAGAGTCTGCCACTTTCATTGCTTTTCTTCAATTTTCTCCATTCGACCTAATGCATTTTCCTCTTTTCATCAATTGATCCCCATAAAATGTTCATGGAGACTCGTTCTATTTCATTATTAGTTCTCTACAATAAGGGAATGAGTTGAACATACTAATTCACTACACTTTCTAGCTTAGTCATAATAACTGGTCTCCTTCCGTCCAAGCTAACGAATATGGTTTTTCATCCAGCAATTTTCCTCTTAATCTTTTGGATAATGAAACCCAGATCAATTGCTTTTAGAGTATCACTTCTGATATGAACCACACCAACCTGTGACGAGACTCATCATCTAATCCAGAAAATTAAACCTTAAACCGTCTAAGAATCGATAGAAATCGCGACCTGTTGCTCATATTGAAGCAAGAAACTTGGTATAAATATGAAGATGCCACAATCGGGGATGGAAATCCAATTGATAAGCCAGGGTGAATGCCATGAGAAATCTCGATAAATTTAATACGAATTCTATCAAGAATTCAAAGAGAATCACTCTCATTTTCATTCATCAAAGATTGTTTAATATGTTACACCCAAAAGGTTTATATAGGCTTTAATTAGCCTCAAAATTAAACACTAAACAAATAAAACAAAGAAGTTCGAAAAGGCACAAACATAAAAGTTGGCTACCTATATTACAAATCAAGCAGCTTCAAATAAAAAACATAAAACTGAAATAATTTCCCAAGCAAGAAAGCCGGCGGTGTATCAAAGAAGGCCGCTAGTATAGCCAAGCAAGGCCAGTGGCTATAGGCGGGTGTACAACATTCAATCTTCAAGGATGGTTGTTTTTAAATCAAAGATGGCGGCTTTCATCTTCATCAGCTCCAGCACTTGAAAGTCTTTAATCTTTTGTGTCCCAAACTATTTTATAGGCTTCTTTGGTTTGCTCGACTCGTGTTTTTATTATTGAAACCCTAGTCATTGGGCTTCAAATTCTTTGAAATGTATTGTTGGACTTGGACTTGGTCTGCTTTAAGTTTAATGCTATCTGATTCTCATGACCTTCCTGATAGGGTCACAAAGATATTTACCAGAGTTGTTCCTGCCATTAATTCCCATGATATTTGTGTTCCTACTTTTCTTTCCAGCACTTGTATTCCCTAAGAAGACAATAGCATATTTGAAGGCATACAACCTCTGCCTAGCAAGGCTTTCGAAAAGGGACATAACATTCTTCATTGTTCTGGCATTCTCTTCAGTTGCCTCTCCCATTAAAAGAATATCATTCTCAAACATAAAGTGGGTAAGCTTGAGGTCATACCTCTAATTGATATAGGCTTCCACCAACTTATTTCCTTATAATGGTGAATAGCTCTACTCAGAAGTTCCATACCAAAGATAAAAGGGTAGCGAGAGATGTCTCCTTGTCTCAATCCCCATCTAGCGTAAAAAGGATCTAGGGTGGCTGAAGCGAACTTCATAGGAGACCGTAGCTAGGCAACTACCTATCAGATGGATCCAGGATAGGGGAAAGTTGAAGATCTTCAAAGCACTCATAAGGAAGTCTCATATCCCTTCTTTAGGTCTATCTTTATCAACATCCATTTATGAGTACCAGTCTTCTTTTTCATTGTGCATGGATCTTCTTGGAACACAACTAGGTTATCCCACATAGATCTACCAAGGATGAAGCTTGCCTGTTCCGAATTGATCAGGTTATCCAGGATGGGCTCAAGCGATTAATCAAGATCTTGGTTATAATTTTATAGATTGTGGTGCATAAGCTTATGGGTCTAAAATCGTTTAGTTTATTCGCAACTTAGACTCATAGGATAAGGATGATAAGGGTATAGTTGAGTTCTTCTAAGATTGTATCCTCAAGGAAGCACACCCTAACTTTTCTTGCAAATGCTAGGGCCTACCACATCCTAGCATCTATTATTAAAAATAAAGTGGAAGCCATCAACACTTGGGCTTTCTTGCTATCGATACTAGTAAACGCTTTCCAAATTTCTTCCAATGAGACCGGTCAGTCCAGCTTAAGACTTTTTTCCGTAGTCAAGTAGCTTCCAGAATTCTCCTATGTGATAATGTTGTCTTTGTTTACCATTTTTTCAATAGAGAACAGTAGAAAAAAGATCTTGTATGAATCTTGAGGGAATTCTCATCCGAAATCCAATCTCCCACACAATTAAACAAACCAATGATTCTTAATTTAGATCTCCTAATAAGGGTTGTGCAGTGTATGAACTTTGTATTATGTCCCCCCTCAACAATTCACCTTGTTCTTGCTTTGGCTACCCAAAGCTTCTCCTCATAATTTAGAATCTCTTTAAGATCCCATTCTAAATCATGTTCTTTATCGAAGAGGTCCTGTAAGGGTAGATTACAGCCTTAATAACTTTTAGGCAGGATATAGTATCATCTTTACTTAGGTGAAGGAGTCTAAAACCTTCTTGTTCCATTTCCTTAGAGCATTTGTGAAAAGATCCATATCTTTCAGATAGCGAAAGGCAAGGATCTCCCAGTTTTCTTTAACAAATCTCTTAAAAAGAGGGTAGTCCAACCACATTAGTTGGAAGTGAAAGGGCTTCTGTTCTTAAGCCCTCCTCTAATGTTAGGGTTAGTTATCATGGGAAAGGGTAAGTGGTTCAAACTCATAAAGGGAAGGTGGAGGACTTTGGCCTCTGGGAACTTAAATCTTCATTCACCATTAGCCAAAGCCCCATCTAACATACATTAGATAACCCCATTTGTTAGTTTAGGTAAAGTATGGTCCTACAAAGCTAAGATCATACATTCTACATTTCTCCATACTATCCCAGTAAAGACTGGATTTGTTGAAATTAACTCGACATCCATCCATTTCTCCTCATCAAATAGGATTTCATTAAAGTCTCCAATCATTAACCAAAAGCCATTAACAGAATATAGAAATTTACTAGATTCTGCCAAAGATCCTCTCTATTTTCTAGATTTGGACTAACATAAATAGCAAATAAAAGCCAAGAAAAGCTAGAATTAATTACCTCAATTTCTGTATGTATGGCTTGGGCGTAGGTGACAACTTCCTCTACCCAAATAAAGTTGGGATTCGACAAAAACATAATGTCATCATTAAAACTAGTTGCTTCCACATAGATCATTTCGAGTAAAGGAGTCCACTCTTTAGGTTTTTCAACTTTCGTTAATTCATTCTATTCAGTCTTGTCTTTGTAAGGATAAGCACATTAAGATTGTGAGAGGAGAATGAGATAAGCTCAAGTATCAACTGCCTTCTTTTTACTGAGCCGACCCCCTTAACATTCCAAGCCAACACTTTGAAGGGGATGTTGATGCGGTTTGTAGAGAGTGTATCCACAAGATCCGAGCTCGACATGGTACAGTTGAGTCTGAAGAAGTTAATGTCCTCAAAGTGGAGCTTGTTGGTCTCTAGCCTAAAAAAGCAAGGTCGGAACCTTCCTAAACACCGTCGCATTCCTCTCTTAGGTTGGCATTAGTAATTACTTTGTTTGACCAAAATCCATAATTTGCTTGTAGGGGATGAACTTCTAGATTATAGGGGTGGATGTTTCCATCATTATGTACACTACAATCCCGCAAATTGTCCATTCCAACATGTTCAAAACCTCCCTGTTTGGTATCTATTTTACCAACGCCATCCTCACAATTAGGGATCCTTCGTTCACTTTTTTGATCCTGTTTACTAGGGATGACATCACCTTTCCTTCTTGCTAAGTCCAATGGAAGTATAACATTAGGATTCGCTCCAACGAGTAGCTAATATCTAGTTTGTTCTTGTCTATTACTTCTGCTAACACTCGAATTTTATACATATTCAACTATACTGCTCATATTCCTTGGTTGGAGTTTAGTGGAGGAGTGGTTGACTAGTGGCTGATGAGTTATAGTGAAACCTCCATCTAATAAAACAATGCCATTACTGGAGAGGGCAGGAAAGGTATTCTCTTTCTACTTTGTTTTGAGATGCTTCTCCTTCTTCTTTTGTGAATTCAATATTTCTTAAAGGAGGAAAACCTTTGGCTTTCCCAGTAAAGCTGATGTGTTTGCTTAGGGTAAGAAAACTTATATTATTTGGTATCACATTTGGAAAGAAGTTGTCTTGTTCCTTATTATGGGATGGATAGTTCGGTTTTAGAGTGTCTTTTTCTTCTCTTAGGACCTACTCCGTAGAATGGCTATTGGTTCCTTTCGAGGTCCCATTAAATTTCCCCTTTTGGTACTTGCCTTTATTAGCTTTGTTTTTCTCATCTTTGTTAGCTTCTCGAAGGAATTTTAGGTTTCCTATTCGTGCGTTTTTACCTCTTACTAACAACAATCCATTTCCCATAAGGATAGTGAACGTGGTCACATTGGTTCACCTTCTCATTCGTGTGGGATGTCTCTTCCACTTCCATAGATAGTCGGTTCGTCTTCTTCCCTGATACTCTAGATACTTTCCCTCCCATTAGGGTCTCCTCCAATGAGATTTCCTCCGTTGTAGTGTGCTTTCCATTTCCTTTAGGGGCGTGCTCCTATTGTTCATAAGTCTTATCACACATTGCACAGAGGTGTCTAACTTTCTTGCATGAAAGGTAGGATATAGACCTTCATAATAGACATGATAGCTTCACCCCTCAATCATAATAATGTGCATTAAAAGATCATTTGAGTTAAGTTGCACACAAATTTTGGCAACTGTCCTCTATCTAGACCTATTCTCTATGCATCATACTTCAGTGCTAGGCCAATTGCTTGATCTATCTTCCTAATCATAATGGGGGAATAATGCTCAAGTGGCAAGCCTTGGATCCTGATCCACACGGTTGCTAATTCAAACTCTTTTGTTGAGGGCTGAAAATCTGGCTCCCATTTCTTTAGTGCAAGGTATGAGCCATTATAAACTAAGGGCCATTTTAGCTAACCTAGTTATACTCCATCAAGTCCTCAAAGATAATTAAATAATAACCCAGATCGGCATGAACCATCTTGAACGTTTTAAGTGCTCCCCATATGTATCTTATTGTTGCTTTCATTACCTTATAACCTACATTAATGCCTAAAAATTTAATGAAGATGGCATTGCTCCAGGGTATTTAAATACTCTTGATTTTTGCTTTAATGAAGGAAATAACTCTAACTCTAGGTTAATCATCCATTTTGAGTCGGGGGATGTTACCATCATCCTTATCTTTTACTTCCTCCGCATCCATGTCTAAGGCATATACTCCGCTTCTCATAACATGATAGCCTAAGCACCAGGAACATTTGTAACAAAGTGAGTCCTTGTAAGATAGCTTCTTCCCATTTACTAATCCATCATTCTCGATGTTTATTGTATCCTCTTATTGTTCAAAATTACTGTATTCTGTGATCAAGGCTCTTTTCTTGTTTTAATGAAGGGTGTCACTAAACTTCTTTTTTGTTTAGATAGGGGGTATTGGACTCTCCATTTCTCAAATTATATCATTTAATGCCATTTCACAATTCATAGAATTTTTCCTTTTAGAAACCATCAAAGAAGCAGTTCCATATATGTAGTCAGTTCTCAAATTATTATCTTTGATATATACTAGTGCAAAAAAAAAAAAAAAAAAGATGAAGTGGAATTATCCTAGTACCGATGACATGGACCACTATAACTCTTGAAGTTTTATTTTCTCCTTCCATAAACCTTGTTAATTTCTATAATCTACTTAATTGTTTGCTTACTTATTTATGACATAACTTATGTGTAATTACATGGAGTATACTTTAGATAAAAAGGATTTCAAGTTTTGAACCTACCAATCAATCCACTCTTCCCTTCAGATTAACAACTATGTTAGGTGGAACCATGCTTAGCTTAACAGTAGAAATGTGGTTGGAACATTTAAATATACATAATTACAAAAAATGTTTTGCCACTTAAATTTTCTTTTTTAATAAATGAAAACATTTTATTTGGTAATTTAAAAAAATGTATAATATTTATTAATTTTTCTAAAAAAGCACTTAAGTTAACTTCTTTAGACTTTTCAAAAACAATAAAATGGTTAAATATGTAAATACAATTTTATTTTTCATAAATAAAATCAAATCATGCACTAAATTTATAAAAGAAATGACTTCTAGTTTGATTTTGATTAGTTGATGCTTATAGGATTTTAGGGAAACCCTAGAAAATGAAAATTTATCTCTCTCTCTCTTTCTCTCGTGGTTGTTATTTGGACTTTTTTTTTATTTGTGTAATTAACTACCTAAAATTTAAAAGTGTCAATTTATTACCTAAACACCTAGGCTCATGTAGATAATTATAAAATTGGGTGAATGTTTACTTGAACTTTGTCAATCTATTAATTAATGATAAAGATTATAACTAAGTTGAAAAGTCCAAGGAGAAAATCAATTATGTCATTTAGTAATTTCTTATCTGTAATTAGGTCATTTATTTACATTTATTAGTCTCCTATTCTTGTGTTCATCTAATCAGTATATATTCTAACCATATTAATGAGAACAGTCAGCAATAGTTCTACAATTTCTCTTTTCTTAAAAATCCTTTATGGTATCAAAGCAAGGTTTTCTCCTTAATTTTTTTTAGCAACGGTCTTCAATCTTCAAGCATCTCATTCCTTTAATTCCAATGGTTAACAAGAATACCATAAAACGTATTCTCACCAAAACTCGAGATTCCCATCCTCCTACTCGACCATTACTTGGTCGTTGTTAGTTGTGCAGTACTCAAGGTCATGTAGTCTCCCGCTGTCCTCTTTTTAGATGACAATTTCCACACGTGCAACCTCGTCCTCACTTTAACAATCCATCACAATCTCAATCATCATCTCCTTGGCAAGCTCAAGCAAATGATGCAACCATCCTTCCCCATAACATCACATGGCTACTTAATAATGGAGCCTCATATTATGTCACCACCGACCTAAGCAATCTCACTCTCCACATTTCTTATGATGGCACCGAAGAAATTATGATCGACGATGGCTCTGGACTCCCAATATCCCACACTAGTTCCATCCTTCTTAACACTTCCTCTCACTCATTTACCTTATCTAATATTTTATGTGTTCCTAACATGAAACGTAATCTTAACTCTATTTCCCAATTTTGCAAATTTAACAACACTTCCATTGAGTTATTGTAGTCTTAAGGTCATGTAGTCTCCCGCTATCCTCTTTTTAGACAACAATTTCCACACATGCAACCTTCTCCTCATCTCAGCAATCCATCACAATCTCAATCATCGTCTCCCTAGCAAGCTCAAGCAAATAATGCAACCATCCTTCCCTAAAACATCACATGGCTACTTACCAGTGGAGCCTCATATCATGTCACCACTGACCTAAGCAATATCACTCTCCACATTTCTTATGATGGCAACGATGAAATTATGATCGGTGATGGCTCTGGACTCCCAATATCCCACACCGGTTCCATCCTTCTTAACACTCCATCTCACTCCTTTACCTTATCTAATGTTTTATGTGTTCTTAACATGAAACGTAATCTATATCTATTTCCCAATTTTGCAAATCTAACAACACTTCTTTTGAGTTATTACCCTCTTCTTTTCATGTAAAGGATTTTCGCACGGGGGTAATCCTTTTGCAACGTCAAACTAAAGGTGGTGTATACGAATGGCCACCCTCAACTACTCAATCACCTTTAATAGCATTCTCCAGTGTCAAGACCACTTTATCCGAATGGCATCATATACTAAGTCATCCCTCTTTATCAATTTTCAAACATATTGTGTCTTCCTTTAATTTGGATGTCTCTTGTCCCTTCAACTTCAATTGTAATTTATGCCAATGGAATAAAAGTCATAAATTATGTTTTTCTAATTGTACTCTCTCTACCTCTTCTCCTCTTGAAGTTATCTTTATTTATATATAAACATCACCAGTCTACTCCATTGATAACTTTAAATACTATGTCTTCTTTGTCAACCATTTTACCAAATATATCTGGCTTTATCCCCTTGAACACAAATCTAACATGCATGATGTCTTTATGCACTTCAAGACCCTAGTATAAAAATATTTTAATCTTCCAATCATAACACTCTATTGATAATTTAGGGCGCAGGATGGGGGGGTGGGGGAGGGACGAAGGGAGGTGGGGTTTGAGATGGAGGATGGGATATCATGCTCTCTCTTCATTCTTAACAATCAATAGGATCTCACATCTTACCTCTCCACCTCACACTCCTAAACACAATGGATACTTTGAATGTCGTTATCGTCACATTGTAGACATGGGACTTTCTCTTCTTACCCATGCATCCATGACTCTATCTTATCGGCCTTTTGCCTTTTCTACTACTATCTACCTTATCAATCATCTTGTTACACCAACTTTAAACCATCTCTCACCATGTCTCAAACTCTTTGTCACATCCCCCAACTACTTCAAACTTTGAAGCTTTAGATGTCTTTGTTATCCTTGGCTTTGCCCATACACATCCCATAAACTCGAGTCCCATTCCTCTCCTAACGTCTTTGTCGGGTATTCTCCCATGCAAAGTGCCTATCTATGTCTTGACCCATCTACAGCCTGTATATACACTTCTCGTCATGTTCGCTTTGTTGAGTCCATTTTTCCCTTTGCCACATCTCATACCTCTCTTCCTCATACCACTTCATCTACCATCATTGAGTGGTGCTCTATGACTTTACCAATCATGACCACACCTTCCTCGACTATCAACACTACCTCTCTACCAAATCTACTTGCTCCTATCACCCCTAACCAACTCTAAGAGCCAACTCCAAATAATGTCACCCATGTCACCCCTAGACCAGAGCCTGATAGCCACTCTAGTGAAATTGAGCATGATCGTGTCAGTGACCTACCACCCCTATCTACTCAAATTGATCTTAATCGATCACCTGATCTCTCACCCTCACCTCGTGTCATAGTCACTCGTTTCAAATACAACATCTATAAACCAATTTAAAAACTTAACCTTATTGGCCCAACTCCACCAAGCTGCCCTTGACCCTACCACTATTACCCAAGCCCTTAAGGATCCTAAGTGGCAATAAGCTATGTCTGAAGAGCTTAATGCTTTATTCCGTAATGGGACATAGGAACTAGTTCCATCTCATTCTACTCAAAACTTGGTTAGTTATAAGTGGATCTATCGCACCAAATATTTACTTAATGGCTCTATTGGCAGGTACAAACCTCGATTGGTTGCTAAAGGCTTCTACCAATGCATTGGAGTTGACTACTCTGAAACCTTTAGTCTGTCATCAAACCCTACACTATTTGTCTTGTTCTTAGCCTTACGGTTAGCTACGGTTGGTCATTCAAACAACTTGATATTAACAATGCCTTCCTTCAACTCACTCTCGCTAAGGATGTGTTTATGTTTCAACCTCTAGGCTTTATCGATCGCAACCATCCTCATCATGTCTATAAGTTACTTAAGGCTATCTATGCCCTCAAACAGGCTCCCCATGCTTAGTATCATGAGTTGCACCAATTTTTTCTCCAATCTAGCTTCACCAATTCTGATGCTAACACCTCCTTTTTCATCTTCAACGACAGTTACACTATCCTTTATCTTTTAGTCTATGTCAATGATATCATTATCATTGAAAATAATGATGAAGCTGTATAGACCTTCATTCGACACATTTCTCAATGCTTCTCTGTCTAGGACCTTAGGCCTCTAACATACTTCATAGGAGTAAAAGTCACATCCTACATTGTTGATCTCCTTAACAAAACTCACACGATTGAAGCTAAATCTACTCCGACCACTAGCAACCAGCCCAATTCTCACTTTACAATTTGAGGACTTCTCTATCTGATCCGACTAAATATAGAAAAGTTATTGGAAGTCCCCGCTATCTCTCCCTTACCCGACCAGATGTTGCTTATATAGTGAACAAACTCTTATAATTTATACATCAATTAACCCATGACTACTGGAATGCCGTCAAGCGGCTATTGAGGTATCTCTATGACACCTTAGATCATGGCATCACACTTCGTCGAGCCTCCCCAGTAGCACTTCATGACTTTTTAGATGTTGATTGGGTAGGTAACAAAGATAATTTCACCTCTACTAATGCATACATAGTCCATCTGGATCATAATCCTATTTCTTGGAGGTCTAAGAAATAGCGTACTATGGCTCACTTTTCAACTGAGGCTGAATATCGATCAGTGGCCTCCACTGCTGTTGAAACTTGATGGATTTACTCTCTCCTCACAAAACTGGGTGTCACATTTCTCTAACAACCAGTTTATTTATTGTGATAATGTTGATGCAACAAATCTCTTTTCCAATCTGATCTTCCATTCGTGCATGAAACGTGTTACTCTTGACTATCACTTTATCCAAGAATAAGTTCAAAATGGTGTGCTACGGGTGCCACACATCTCTACAGCTGATCAACTCAATGATGCTCTTACCAAACCTCTGGCTCGTCCTCAATTTAACTCTCTTAAGACAAAGATTGGACTTAATCCACAGCCGTCCATCTTGTAGGGGCATGATAAGGATATATAACTAAGTTGAAAAGTCAAAGGAGAAAATCAATGGATTTCCACATTTATAATTATGTCATTTATTTGCATTTATTAGTTACCTATTTTTGTGCTCATGTAATCGGTATATAGTCTAACTATAGCAATGGGAACAGTGAGTAATAATTCTACAATTTCTCTTTTCTTAAAAATCCTTTAATTAATTACTCAAAGTTTAAAAATATCAATATACTACCTAAGTTTTGCCAACTTTTGCAATTAACTACTCAAGTTTGGCCAAATCTTACAACTAGCTATCTAAACTTTACTCATTTTTGTAATTAACCACATCATCCAAGTACTATAAATGATCTCGACAAGTTCATAATAGTAAAATGATACTTTTAAACTTTAGATAATAAATTGTACAAATTGGCAAAGTTCAAGTAGTGAACGTGGTATTTACCTTACAAAATTTGATACAATTTAGGTAGTTATTACAAAAATGGAGAAGTTAAGATACAAAATCAACACAGTTATCAAATAATTAATTGTGAAAATAGACAAAATTTAGGTTCCAAATGCCATTTCCCCCCCTCTCATGGTGGCATTCTCCGTAAAAGGTAAGATTTAATATTTCTTGTTGGTATGTATACAATATAGTTTCATGGAAATCAAATGTCACAAAACATAAATTTTGTCTAACTATTCTTTTTGAGCTACTTATGGATTTGGATATTGCACCATTAATGTGATTAATCTTTTTTTTTTCAATTAAAAAAAAGAGCAAAAAATATAATCAAGTTCAAACTTATAATTAAAAAAGAAAAAAGAAAATCCATTAAGTGACTCTCAACTCTGAATTGCCATTCTTTAAACCACATGATGGTTTTAGTTGCACTACATGTTAAGATGAATAAGGACCTAAATATGATTTGGGGCAGGACTTTTCTGATACTTAGGTCTATACACACGTAATGTTATCTATTACTATATATTAAGTGAATACGTCATAATTTGACTCCAAAATTCTCAATCTATTACTATTATTATGCCAATCTACCTATTGCTTTTATATTTGGTGTAAAAAAATATATATTATATACTTTTACAGTTACCACTAATTTCTCTCGCTCACTCCTTTTATATTTGGTGCAAGAAAAAATATATTATATACTTTTATATTTACCATTGATTTGTCACTATTACTTTTGAACTTATCCACAATAGTTTCCTCTATCTACTCTCTGTTATCTTGTTACCTTTACAGTACTCTTGATCTATAATTTTCTACTTTTGACTATTCCTTCCATCCACTCTATATTCTCCTAAACTACTCTCCTCTTTCTCTCTCTGTCACTTACACCCCCCCTCCCCCCCCCATTGTCCATCCCTGACATTCTATCTTATTAATTTAAGCTACATGAAGCTTTAGTTTTTGAGGTGATTGCATGGTTTTCAGGTAGAAGGTCAATGCACAGAAAGTTTTTTTTTTTTTTTTATAATTTTTTCTCCTATTCTCAATCTTTATCATTGTTTCTCACTGATTTAATGTAAAGTTTTAATTTTCTTTTTCAGGTAGAATTGCAAAGAATTTATCTCAATCCTTGTCATTGTTTCTCACTGATTTAATGTGAAGTTTTTTTTTTTTAGGTAGAACTGTATAACACCCTAAATTAAAGGTATTATAACTCGCCACGTGTCATTCTCTTATTAAAAATACGCCAAGGCTATAAAATACTAATCCACAATTATGTCAAAAGATAATCACCAAAACTCACACATGGTTACTTTATAACATCACATAGAATAATCTCTTTGAAAAATACGAAATACTAGAATCCAAAACTACATATTATCACACCAATTAAAACTTAATGAAACCTAATAAACTAGTCTGATAAAGTCCTCAATAACAGATAATAAACCTTCATAAAGTTTTCAATATCTCTTTTCTATTTCCAATGTCCAAAGTCTACTAGTCTTCAGTTAAATAGTCAAGTTCACTATCGCTATCACGCCCCAACAGGTACTCTAAACGTGACAGTCCGCCACACTCAATATTAAAGCTTAAGTATGACAACCTTAGCCATTCCTAAAAGCTTTTATATTAAGTGTAAGGCGTTCTTTCACAACTTTAGAGGACCATATATGGAATTATGAAGCTTAAGAAGATATAAATAACACATTAAGAAAAGAGGATTCATAATAATCATTCACTTATAACAATGATCTTTACAAGCTTAGGGATACTTCCCCGTGATTACTAATCTATTACAAGAATATTTGTACATTAATACTAATACTATACTTCATCTAAAATTTCCTTTATCCAAAAAGAAATTACCTGACCGCAGGGTCCTCGTGGCCTTAACCATAAATAGGAAAACTGCAAAAGATATCTATGGGGGTATAAGCTAACAGACTTAGTGAGAACTATTTCCATAAATAACTTCTTGTAACAAGATTTCAAGCAAGTTGTTTAAGCAATCAAATGTGATGCAACATACACGTGGGCAAATAAGCATATAGCTTTCTGGGAACTATATTTTGAATAGATTTGCGCCTTCCATTCTGGATTTGGTGATACTTAACCTCAAATCAAGTAGTTTTAGTAAAAAAAAAAAAATTTATGCTCACGAGCACTCATCGCCAAGCATTCCGAATCTACTTGAATTGACCTTACTTTCGGATTTTCCGCCAAGCATTTCCTTTAAGCCGCCAAGCAATCACTTTCGGATACTCCGCCAAGTGTTGCTTTCGACATGAGCCTACTATCCTTCTCACCCAAGGATAATAACCCATATGCAATGTGACTCACTTCGTGATATGCATGAATTCATTTATTTATGATGTCATAGCATAATTATTATTGAATTTAAGACGATCAAGAAATTTCATACAAATCAAAGGTTATACTAAAACAAGCATTTAAATCAATTCCGGCTTCGATATTCTTAGGATTCTTTCAAAGAATTATTTTACATACATATCGATTTGTCTTTTCCTAATTCTAATGCAACTAATTTACAAGCACAACAAGTATAGCATTTTAAGGAAATAAACTCACGATGCCATGTCGACTATTCCTCTATGCGGGTGAGTCGTTCACACACTCCACTTAATCGTAATAATCTTCGGGATAAAGGAATCCTTCCTCGGGGTCACCTAGCCAAAGAAAATACCCACAATGAGCATTCCTTGATGATTTTCTTGAATTTTGATAAAACAATGTCAAAAGAATGTTAAAGTTAGTATAAAGGAAAGTTTCAATTTAAAATGGCCATAACTTGGTCATTTTAACTCGGAATCGTGCATATAATATACCGATTTCTACCTACTCGAAAAGATCTATTCATTTCTAAAACTATTTTTGTCAAACTACCCCATTTAGGCCCAGAAACAGTGGTGACGAAATCCACCACGAATTTTCTAATTAAAAAACAACTTTGGTTCATTCATTCAAAACTTGTTTGATAAATACTTAGTTAATTATATAGTTCAAAAATTTTCTTTTTATAGCTATATAGCTCATATTTAAGCATGCTCAAGTGTTTTGTTGGCCAATTATATTTCATGAGTAAAACAATGTCGGTTTGAAGTTTTTTAGAAAAATATAGATTACAAAAATTGATTTTGTAATTCTCTTGAAATGAATATCTTGTTTCTTTTGTTTTCCAAAAGGGTTTTATGTTTGTTTTATTATTATTTTTCCCAAGTAACTTTTTTGAAAGAAATTTTTTTTATTTTCTAAGTTCTCTTATATTAGTACTACTTTTCCTATTTATTTTTCCTACACAATTTCCTTTGCCTATTTGTTTGTAAAGGTCTTTATTTAAAAAAATTCCTTAGCCTTTCATTTTGTCTATCTTTTTTCATAAAAAGTATTCTTGTACCAACCATTATTTTCTTTTGAAAAACAAAGTGGAATAATAAAGGATTCAAGAAGCTTCTTATAGTAAAAGTAGTTTCTAAAATTTGTAGTGGTTTCTTTTTGTAACTTGAAAAGAATTGATTTTATTTTAGAATATAGATTTTATTTTTTACATAAACTTATTTCTAAATGACAAAATCTTCTTTTGTTTATTATTTTTAGAAATTGAAAATTTTGGACAACAATCTAAATGAACATGATATATTAGAAATAATAGTAAACAAAAACAACATAATAATAAAGTCAAGTATTGGAGTCTTAGCTTTTTCAAGGCTCCCGGAACTAAGAAGTAGACTAGTCCTAAAATAAAATTAAAATGAAAGAAAGAAAATTTTGTTTTGACTTGATGAGGACAAGTCTAAGACTAGAGACTAGCTTAATATAACAAGGAATAAGTGAATAAATTGCAATGGAATAATAAATAAATTGCATTGCATAAAGTAAATAAATTGTAAGTGAGCTTATATGCTCTAAAGAATATGTATATATATATATAATAATACTTGGATATAATAACAATAATATAAACAAAATAATAACATGAACATAAATAGATTTTTCATGAACAAGAACAATACATGAACATAATGTAGCTTCCATAACTTGTAGTCTTTGGAAACTCACACTATGGTCATGTAAAGTTACATGACATGAAGAAGAAGAAGAAAATAATATGAAGTGGTTTCCTAAAGAAGACTTGGTATTGTTATGTGGTTATGTGTTTTAGTTGTTGGTAGAAGTTGTTGTAGAATTATTTTGAGAGAGTTTTGGGATGGTATTTTGAGAGAGTTTTGGGAAGAGATTTTGGGAGAGTTTTTGTATGAATTTGTGGGTAGTAATTGTGTGAAAGAAGTGAAAGAGGAGAGGGGTATTTATAGGAAAATGTGGAGGGATTTTTGTATGATTAAAATAAATAAAAATTGAAACAAAATTGAGGAAGAGGGGGGGCATGGGGCACCGACCATACATGTATATGAGAGAGGGAGTGATTTAATTTTTTCTTTTTGTTAATTAAAAGAAGTAATATGTAAGGTAGATGTGAAATAAAGTTATGGGAAACGTAAAAAGTAAAGGTTATAGGTTATGATTTTTGTAAGAGTAGGTGTAAGAAAAAGTAGAGAGAAAAGAATAATGTATAATAGTAATGAATAGTGTAATGTAATGTAGATATGACTAATAAAGTATCGGTAGTAAGAAAATACGCGTATAATAGCTATATCTGCTACTTTTACTTATTGAAAAATTACGAAATTGATATTTTTGGAAATCTTATATTTTTACGAGCCTAACGGTATATTTGGAATATTTTTACTATTCCAGGCCCCGGGACACGTCTTTCAAGAACTGTGTCCGATCGGGTTCAAAAGACACCCGAAATTTGCAAAACTGATATTTTATATAACCTATAGTTATTACGAACTATTCTAGCTAATTATTCCAACTTTGTTTTCTAGGGCCAAAGGAAACGGCAATGCCGGACTTAAGCGGTTACGGTACACTAGGGTCTTGTCGACTTTTAGGGTTCTAGTTGACTTCCGACTTAGGGTTTTATGCTAAACCGATTCCAAAAATTTGGGGGTTTACAATTGCCATCCCAATGATCTATATATAAAACATACCCAGACAAGTCATAAACAATATCATCTTCATTTATACCTAAAAAATAAAGGAATAAGCGAAAACGCTCAGTACGCCATACCACAAACAAATACATATGAACATGCAATATACAGAAACCACATATAACCCTAAAACCAATGCAACATACATAGGTTATTATCTTTGATTAGCCAACAACCAACACAGTCTAGAACCATTTGCAACGAGTTCTAAACCTAGAGTAACTCATGACCCCGATTAACAAGCCTTTATATAATATCTTTAATATACATATATTGATGTTGGGTACTCCCCACACATCGTTGCGTATCACTGTAAGGCCTGGCACAACTCCTAATCTATCTGAATCATCTCTATACATGAGTCCACTTAGAATATCCTCACACATTGATCATCAGGGCGTCTCATTAATATTACACTCTGCGTGATCTTTACTAACTAAAGCCAAACACAAGCAACATATTTTTCAATTATAATTTGGATAGAATTTAGTCAATTTATTTTTTTAATCCTACAAGCACAAGCAGCAAGCAAGATAACGTCATACCTGATTCAACTCTTTCACAAAACTCCAATAGCAACAAATCCTCTTAAAAGACTATAAACCCTAATTTCCACTAGAAACTTGGTCACCAACATATATCAAATTAAAATCTAATTTCATATCGATAATTAAACCCCAACCTTAAAATCCGCAATCTCAAAACATAAGATTTATAATATTAGATCTTCACATCTATCTTCTAGGATCTCCAAACAAGGAAACCCTAAACTAGAATAACTCAAAACCATACCTTGCACTTAATTGGAACGACATATCTCCAAAGAAGATATATCTCCACAAAATCTTTCAAACCTTAAAATACGCTTCAATCTTAAAACATACACAATTCAGATACTGATCATTCTCTAAAATCTTAAGGATAGAAAATCAGTCCAACTTACCTAGGATTTGACTCTCAAGCCTTCTTGATCTCCAAAACTCAAATCCTCGAAGAACTTAGGGTTTCACCAAAGAATTTTCCACCAACGATTCCTTTCAAAGGGATAGATAACACTTAGAGAGATAATCTACTTGGATCACAAAAAGATTGGAAGGAAAAACACTTACCAAGTTGTTGTCTCCTTGCTCTTATTAAGGTTTCCAAAGGCTAAGATAAGCTCGGACAAGACTAAGCTAAGGGGATATATATAGGCAAGGGAAAAACCCTAGGAAGCACATTAACTTCGTACTTCCCATGCTAGATCAAAGGTTGACGGCTTTACTATACAAAGTTGGCAGCTCAGGGGTAGCTTAGATTCAAAAGGGTACAAAAACACCATGTAAGCTGGCCCTAGGCCAACGGCTTTTCCCACCAAGGCCGACGACTTATCTTGGCGGCTTTCAAACAACTTTCATCTATGCATCTTGTTTCCATTCCTGAGCCTATCATATAAAACAACATACTTATAAATATTAGAATGGACCATAAAACCCTCTTATTTTACAACAAATGACACTATTGCCCTTCATTATAAATTAATTATTTGTATATTACAAACTACATAGAATTCATGTAGATGGTGCACAAAAAGTGCATCTTTTATTTTTTTTTTCTCTTTGTCGTTCCTTTTCACTGATTTATTGTGACGTTTCAACTACAAAGAAAGTGGTAAGATCATTGTATATGAGAAGTTTGTTTCTCTATCTATTATATACTCTTTGAAAGTTCCTTCTTCTTTGTTTTTAATTCTCAATCCTTATCGTTCTATCTCACTCATTTAAGATATATTGAAGTTTCGGCTTTTTTTTTTCTTTTCTGATTTAAGGTATAGAGATTGCTTTTGTTCTTCAATTTTGTTTATACTCAATTTTTTTTCCATGAATATGAAGAATTTCATTTTTAGGATTTGATTTTTGGGATGCATATGAGGAATTTCTCTCAATATCGATATTCTATTATATAGCTTAGAATCTCTTAGGGGTTTTTTCTTTTAGTTTTTTCATTGTTTCTCAATGATTTACTGTGAAGTTTATTATTATTATTTTTATTTAGAACTACATAAAATTCAAGTGGATTATTTTTTCCCCTTTCATTCTTTCTCACTAATTTGTTGTGAAGTTGCAATTTTTTTTTTTTAGGTAAAAGGATACTTCACAAAAAGTGCTTAGATCATTGTCTACGAAAGGTTTGTTTCTGTCTCTCTATTATATGTTCTTTCGAAGTTCCTTCTTTTCTTTTTTTTATAATTCCCAATCCCTTTTGTTATACGTTACTTATTTAAGATACATTGAAGCCTCAATGTCTTTTTAGTCTAATTTAATGTATAGACTATGCTTTTGTTCTTCGTCGGTAAGTTTGTACCGAATTTTTTTTGTCTAAAAGCAAGTAAGTTTGTGCTTAATTTTTTTTCTTTTGCTTTTTGCGATGAATTTAAAGAATTTCGCTTTCAGGATTTTGATTTTTGGGATGCATCTGATGAATTTTGAATGCATAGTTTAGAATGTGTTATGTGATTCAATAATATAAAAATAAATAATCTATAATGAAGGGCGAGAGTGTTACATGTTGTTAAATAAGAGGGCAATATCGTTCACCCAAATATGAAATAATAAAGTATCTCTTTTTCTCTCTCACCTAAAACATACGTTTTCTCTCTTAATAGTTTCATAAGGAACCAAAACCTAAAACTTCCTCAAGCCTGTATCTTGCTTCAAGGAAGAACAAGAATCAAAGTACTAGGTAAGATTTCTTTCCTTTGGTTCTTTTGAAGATTAGGAAAGATGATCTTTCTAAATTTCACCTTTATTGAGTGGGATTTGGTCTTTCAGGATTTTGTTTGCAGGTGATGTGGTTTAAAAATGTATGCTTTGATATAAGTGTTTTTTTAGAGTTTTTGGTTTAAGATCAAACGGGGGAGTTTTTGATCGAGCAAGAGCACAAGCAGGAGTCGCAACCAAGACATGGGCTATGATCTCCTTCGATGTGGCGAATCTAAACTGATCACAATTGTGATAGTCGTCACCACCCCTATCATGGCCGTAATGGAGGTCATGCCTCCTGTAGAGGGTGTGGCATGATCATATCATGTTTTCTTTCCTTCCCAAGCCCATCATGCCTTCTATCATGGGCGTGACCAACAAGGAGAGGTTGTAACCTTGTTCAACCCTTATTTTTTACCTTCTTAACTCCTTAACCCTTAGCTTAACCTTTAGTATACCTAAATCCAAGCAATAAAGTATATTTTAAACCTAGATTTTTGTAGTTCTTAGTAGTTTGGGAGGTTAGATAACCTTAGAAATATGTTTTCTTGTTTAAATCAAGTTTTGTGTTAGCATTTGCTTGTGATCAGGTGTTTCTGGTGAAGCTAAATTATATGTTCCAAATGTGGTTTTAGGTACATCATTACCTTGGTTGTTGTTTGTGAATGTAGGCTTAGCAATTGTAAATGAACTTAATGCTATCCGGCTTTAAATTATTTGTGGCTTGTATTTGGTTGGGTATAGTGGATCAAGAGTATCAATGTTACTAGGACAATGCCTTGATGAGCTGTATGTAGCATTGTCCCAAGTATAGTTGTACACAAAGATGATTTTAGTAGTTTAGGAGTGGTACGAGTATGTTACCCCGGGGGCATTAGGAGTACCTAACACCTCTATACATATAATTATCTATGCATATATGTATCTGTATTTTATAAAGTCATGAGTTACTCTAGGTTTAGGACTGGTTGCAAATAATTCTAAACTATGTTGGTTGTTTGGCTAATTAAAGATAATAACCTACAATTGTTGCATACGTTACTATGTTGAATGTGAATTTATAAGACGTTTTTTCATGTGCATGCGATTGTGGTTTGGTGTGTTGGGCCTTGTGCTCATTCCTTTTTATTTTTTGAGAGCAGGTGATTATCCAGTGGTTTTTGATCTGTCTGGTTATGATGTATACATGGACTATGGGGAAGATGATAGAGGAGTTGATTTTCCAACTGGCTATTAAATAATTTGAATTGGAGATAGCTAGAGTTGAAGACTTTATGAAGTTTTAAATTGTTCTTATTATGACTCTTGAAATTATGAGACTTTTTTATATTCTATTTTTAAGTTTGATGTAAGTTAGCACTTGGTTTATGCCAATTGAGTTGTTCAAAAGTTTTATTATGACATAAATATTTTACAAGTTTCCTTTAATGTAAGATATTGGAGTTATATATTGTTTTAATTGTGGTTTAGTAAAATCTGAGCCTTAGCATGTCCATCTTTAGTGAGGACACGTGGCAAACTGTTAATGCTTTTAGTTAAGGACATTACAGCTTAAGTGGTATTAGAGTTTAGGTTATGAATTTTAGTAAATCTAAGTTATGAATTCCTTAAGACAGTAGGCATTGATAAGTGGGATAATAAATAGTTGGAGATGCTTGTCTAGATTAGTGTATATGTTTTCTATTTGTTTCCTGTAGTGTTTGTTCCTTTAACTTGTTCTATCTCCTTTCTTATTTTTCTATGTGTTTATCCTTTATAGAATGCCACCTAGAACAAAAGCCCCTAATGCTGGTTCTTCTAGGACTGGTGAGGAAGAAGTTAACCGAAGACAACTACCTTTGAGCCAGCTACCCTTGAATCAATTACCTTATGACCTACCACCACCACTACCACCCCCACCTACAGATTAACAAGTACCAGTTGATGTTGTCTAGCTTATGCAGACTGTAAATACCCTCTTAGGGGTAGTTATGCAACAACACTGGAATATGCATCAAGATGTACAATTGATACAGGCCAATGCTGAACCTTAAAGGCAAGAGACCCATAGACAAAATGGTAATGGTGGCACTGGGGCTAAACATGTTGAAGTGTTAAGTTTGAACAAGTTTGTGGACTTGGTTTCTAAGTTTGAACCAAAGCTTGGGAGGCCACTTGATGCTCGGTTATGGACGGAGGAGGTGGAAAAGACTTTTTCTACTTTAGATATTCCTGAAAAAAAGAAGGTAGGGTATGTTTCTTATTTGCTAACTGGGAGAGCAAATAACTAGTGGTTGAGCACCAAAAGACACATGATTAAAGTGATTACCTGAGATAGATTCTAGAAGGCCTTCTATAGGGAATTTTTCCCTGAAAGCACCAAACAGTAGGTGTTGCAAGAGTACTATACTATATAACAAGGTTGTATGATAGTTGAATAACATGAGGTAGAGTTGAACAGGCTCATGAGATATCTACCAGATCCTCTGAAGGAGAGTGGGGATGCCAAGGTGAGTAGATTTATCACAGGGTTAAAGCTTTGGATTCAACGCCATGTGAACCAAATGGATTTGACTAATTATTTTATTGTGGTCAACAAGGCGAAGATAATTGAGCAAGGCTTGCAAAAGATGAAGGGGCAAGAAACACGAAGAAGTCAGGTCTATTTGGGTAAGTGACCACCTATTAGTATCCTTACTCAAGATAGGAGAAAGAGGCCGATCACATAGTAGGTCAGATAAGTAGTTCAGGGTTCAAAAGGGAAGTGTACCAGGTGCTATGGAGCACATGATCTCAAGGACAACAAGTGGATTGAGAATTTCTTGCTTTTCATGTGGCAAAGTTCGGCAAAGCCATAGGTTCTGCATAGAGAAGGTTCTGCCACAAGTGTTCTGTTTCAAGTGTGGACAACGAGGACATAGGGCCACAAATTGTACGGAGAGTGGTAGGCCAGTGGCTCCAGAGATTCAGATAGGCCAAGCTTAGGGTAGCAATCAAGGACAAAGAGCATCAGCTAAGGTTTATGCACTGTAGTGCAGGGATACCTCCAGTGTGGACACTATAGTAGGTACATGATAAATGTGTATTTTATACACATTTATCCTATATTTATCTCACATTTTCATGTATGATTTTGGGCTTTTAAAATGAAATTCTACAATAAATAGATAAATTACATGATCTTGGATCAATTGTGTTTAATATACAAAAAGATGTTAAATAGGATAAAAAAGAGGAGTAAAATTGTAAAATTTTACTGTAAAGAATGAGTTTATTTTTTGTGTTCTGGTTAACAAAGGCCTTTGAATTAATATCAGCTTTTGAACTTCAATTGCAGTAGACAAAGTTATAGGAACTAAGAATCCAGGCAAAGCTTAATGACAATTGAGCCCTTCATGCAACAATAAAAACCAGAAAATGCAGTATAGCAGCAAGCTAAATTGACTTAGTGTCGAGCAGATTATATTTATTGAACTTGAAGCAATACTTGAGTGCCCACTGAGTTGAGATGGAGCGTCTACTGTATTTGAGCCGATCAAGTTCCTCATGCCAAGAATCATTGACCAGTCCATGCGTTTAAACAACAGCCAGAGCTCCAAGACAACAATTGACTAATCCATTTCCGACCTGATCCAAGAAGTCCAGCACAAGAACAGCCCAACAATAGCAGCAACCGGAACGCTTCCTTAACAACCAAAATGTCCAAGAACAGAACATGGAACACTTAGACCAGTTCCATGCTGACCTGACCTCCAACAACAGCTCAAGCTTCGAACAAACCGAGTAGCCATGACAAACTCCACTAAACTGGGCTGTTATTAATGCTGCATGATCGGGCAGTTGAAAGGCCCTGAGTAGTTTGCTAACCGACCGACGTCAGAAACGAGCTGTTATACATGCTATAGCTAAGTCGAGCTACTGTCTTGGATTCCAGCTGATGTTTAGGACAATGTCGAGTAGCTGTTTTTCCTGTCCAAGAACTAAATTGCTATAGCAGCTCTGATGGTAACAGCACGAGTAGATCCTGAGGCACTTACTGATCACCCTGCCATGCTACACTTTAGGGTCTGTTTGTTTTGGCTTTTTTCCGGCAGATACAGACACTTTTTCAAACTTTTTCAAAACAAATTATTTATCAAAAAATAGATATAGTTAAAAAAAGTTGACATTTCTCATTAAAAGATCAAATAGAACAAATATAAATAAAATTTAGATGCAAATCGGATATATTTACACATATCATTTTAAAAAAGATACAGATACAGATGAAAAACAGACAATCCAAACAGACCAGTTGCACTTTGGAGTAGTGGTTGTATCGAGCTTTAGGTGTACCCACATGCCGACTAGACATTGCCATTCCACTGAGCTGTCAAATTGCCATAACCAACCAGCCTTAAGCCAACATGAGCAGTCAAGCATAGCTGGATCTGCCATGCTGACTTGAGTTGTAACATACCCAAGCATTGAGCGCCTGAGCACATCAACTAAAGCGCTCATCTTCCTTCGATAGAGCGCTCGACATGTGAGCTGGTATGCCCATGTCTGCCTGAGTAGCCACGACCAGCTCATGCATTAGCTTCAAGCATCTTCTACTCCTACACTGAGCTACTACTATACCAAATTCCATCTGAGCTCCCATGCCAATAAAGACAAAAAATTCACATCGAGCTCCTCATAGCCCCGATTACCAACCTGACTTGGTGTTGATCTGGAATCCTGAGCACTGAACAGCCTCACTAAGATGCACTAACTATAAAATATCCGAGCATTGAGCTTCCTAAGAAGCAAAACTCAACAAATCATTCCACTTACCAGCATTTCACCCAAACGGACCTCTTGCTATACCAAACAGAGCCAACACAGCAGTAAAGATCGAGCACAACAAAGGATCAAGCTGCTTTGCAACTCTACCGATCAAACAACAGCAGTTGCTAAAGCATCAACCGACCTGTCCTAAGCATCACATGATCGAGTTGTCCTTGCACACAACCGACTTGCCAAGATCAACTCAAGCAATCTGATGTTTTTATTTTCCTTTTGTTATTTTGTCTTGTAAATATTTTGTAGGACTTTTTATCCATCTTTTTTACTTTCTATGGTATTTTGGGGATTCACTCTACCTATCTCTCACATCACTTTCATCAAATTCCATCAACTATCATATCACCATACCTCCATTTACTAACTCACTATTCACATACCCTATATATACCATTTGTCATCTTCATTTTTCCTCATCTTCCATCTTTTGGGATAGACTATTATTTTGGTCTTGTTTTGGATAGACCAATTCATCCATTTCTCTATCCATCGCCTCACTACCCAACCTCGACCTCAATCCATCAACCTTGACCTTACTTCACCTCATCGTCTAGTACTATTCATTCCAAACATTCATAGTGGAGTTGGATCCCTAGAATTACTGGAAGACATTTAGCAATTTCTGGGTGATCTTTATCCTTTATCTCTTCTAATTAATTGTGTTCATATTATTATTAATGAAATTTCACTTTTCAGAATAAGCTAGAATTATTTAGTGGGAATATGTGATGTGTTTATAGAATTCCTAAGTAGTTGATTAGTAATTTATAAAAGGTTTTTGTTGATTTGAAAGTTTGATTATTTTAAGTTCAATATTCACAAGGTCAAAAGTTTATCTATGAATTTCTTGTGAATTAAAGCTTAAGATACTCGAGAGGAATTTAAGATCTCAACTGAAATAGAAAATACAACTTCGAAACTGACACGAACACATGCTGTTTTGGCTCAAGTTATACAACTCACATTCTTAATGTGGTTGAAAGTATGGTTTATTGATATGAATATGTGCTTGAACCATAAATTCAACTAGAATAACATGACTTGTGAGAAGAGTGTGTTATTTAGTCGGTGATTGTAAATTGGTTACTCGAGAGGGATATCTATGTTATAGTTAGAATCTTGCAACTCAAAAAGGAAGCAAATTCTTGTGAGTTTAATTAAAATTTTAAATGAACAAACCCAATTACAATTACAATTACAAAGTAATGAATGGAAATCATAACCAAAACTATTTCATAATCCTACACCCATTTTATGAAGGAGTTTCACCTAGTAGTTTTAGCATTAGTTAATCCTTAGTTTTAGATTAGTTATAATTTGTAGTGATAGTTGTAGAAGTAGTTTAATTAGTTAGAAATCTCAACCTCCATTTTCGGTTGCCTAGCTTAGAGTAAAATCACTGCAATCTAGCACTTAGATAATTAGCTCCCTGTGAATCTCGACCTTGATACTCTCACTTAGCTATACTTGCACAATCGGTACACTTGTCAGTGGCTTTCGCACTTAAATTGATCATTTTTATAAAAACATGCATTTATGGTTGTTTGACAAGCATAAAATCCAAGCAAGAGTAAAAACACTTCAAGCAGTATTCTTTCTATACTCTCGCATAGTGCTTATGTGCTTTTCGATACCAATGCAAGCTTCTCACACATAGCTGAATCTTTTATGTCTATATGTGATGCATGTGTTGAAAATATGGCTGTATATTTGTTTGTAAACACACTTTTGGGAGTAAAACCATAGTAAACGTGATTTGTAGGAATGTGGATGTAGAAATTGGGGGTAGACATCTACATGTAGACCTAGTAGTGTTGGACATGGTGGGTTTTGATATAATCTTGAGAATAGATTGGTTGGTAAAATACCATACTATGATTGATTGTAATAACCTGGTAGTGGAGTTTAGTCTATCAAATGGGGACCAATTTGTACATAAACTTAAAGTGTAAGGATGTCCAGCTTTGCCTACTTATTAGTATTGGGATGGGTTTACCTTATCTATGGTAGCCATGATGGTAGAAGTTAAACTAAAGGCAGACCTTGCAAGGGTACCAATAGCATGTGAATACCCCGATGTTTTCCTAGAAGATCTATCGAGGTTACCACCAGAAAGAGAAATAGAGTTATGTATTGATTTGGTGCTAGGTACAACACCCATATCCAAAACTTGCAGAGCACAAGGTTCAGTTAGAAGATTTGCTTAAGAAGAAGTTTATCAAACCTAGTGTGTCACCCTGGGGAGCTCCAATTTTGTTTTTGAAGAAAAAGGATGGCAACATGAGGTTATGTATAGATTACAGAAAGCTTAACTAGATGACTATAAAAAATAAATACCCTCTGCCAAGGATAAATGGTCTTTTTGATCAGCTAACAGGAGCAAAAGTATTCTCAAAGATTGATCTTAGATTAAGGTATCACTAGCTGCAAATTAGAGAAGAGGGCATACAGAAGACAACCTTTAGGACCAAATAAAGGCATTATGAATTTGTAGTTATGCCATTTGGTCTTATAAATGCATCAGCCATCTTTATAGACCTTGTTAGAGTGCAAGTGTGCGGTTTAAAAAATTCCACATGAGAAATATGAAACTTATGTGAAGAGTTTATAAGAGGGAAGACCAATTATCTAATACCTTATGGTTTTAGGTTATAGATGGTGTCAAGCCCATTTGTGTATCCCTTCATAAGGTCCGTTTGAAGAATTTATCCCTATTAAAGGCTTCCTTCTTTCATAACTATTGGTATTAAAGCTAATGATTCGGCTGGAAAACTCCCATAGTTGAAGAGCTTTATGTTATGATTCGTTTGTGAAACCCTTCATGTATAATGAGTAGGTGGGGAGCAGACCACTCACAAAGAAGCTTTAGTGGAGTCAACTTGACAAGCTCTTGTCGAGGAGGAGTATGACCTAGCATATTGTAGAGACTCACACTTGAAGGAAAGATTTGTTAGTGTGCAATTATAAGAATGAAAAAATCTCACATGGAAAATATGGGACTTATGTGAAAAATTCATAAGGGGAAAGACCTATTAACCTAATACTTTAAGGTTTTAGGTTATAAATAGTATCAAGCCCATTTATATATCTCTTCATAAGGTTCATTTGAAGAATTTCTCCCCATTAAAGGCTTCCTTCTCTCATAATAGACCTTATGAACAAAGTCTTCTGAGATTATCTAAATTTGTTTGTAGTGGTCTTTATGGAATATGTTTTGGCGTACTCTAAAACTAAGAACATGAAGAATATCTAAGATTAGTTTTGAGCCAATTACTTGATGAGAAGTTGTATACTAAGTTCACAAAATGTGAGTCCTGGTTAGAACAAGTATCTTTCTTAGGGCATATTATTAATGGAAATGAGATAGCAATGGATCCTAAGAAAGTAAAGGCAATGGTTGAATGGTTAATTCCTAAAAGGATGTCAAAAGTTAGAAGTTTTCTAGAGAATTTTTTCTAAGATTGCAAGTCCTTTAACCAAACTACACAAAAAGGAGTGAAGTATGTTTGGGATAAAAATTGTGGAAACAACTTTCAGTAGTTGAAGGAAAAGCTAGTGACTACACTAGTTCTAGTTTTTCTAATGAGTGGTGAGGAGTATACCATCTATAGTGATAAGTCCATATAAAGGTTAGGTTATGTGTTGATGTAGGGAGGTAGGGTGATAGCATATGTTTCTAGACAGCTAAAGTCTTATGAAAAGAATTACCTTACACATGATCTGGAATTGGTAGCAGTGGTACATGTAAACCCCCCAAAATTTTCATAATCCTTAAAAATAATTCTAGAAGTATGAATATCAAAAACCCGAAAAATCAACTTGAGATTAAAACTCAATTCTAGACCGAGTCAAATACTGGAAACGAAACCCTAAAACTCGAACCAAGTTAAAAATTAATTCCAAATAAGAACAAAAACGAGTTTTCTCAATCTTGAGAAAACAAGAACCCTTGAAACGAAATATAAAGTCCAATTACCGATATAATCAACGTCCGTACGTCGATTAAATAATCTACCCAATTCCTAAAACGCGAATCGAAACGATAGATCCAAATACCGCTTAACAATGAGATGATAAAATCCTAAATCCTTCAGTAAAATTTTAGAATCACAAAATCCAAATTTTCAACAAAAGTCAAACTGAGTCAACTCATAAACCTAGACTCGGTTAAACGATCCCGAGAACTAAAAACAAATAAAAATCACGAATAAAATAAAATAAACCATAACGTCGAGCTAGAAATATAAAACGATCAAACTCAAAAATTATACGATCTTACGAATAACTCAGTAAAATCGGAAATCAAAACGGAACCCTAAAAGTCAACAAGCCTATAACGAACCCTAGTGTTAAGATCCGGCAATCCCGCGTTTTCAAACCCTAGAAAACGAAATTAAGTAATAGCCTAGAATAGTTCGTAATAACGTAAGGTAACATAAAAATATCAGATTCGCGAATTTCGAGTGACCTTCGGACCTAAACGGGATCGGTTCTCGAAAAGCGTGTCCCGGAGCTCGGAATATTAAAAATATTCCGTTTATACCAATAGACTCGTAAAAATACAAGGATTCCAAAAATATCAGTTTTAGAATTTTTCGGTAGCTAAAAATTACAGATATCGCATTATTACGCGTATTTTTATTACTACCGGTACTTTAATTGTCTAGTCTACTATTCATAGTACTTTTCTACTATTCATTACTATTCACCTATCTCTACTTTTTCTTACACCTATTTCTTACACCTACATATCTATTTTCTTACTTTTTATATTTCCAATACACCTTTAATCAAATCATACCTTACATATTAATTATTTTCTTACAAATTTCACTAAAAAAATCAACTCACTCTCTCTCCCCAATGCCAAAACCGGCGCCTCCCCCTCTCCATCAATCTCTATTTTGTTTCTTTTTCAATTTATTTTATTACATCCAAAAATCACTCCAAAAATTCTATAAATACCCCCTTCCTCTTCCACTCTTTCACACAATTCATTCACTACCAAAACTCTCTCAAAATCTCTCCACAAATTCTCTCTTCAAGAATTCTCTCTACCAAAACTCTCTCAAACCAATTCCTCACAAAAATCATCCCTCATACATAAACTATCTACCACATATTACTACTCACATAATACCCATTTCATCTACCACCTTCATACCTCTTACATACCTTAGGTAAATATTTCTTCCATCTATTATTCATCCATGTCATGTAACTTAACATGACTATGGTGTTGTTTTGAAACTCATATGAGTAGTAAAAGCAACAACATGTTCATGTTTTGTTCTTGTACATAAGCTTCCTATTTTATTATGTTGTTATTATTATTGTTATTATAATATTATGTATATATGTATATATATTTATTTAGAGCATATAAGCTCATTTGTTATTTTTTATTCAAGTTATGCAATTTATTTATTTTATGCGATTATTAAGACTAGTCTTTCTAGTCTTAGACTTGTCCATATCAAGTCAAAACAATCTTTTATTTATTTTCTTTAATCTTTCGGGACTAGTCCATTCTTAGTCCCGGGATGCCTTGATAAAGCTAAGGCTCCAATACTTGATCGGGATTCCTTGATGAAGCTAAGGTTCCCAATGCTTGATATTTTATTTTCTTGCTCATTAATTATTTTTAGTATTTTCTTATGTTCTTATTATTTTATATGCTCATGATACTTGCATTTGCATAATGTTAATGTCTCAACTAGTCTAAAAATAGAATCTTGTTTTACTAAATGAACTCAAAGCTAAGTTTCCAATTATATGATTTACCACAAAAACATGAAGTTATTATCAACAACCTAGAAATAGAATAATACAAGTTTTCTTAAATAACAAAGATAGTTTTACCAAGAAAACATAAATAAATATTTTCCTTGTATTTTATGGTAATCTAAGTTTTTAGAAAAATAAATCGTTAATATCGAAAGTTTAAGACTTAAATTCTTTTCTAAACTAAGGAACAAACTAGTTTTCAAAGTTAAGACAAAAATCAACTCATCAAGTTATGAACCCACTTAGGAAAAATAATGATTTTCAAATTTCTAAAAGAAGGAACTAATTTTCAAAGGAATATAAATGAGGTAAGATTTATAATAATGGATTTTATAAAAATGATTCTTTTCAAAAGAAATGAAAGAACAAGTTTTGGAAAGCAAAAGCTTATATTTTAGAAATGAATATAAGAAGACAAAATTCATTTTCTAAAACCATCCTAAATACAAAATTATAAAAAGGTTTTGAACAACCTAATATACTTTTTGATAAAAATAGATCTTTTATCACTAGAAGCAAATTTATGAAAAACTAAGGTTAAAAGGAAAATTTACTTGTTTTGGAAAAGGAAATGAAGAAAATAAAATAAGAATATACTCATTTATAACAACCTAGTAAAAATATAAAGTTTCTTTAAATACTTGAAAAGAAAATTTCAAAGTTAAAGTTTAAATGAATTGTTTTATGAAATAAATTGTTGAGACACTACCATTAGGATTTTTGCATATAAAGTGAGCATACCTATATATTCAAAAGTGTTTATCAAATATATATTTATATTGTTACAAAAGGATTTTCTTTAAAATGAAGTTGAGTTAGAAAATGGATTTTTGCAAAAGTTTAGAAAATTCGTTTTAAATCTGTACCTGACGTTTTCGGAACCCAAATGACCTTTTATGACCAAGATAAGTTTAGAAATGGATAGAACTTTTCGAATAGGTAGAAAACGGTATATCATATGCGAAATTCCGAGTTAAAATGAGCAAGTTATGGCCATTTTAAGTTGGAATTTCTTCTTATACGATTTTACCGCGATTTTAAGTAAAGTTTAGAATCTCCAGAATAGAAATTCATGAAAGACTTATCCCGGGTATTTCTTTTGTCTAGGTGACGAAGGATACGAGAATACCCTACCCAGGATTTACGACTAAGAAGATAGCGAAATGGACGAGTGAGTTATTCCTTCTAATTTCGTTACCTTGCTTGTGCTTGTAATGTAGTAGCATTAGTATACTAAGAAAAGATAAAAACGAATATATTTGGGGATTTCGGGATTATGCGTATATATGATTCTATTTTATGTGAATTGAGAATTAAGAATATCGCAATTTCGATCTGCTTGTTTAAATAATTTTGTTTACTTACTTGTATGATTGTTTATTGTTGCTAAATTGATTGATCGCCCCTAATAAACCTTAATAAGGTTTGACCTAAGAACAATAAAACGTACACGCATAGCATCCATCGAGTCACATCTATTTCGAAGGCTGCTACTCCTACGCGTAGAGTTGGATTGGCTGTGATCGTGCGGTGCCACGGGCCATGTTCCTTCCTGGAGAATCCAAATCGCTCGGGGAAAGCGACTCTAGGTTCGGAGCCGAGCCAACCGAACGCTGTGGGTGAGGACCTGGGGACTAGCAGTAGAAGGTCGAGGACCTTCAACCCCGATTCCCTAACCTTTGATACGGAGGGGTAAATCCGTTCTATATATGGTTTCCGGATGACTATATATATTCGCGTAATCATGTGATTGTTGCATTGTATGCATAGCATATGTGTGATTAAATAAATAAACTTGTTTGAAAATATGGTGCGAATGAAAAGGAATATCTCACTAAGCTAGTTGTAGCTTATACCCCTATAGATTTTGTTGAAACAGGTATATTCGTGGATTAAATTTGAGGATCATGACATTAAGGAAGTCATGGACGGATGATTAAGGATATGGAATCATACGATGAAGAATTTTGTAAGGTTCTTTATATGTGCTAACCTATATGATTAGGGACGTATATTTATTTGAAGATAATAGAAGAATATGCCCTTAAGAATTGAAATGTGATATGCTTATGTTTTATATTAAGTATTCTCTTTGCCTTGTACTTATTTATTATCAATGTAAATTGCGCTACTCCGATGCGTCCCCTTGGTTGTGATGTACGCCTTGTACATAATATGGAAGCCTTTGCATGACTAAGGTAGTCATTCCTAGGCTTTAGTATTGTGTACGGCGGACTGCCACGTTTAGGGTACCCCTTGGGGCGTGACAGTACATCCCTTGAAATTGTGGAGACACTATCTGTATTAAGAGAGATGCAAAATATATATGGATCATAAAAGTTTAAAATACATCTTTACACGTAAAGAACTGAATATGAAATAGAGGAAATGGTTGGAGCTAGTAAAGGATTACGATATGGACATTCGATACTATCTTAGGACGGCAAATGTAGTAGCATGCGCCTTGAGTAAGAAGCAGAATGAGAATCTAGTAACTTTGATTACTTCTGAATGTCATCTGGTAGATGATATGAGAAAGCTAGAATTAGAAATAGTAACCAGACGAGAAAGAGCAAGACCGACTAACTTGTAGCTTCAACCTATTATTATAGAAAGGATCAAAGTAGCATAAACAGATGATCCAAGTATAAAGAGGTAAAGAAAAGAATGGAAGTGGGCAGAGCAATCAAGTTTCACATAGATAGCGAAGGTGTCATAAGATATGAAAGGAGGTTATGTGTACCAGAACAGGGAGAGCTCAAGAATGAGTTACTAAAAGAGGCACATTACTCAGGTTATTTTATCCATCTAAGAGGCAACAAAATGTACCATGATTTGAAGAAGATGTAATGGTGGAATAACATGAAGAAAGAGATAACAAAATATGTATCTGAGTGCTATACGTGCCACTTAATCAATATTGAGTATGGAAGACCAGTAGGTGAATTAAAGACTTTACCTATACCTTAGTGGAAGTGGAAGCATATAATCATGGATTTTGTTTCGAATTTACCTAGAACAAGGGAAAGGTTTGACTTAGTATGAATGAATGTAGACAAGTTTACCAAGGTAGCCCACTTATATCCATTAGAACTGGGTATATTTGGGAGCATTTGACAAAGTTATACATTAAAGAGATAGTGAGGTTGCACAGGATACCGGTGATTATAGTAGCAGATAAAGATACCAAGTTTGCTGGGAGTTTCTAGAAAAGCCTACACTAACCTTTAGGTATTAAAGTGGTTTTTAGTACAACATATCACCCTTAGACAGACGGACAATCTGAACGGACCATCTAAATCCTGGAAGACATGTTGAGAGCATGTGTCTTAGATTTTAGGGGTAACTGGGATGAGCACTTACCTTTGGTGAAGTTTACTTACAATAACAGTTATCAGACATCACTTGGGATGCCATCTTATGAAGTCTTGTATGGTAGAAAGTGTATGGCACTGATTCATTGGGATGAAGTAGGTGACAGACAGATAATAAGACTAGAGCAAGTACATGATGTAATTGATAAGGTCAAAGTGATTAGACAGAAGTTGCATATAGCTCAAAGCTGTTAGAAAAAGTTATGCATATAAGAAGAAGAGACCATTGGAGTTTCAAGTAGGAGAACATGTCTTGCTTAAAATCTTACCAGTAAAAGGTGTTATCAGATTTGGTTTGAGAGGTAAGTTAAACCTCAGATATATGGGACCTTTTGAAGTCTTTGAAAGGATAGGTGATGTGTCTTATAAGTTAGCTTTATCGCCTAGTTTGGATGGAGTACACAACGTATTCCATGTTGAGAAAGTATGTAAAGGATCTTGAATAGATAGTAGCATTGGAACCGCTAGAAGTACAACCATATCTCACTATAATTGAAAAGCCAGTAAGGATTGTTAATACAAAAGAACAAATTCTTAGAAGACATGTGATCTAGTATGTGAAGGTGCTATAGACGAATCAAATAGAGTGAGAAGCTACTTAGGAACTATAGGAGGAGATGGGGACAAAAGTATCCCAAACTTATTCAGGTAACCATCGAGGACGTAGGTGTTTTTAAGAAGGGAGGGATGTAATATGAAAATAAATAATCTACAATGAAGGGCAAGGGTATCATATGTTGTTAAATAAGAGGGTGATATCATCCACCCAAATATGAAATAATAAAGTACCTCTTTTTCTCCCTCACCTAAAACATATGTTTTCTCTCCGAATAGTTTCATAAGGAACCAAACCTTAAACTCCTTTAAGCTTGTATCTTACTTCAAGAAAGAATAAGAATCAAAGTGTTAGGTAATCCTAGGTAAGGTTTCTTTCCTTTGGTTCTTTTGAAGATTAGGAAAGATTATCTTTTTAAGTTTTGCCTTTATTGAAAAGGTTCGATTTTTTGGAGGAAGAAGTTCAAGAAAAACCCTAACTCTTGGTTTTAGTGGCGGTTGATTATTTACAAAATAAGAAGGAAATGTTGTTTGTTTGTAGGTAATGTGGTTTAAAAGTGTTTCTGATATGATACATGTGTTTTTTTTTTTTTTGAGCTTTTATATGATTTAAGATCAAAAGGGGGAGTTTTGGAGCTTTTTCTAGTATTTTGGATCGAGCAGGAGTATGAGCAGGAGTCACGACTATGACATAGGCTATGATCTCCTCAAGTGTGCCAAATCCAAATTGATCATGGCCATGATTGCTATCACCACCCTCATCACGACCGTGATGGAGGTTACCCCCTACCCATAACGGGAGTGACGTGAGCATATCATGTTTTTTTTCTTTCTTGAGGCTATCACGCCCTCTATCACGAGCGTGACCAACAGGGAGAGGTTGTAGCCTTCTTCAACCCTTGTTTTTGACCTTCTTAAACTCCTTAATCCTTAGCCTCACCTTTAGTATGCCTAAATCTAAGTAATAAAGTATATCTTGAACCTAGA
The DNA here is from genome assembly GCA_024138025.1 of Combretum micranthum. Lineage (NCBI taxonomy): Eukaryota > Viridiplantae > Streptophyta > Magnoliopsida > Myrtales > Combretaceae > Combretum > Combretum micranthum. Next base: position 1,385,550 of record JAMXBD010000092.1, on the reverse strand, counting down.
GTTTTCTAGTTGTTAGTAGTTAGAGGTTAGATGACCTTAAAAATATATTTTCTCGTTTAAATCAGGTTTTAAGTTAACATTTACTTGTGATAAGTGTTTCTAGTGAAGCTAAGTTATCTGTTCCAAACGTTGTTTCAGGTATATCCTTACTTTGGTTGTTGTTTGTGAATGTAGGCTTAGCAACTATAAATGAACTTAATGCTATTCAACTTTAAATTGGTTGTTTCTTGTGTTTGTTGGGTCTCGTGGATCAAGAGTATCGATGTTACTAGAATGGCGCCCTGATGATCTGTGTATGCCGTTGTCCCAAGTGGAGTTGTATATAGAGATGATTTCGGTAGTTTACGAGTGGTACGAGTATGGTACCCAGGGTATGTGGGAAGTACCTAATACCGGTATATATATAATTACTATATATTTATGTATCTATATTTTATGGAGTCATGAGTTACTCTGGGTTTAGGACTAGTTGCAAATAGTTCTAAATTTTGTTGGTTGTTTAGATAATTAAAGATAATAACATGTGATTGTTGCATACATTACTATGTTGCATGTGAATTTGTAAGATGTTTGTTCATATGCATGTGATTGTGATTTGGCGTACTAGGCCTTATGCTCATTCCTTTTTATTTTTCAGGAACAGGTGATGATCCATTGGTTTTTGATTTGTCTAGTTATGATGTATATGTGGACTATAGAGAAGACGAAGAGTTGGTTTTCCAGTTGACTATTAGCTATTTTGAATTGGAAATAGCTAGAGTTGAAGACTTTATGAAGTTATAAATAGTTCTTATTATGACTCTTGAAGGTACGAGACTTTTTCATATTCTATTTTTAAGTGTGATGTAAGTTAGTACTTGGTTTATGTCAATCGAGTTGTTTAAAAGTCTTATTATGACACAAACAATTTAGAAGTTTCATTTAATGTGAGATAATGGAGTTATATCTTGTTTTAATTGTAAATTAGTAGAATCCGAGTCTTGGTATGCCTATCTCTAGTGATGACACATGGCAGGTTGTTAATACTCTTAATTTAAGGCATTAAATATTCAATCTTATCAATCCCTATTGTTGTATAGTTTGGAATATCTCAAAGTTTTTTTTTTTAATTTTTTGTTGTTATGGTTGATGGCTTACATTTTTTAATATTGAACACAGAAGGAAAGGAAGTGCTTTTTTTTTATTTATATATGTGAAATGGTATGGTTTGTTAATAATTGTTGCAAGATCTCTTAATGGATTTTTAAATTTTTTATGCAAGTTCGATGCCTTAGAGTTTTGATTCTAAATGTTTAATGAACACGTAAGGATGTCAATCAATGTGATTGAGCTAATATAAGAATATTATTTGATGTCCAATATTAGAAACTATACATTTATGGTCTTTAATATATTTATTGGCAAAGATGCTAAAACCATCTAATTTTGGATTTGGAATATTTACATTTACAAATCTTAAAAGTTAAAACCATATGATAACAAAACAAAAGAATATATATATTCCGAACATCCAGCTTAAAAAATGGCAAATTTGATTTCGTTTTTGTTAGGACTGATGTAGGACTAAATGGACAAACAAATTTGCGACCCAGTGTTTGTGCATTCTTTATCTTGTGCCTACTCCTTATATGGAAAAGGTCAAAAAGAGAAGATAATTACAACATCAGAAAGAGATTGGCAATGGAGTTTACATTACTATAATGATCATATTTATACTTACTTAAATATAAAATTTTATTGCATATATTGCATATTAAATTAACATATTGGTTATTTTCATAATTATAACATGATATGGGATTTAGATCTATACCGTTCCTAGGACCATTTTTATCTCATCTAATTTATTGTCTCCATTTTTTTGCGCTGATGCTTAATTGTTCATTTTATATGCTAACTAAAACTATTTTATATAATAAAAAATTCATTTTAATTGTTAATTTTATTTGATAACTAAAGCCTTTTTCTATAAAAAAAAAATTTGTTTTAATTGTTAATTTTATTTGATAATTAAAGCTTTTTTTTTCCAATAAATTCATTTTTTCAGATAATAATTCTTTTTCCTTTTTTAGGATTATCATCCTCTTCAACTCCAAACACCTATGTCTGTCAGATCCTAATGCTTATGTTTTCCTTTCTTCTTCTTCTTCTTCTAGTGTTTCTGTTCATACACCAAATTCCATGTGTAAAGTTTTACTGCAAAATAGTTAATTTGGTGTTTCGTACCTGCAATATTAAATTGTGTAACAAATATTAATAGGTGTAACTTAATAATATGACTACTATTTTTCTCATATGCACTTTTATATGTCCAATTAACAAACTGTATGTCTATTTAACGATATGACAATTTCAATTCATAATATGGAGATTAATGTTAGAAGGATGATATACTTTCATCTATCATTCTTTGTAGGATGTGCATATGTAACATTTTCCGTGCATTTCATTGCTAAATAAACCTTTATTTGTAAATCACATAACCATAACAATTCAATTTCACTTAAGCTTTAGTAGTAGAACAAATAATAATAATAATCATATTATTATTAACATCACTAAAGATCTTATTGTTATCATGATCCACGTTTACCATGTATTGCACACCATTATGGTATTTTAGGTATTTTGTTCAATTAATTTAATAAGAAGCTATTGGAGAAGCTACTAATGTGCTCGAAGGAATTCAATATCTACACAACAACGAGAAGTGGATCTTGCAATGCATCGTAGAAATTATCGAGCAAAAGTAGATTCTACATTAAACATTGGATGTATTTCACAAAGGACAGCTCCACCAAGAGGCCCCCATCAAACTGATATTCGTCGCTTGGCTCATTCACGTAGATATGGTATTTTAACACAGCTTAAATCCAGATATTGCTATAAAGACAATTACCAAACAATTGTCTATGGAACCTTAACTTCATATGACGTCACTTTCTACAGAATAATAACAAGCAAACTATCTCAATAGTTGTATCCTCAATACAGGTATAATTGCTAATTTTATTAAACAACATGGAGATTTGACAATTATTATTTTTACTTCACGTCCATCCCCTTGATTTATCATAGAACCTCCATTAAACACTGGATATGCTTAAAAAAGAACAACTCTACCAAAAGGCTCTCGTCTAACTGATATTTGTTGCCTAGCCCATTCATGCGCATCTAGTATATCAACATAGCTTACATCATGATATTTTTATTTAGATAATTAACAAACAATTGTCTATCGAACATGAACCTCACATGTAATCAATTTCTATATAACAACAACATGCAAACCATCTTGACATCTCTTTCCTCATTATAGGCAAGATTGCGAATTCTATTCAATAACACAGATAATTGTCATTCTTTTCTTGATACCATTCAAGTGATATATCATATTTTCATTGCAAAAGAAATTTTTAGGACAATCATATAGAAATGAAACAATTTCTAACTCTGCACCAAATACAATTATTAAGCATTATTCCATGCACTAATTGCAAATGTTTTTACGCAATCAATATTGACATGCAATTACCCATGAATGTATCTTTATCCTTTTTTCTTATGTTTACTTTCATCCTAAACTTATTCATTCCATTAAATTTACACAAATGAATCAATCAACCCCATCTGTATCCGTTGCAAGTATGCACATTTGATTCATATCGAGGTTAAGATATTTTACTTACTGCATTTCTCTAAATTTTACTTATGAATTGTGAATGCCAGTAGCTAGCCCACTTCATCGACACGGTACTATTAAAATATTAAGGGAATTTCATGAGATTAGTGGATATTAACTATTAACTCTTCCTTCAAGCTCAGCATGTCAATTTTGCGATGCTTTGTTGTTTCAACATGAGACATCTAAAATGTGATGCTCCCATGCCCCTGTCGTCCCTTGAACTTTTTGAATTGTTCATTGGTCAAACCAATCTTGGAAGACATTTTAGACAAAACATTTGATCTTACAATCACATAATTGCGTTTACTTCAATGGGTGTTCACATTGATGATACTTTATTGATTGGGAACTGTGGTATATATACATTTTGAGCACAAGGTTCAATATACCACAAGATTGGTAGTTTCTTACCCAATACCCATGAAAGGCTAAGACATTTGCAAACATACATATATGACACAAATGATGAATTGGAAAATCGTCTTCATGAGAATCCAAAGTTGAGTATATGATTCCTTGTAATGATTTCTTCCATTTTGAATTCTCACAATCCATTTATCTACCAATTACGTCAATTGGCAATGTTGGACAATGCACAAGATTGTCAACTAATTATCTATGAACAGCCTGCTGGCCAACATTAATATTTTCTTCCAAGTGCATACCAAGTTGCTATTATAATAGTTGGAGGTGAAGAAATTGGAGATTTGAACAATCAAGACATCATAATACATTCCCGTTCTAGACATCTCATGACCGTAAATGATATCGTTAGTTATTACAACCCCTTGTAATATCCTTTACCTTTTCCGTATGGAACTTATGGATAGGATGTCAACATGACATCAACAAATGGCAACAAAATCACATGTTGTGCCTTTTATGCATATAAAATATAGGTGCCATTCTAACATTACCATTTAGCCAAGTTCTATTTATTATGTTGCATAATCTAACCTTACAACATTTACATTTCTAGATCATGAAAGTGAACAATCACTTCTTCTTAAGAGAGGCAGACTATTCCAACAATATTTAGTAGATAATTTTGTGAAGATTGAAACTCAAAGGTATAGATGGTTGTGATAAAACCAACAAACAATTCAAGTTAAGCTTTACTAAGGATTGCAGGATTCACTTGCTACTGGAGAAAATGAAGCAGGTCTTTATATTTAACCAAATTGTTACCTCCCCATACTTATGTATTTTATATTTTCATTTCAAAAAAGAACATTTTGTGTAGGAAATATTGAACGTAAGATCATTTTGCCATCCTCTTTTTATGGAAGTTCACGAGATATGTATCAAATATATTAAGATGCAATGACATTGGTTCAAGAATATGGATGACCAGATTTGTTTATTACTGTAACGTGCAACAATCCATCATGACCTAAAATTCAACAACAATTATTTCTAGGGCAAACCCCATAGGATCGCTCAGATTTGTTTTTCCATGTCTTCCATTCATGATTTGAGCACTTCAGGAAGGATATTATTGAAAGACAAGTCTTGGGAAAGTTAATTGGTTACTCTTATATTATAGAGTTCTAAAAACGTAGCCTCCCCCATGCCCACTGCTCATCCTTTTGCGCTAAAATCCCTAATTAAAGAGAAGATTCTCTCCTATATGGATCTATTCTTAGACACATGATCCATAGACCATATGGAGGATATAATACATTAGCATCATGTATGCAATAGAGACATTGCAAACGTCTTTTCTCAAAACAATTTACAAATGTTGCTTCTCAAGAGAATAACTCTTATCAATCTATAGATGCAGAATTAGTGGTACTGTCCTAATGTGGTTGTTGACAATATCTGGGTCATTTCATATAATCCTTGGTTTCTTCTTAAGTATGATGGTCACATTAGTGTGGAGATCTGTGCAAGTGTCAAGAGTGTTAAATATTTATAAAAGTACATCCATAAAGGACCAGATGGGGTTTCCATGGAAGTCCATATTGGATCTAAGAATGATGGAAATCTAACGATTTGTTTATATACTTTGGGTATATGCCCCTGAGGCTATATGGAGACTAATGCAATTCCTGTTGAATCTTATATACCTTACATTTATTAGGTTGCAAATACATCTTCCTAACATGCATGAAGAATTGGTAAGTTCTGTTTTGGCCAATAACTAATCCCCTCAGATAATGCTTACGGAATTCTTTTGCACAAATAATTTAGACTTAAAAGCAAGAAGATACTTATACAAAGAATTTTCGCAATGCTATAGATGGGTCAATTCAACATGGCAATGTAGAAGGATAGAAAGAAAGGTAATCGGAAGAATTTATATTATTCCACAAACGGATTCAGAGAGGTTCTATTTATGAGTATTACTTAACCATATCCATAGTCCTACGTCATTTGACTCTTTATTGACGTATCATGGAGTCAGGTATAATACATTCCGAAATGTCACACAGAGTCAATGTCTTCTTAAGAATGATGATGACATGCATCAATGCTTACTTAAAGCAGTATCTTTCCAAATCCCTTCTGCATTGAGGAGGCTACTTGTAATCATTTTGGTACATTGTCAACCAAATAATATAAGATCCTTATGGGATGAATTTCATGGAAGCATGATGCAGGATTATCCTCCATCTTCAACTAGCTCTAGCATGGTTTTAATTGATAAGTTATTAAGAGACCTAAAAATATTGCTAAAACAACATGGGAAGTCATTGTTGGATTATAAGTTACCTAATCTGATTGACCACTCGAAATACCAAAATGATATACTAAGGATTATGCAAGATAAGTTATTAATACCTATTTCTAATGATGATATAAGTGTATCCTCAAGATTGAATGCTGAACAAATGTATGCTTTTGATCCGATGAAGTCCATATTAGACCGAGATGAACATGCAATTTTTTTTATAGATGGTCTAGGTGGCACTAGAAAATCTTTTTCTATTATGCTATTTTGGTTTCTCTTCGAAGTATTGGTCATATGGCTTTGGCTGCAGCTACTTTTAGGATTGCGGTGACTATATTATCTGGAGGTAGAATAACATACTTATGTTTCAAGATTCCCTTCGACCCAGATCTAAACTCTATTTGTTTAGTGAGCAAGCAATCTGAGTTGGCTGATTTGCTAAGGCTTTCTAAAGCTATTTTATGGGATGAAGCACCCATGGCTAATAGATATGCATTTGACGCTCTTGATAGAACACTTCGAGATATCATAGGAATTGACTTACTATTTGGAGGAAAAGTTATCATATTAGGTGGAGATTTTAGACAAGTCCTTCTAGCTATTTCTAAGGGAACAAAACATCAAATGATTAATGCATGCTTGAACAAGTCACCCCTTTGGAGAAGCGTTCAAATTCTATAGTTAACATAGAATATGAGATCTATCAATGATAAATACTTTGCTAACTTTTTAATAAGAGTTGGGGAGGGAGTAGAGCGTACAATAAATCAAGATTTCATATGTGTAACACCATCATTAACCATACCATGTGAAGGTGAGCACTCAATTGAGAATCTAATAAATGCAACTTTCCTTAATCTTGTAGAATATATAGAGCATAGAGATTATTTTGTTAATTTTGTAATTCTAAAACCTATTAATGTGGTTGAAAAATTAAATGATAGAATAATGGAGAATTTTCTAGGTGAAACCCATACGTACTACTCATTTGACTCTGTTACAGATGAACTTACACATTTGTATTAATAAGAATATTTAAACCCCCTCTCTCTCTCTCTCTAGTGTCAGGTTTCATATATAAATTTGGGTTTATTGTGCTTTATTTATTACAATAGATGATGCACCCGCTGTGTATACAAATAAAACAACCTAATATATATTGTTTTGACAGGCTGGAAGATGACAACTTTAATTAGTCCTAGAAATTAGAAAATGAATTACAAATCATAATTACATGTATTTTCTACAATTAACTTCTCCATGTTGGTAACTGTCATACATAAATATTGTATCAGAGCTTTAGATCGATATATAAAGATATGCTTAAAAAGGAAAAGACTATATCTATTTAACCCCTATTTAATTCTATTCAAATCATTTATGCTCACATATTAAAAAAGGAAAAGATTGTATCTAATCAACCCCTATTTAATTCTACTCAAACCATATTTAATTTCATGATTTTAGGAATACAAAAAATATTCGCGAAAAAGATCTATTCAACCCTATTTAATTCTATTCAAACCTTATTTAATTTCATAATTTTAAGGATATCAAAAATATTTTACGCCTAAACGCTAAAAAAAGAAAAGACTATGTTTATTCATCCCTTATTTAAATATATTCAAATCCTATTTAATTTTCATGATTTCAGAACATTATATTATAAACATTTATACTAAAAATATTTATACTAAAGACACTAAAATGGGTGGTTTTGCTTTAATAGTATAGATATATATATATATATATTTTGCTTATGTTATAATTTTTATTCTACTTTTTAAATAATTATTTTCATGCCCATAGTAATAAGTAATTTTTAATTTTCACATGGATTTATTTCTATTTACTTTTAATGTATTTTATGAGACTAGTGCATTTTTTTTTGTCTTAGGTACTTTGTTACATTAATAGGGATGTGATCAACTTTTTTTTTTAATGTTTTTACAGATTTTTTTAATTCCAATTAAGTATAATATAGTCTTTGATTGCATGAATATTGAGGACAAGAAATGGAAAAGACTTCCTCACTATATGTTTTATCAGGTCATTTGGAGCTCATTTAAAGCACTGTAATTATTTTATTTATTTTTAAAGCCTGTATATATAGTAAAAGTTGAAGTTGCACATCAAGTTTCTAATATAAGGTGGCTTTTAAGAAGATCTATCAAGATTATTAAGACTTAATACTAGAAGAAAAGATTGTGACTGAGATGATAATGATATAAGTTTTTAGGAAAAATTATAATCAATGTCATATTGCAACAGATATTGATATTGTGTAGTTCTAATTTTTCGGGTTTTCTTTTTTTCTTTTTCTTTTTACTTAAACATAAAGGTAAATGCTATTGTGATTTTATGTTTTCTGTGATGCATTGCTTAATCATTTTAATGTCATGGTGAAATTTATTATAAACCTGTACAATTGATCAAAGAAAAAAAAATAAAGATGAGATTACAAGCACGTTTCAGTCATTAAACTTATTTGACCAATATGATCAAGATTTTAGGATTAATAAAATGATGATGGTAATAGATTTAAACATATAGCTACATCAAGGGCTATATATTCACCATTGCATTTACTTTAATTATTTTGTAGATAACCTTTTGAACTTTAACGATCCTCTATTAAGTGTCAAGTTTAAAAGGAGAGCCCAATCTAAAAGACTAGCCTATTAGGTGGGAGAACTCTCTAAGGTTAAGTATTATTCCATAATTTCTTATGAAATCGATGTGGAATTTTAATATTACCCACTCCTTGAGGAGCGCTTTCACTTTGAGTAGCTGCACTCTAGCCCTTTTCGAGGTAGTCATTTTCTAGGTCGCCTCTTTCGCTGGCATTGGTCTTGAGAGTACCAAATGTTATGTACTAAGTTTTAAGGGAGAGCTCAATTCAAAAGACTAGTCTATTAGATGGAAGAACCCTTTAAGTTTAAGTATCATTTCACAATTTCTCATGAATCGATGTGGGATCATAACATCCTCATAAGCGCTTTTTTTTTTTTTTTTTGGGTAGACTTCAGTGGCTAATACAAGACGACCACATAAGACTATTACAATACACTAACACAAAAAATAGAGCTTCGTACCTTAAGGATGAGAACCTGGATCAGATGTCATTACGCTATAAGGCCATTGATATCCTAATAACATATTTGAATTATAATTACTTAGACATAACTCTTTTGATTTCCAAGTTTTCTTTTAATTTGAGATTTTTATCTTAGTTTAATTTTTTCATAAAATTGGTACATCTAATAACTCTCTATAATTTATATTTATTATATGCTAGCAAAAATATAGTAATAATATATTTGAATATTTTGATGTTCTATTAATAATTTTAATGTGACTTGTACTGATTATTTGGAATCGGTCCTATCAACTATTTATCAACTTAAATTCATAATTAAGTGATTGTATATTAAAATAATTATATATTAATTATTATATTTATTTTAAAAGTTGTATTGTTGATTAAACCGTCATTTCTATTGTATTCATTTCTATAGTTTTCCTTTCATTTCAAGTGTTCAGATAAAAAATTTTGATGGATCATGTATGTGCTTTCATTTATGTAGTTTTCATTTCGTTATATGTTGCCAAGCCAAATCATTCTGGCACGGATATAGAACCGACCGTTCAAACAGGACCATACAGACACTTTAGCACCAGTGCCTGCTGGAGTGTGAGGACAAACCGAACAGATTCCATGATTCCAACAGAAAAACCCTAAACCCGGACGGCTAACTTCATACAACCAAAACAAAACAAAACAAGACATGTCAATTGCCTCTTCACTCTCACTCCTCCTCTCGTTTCGTATTGTCTTCTTTCTCCTTTTTCCACTTCTCATCATCACCTACTAAGCGGTCGGCATCCGTGTTCTTTCTCCTTGCGTTGTAAGTTTGTTATCTTCAGTCTTGTTTACTGGGTTCTTCACTGTTTACTGATTCGTCCGAGCCAACTGGTGTTGTAATACGTTGATTTAGTAATTTGGGTATGGTTATTTTTTTCGTCTGAATAATTTTATCATCTGGGTATAAGGTAATTCGACGAACCATTATTTAGTATCTAATGCATTCAGGTTTAGTATATGGTTCAGGTGATTATCTATATAAACGAGTACTGCATTTGATGAAGTTTTCTACTTTTTGTTTTTTATGCCGGAAAAATTTGATCTTTATTGATTCTTATTCGTGAGATAATATATCAATAGACAAATTAAGTTAAAAAAAGTGGCAATGAATAAATTGAGTGACAACCAATGCAGTTCAAGTGATGCATTTAAGAAAGCATGTTGCTTTTAGTTATATATGCAGCTATACTTGATCTTGATCTCTCAGATAAGATGTCCCTGCTTTTTGCCTGTGTAGCTTGTTGGGTGCAAGATGTTGTTGGGAGTGACATTTTGAGCAAAATTTTGTGATATAAAGATAGCAAATGCTAGTTTCGGATTCTTGAACCTTTTAATACAGGAAAAAGCAAGATGTGATAATGATTCCGAATGTTTTCACTTCTAAAACAACTTCCAATGAATTTATTTTGAGTGGTGGCGCTATAACATGCAATGCAGAGCAAGTTGATGACTGGTTCCCTCTTCTTTTCGGGAGAATTTTCTTGTACTGATGTCCTGTTGAGAAATAAAGGTTGGGAGGCTTCTTATGTTAGGTGTAGGTTATTGGGCGTAGAAGAAGTTTCATGTAGTCTTAGAAGGACTGTGATTTGGAGACTTGCTTGCAAGAATTGAGAAGGATGAACTTAATTTTTGTCCTGGTTTATGTTGTTTGCATGCAATATAGGCTTTCTGTTTGGGAGATTAAATAAAAGACGCGCATTTTGTCACTTTTCCTTCTTTTTTTTTTTTGGGGGGGGTGTTGGGGTGTGTGTGTGGGGTGGTCTTGGGGTGGTGTGTTGTGGTTGTAAAATTTTAGAAAAAAATTGGGTAAATCACATTCTGTTACTTTTATTTGTTATATTTTTAACTTTTTAATCTGGTAGGCTCGACTGTATCATTGATGTGCATATTCTCTCTTTCATATTGTACATGGAACAACGCATGAAAAACTACCACATTTCATTTTTTCATCACTGCAGTTTTCGGAAATACATTCTGTCTTCTTTCTCTGTTAAAGAAATTAGCGAAACATGAAAGTCTGCTGTAGAATCTCCTTGTGTTTTAAGAGCCAGGTCATCATGTTTACTGTTTCTTGCAGAGAGGGATGGTGTCAGTCAGAAGTCCCAATGTGTCATTTCCCCATATATCGAGTTCCCCGAAAATCTCTAACCTAAAACATTTGACTGGTCTCACCTTCCCCCATTCCAGCAGAGTCTGCCAGAAAAAATCCTCTCTTTGTGTCACCAATTCCATCAGCTTGGAGGCACCTCCTCGCAACACTGGCCAAATTAGGGTTGACATTTTGTCAGAGTCACTTCCTTTCATCCAGAAATTTCGAGGTAAGACCATTGTTGTCAAGTATGGTGGTGCAGCCATGAAATCCGAGGACCTCCAGGCATCTGTCATTAATGACCTTGTTCTTCTTGCATGTGTTGGTCTCCGCCCTGTTTTGGTTCATGGTGGCGGCCCAGAGATCAACTCTTGGCTCACCCGCCTCAATATTGAACCTGTCTTTAAGGACGGACTTCGAGTTACTGATGCTTCTACCATGGAGATTGTATCAATGGTCTTGGTTGGTAAAGTTAATAAGCACCTTGTATCCTTGATCAACAAGGCTGGTGCAACTGCAGTTGGGCTCTCGGGCATTGATGGTCGCCTCTTGACAGCTCGTCCTGCTCCCAACTCTGTTCAACTGGGTTTTGTGGGTGATGTTGCACAGGTTGACTCCAGTGTGCTCAAGCCACTTACTGACAGTGGACTTATACCTGTGATTGCATCAGTTGCTGCAGATGGGACAGGTCAGTCATATAATATCAATGCAGATACAGTTGCAGGAGAGTTGGCTGCTGCACTAGGGGCAGAGAAACTGATACTGTTAACAGATGTTGCGGGAATTCTAGCAAACCGAGAGGATCCTGGGAGTCTAGTGAAGCAAATAGATATTAAAGGGATTAAAAAGATGATAAATGAGGGAAAGGTTGGAGGTGGGATGATACCGAAAGTTAATTGTTGTGTGAGGTCCTTAGCACAAGGGGTTAGGACTGCTAGCATAATTGATGGCCGTGTTCCCCATTCTTTGCTTTTGGAAATCATGACTGATGAAGGGGCTGGAACCATGATTACTGGTTAAGAGCAGAGACAAAGTTGTTTCCCATATTACGGTAACTCATAAGGGATGCCTGCTGTTACTTGATAAACTTAAATTCTGTAATTTTTATCCCAAGAAGAATAGATTATTGCATGTTTCCCTTTTCCTATTAATTTCTTCCTTCTTTAACATATTAGCATAAAATTGTTAGGGAATTAAGCTAATAATAAAAGAAGTAGGAGTTTGTAATATCAAGGTTTGAGCAGAATGTGGAGGTTCAGAGTTCATATATTCAAAGAAAATGTAACAAAAGCTGTACAAGTTCCTTTTGTCATAGGTCTAAGGATTGAAACGTTATTACAACTAATTTTCTAGAAAAATTGTATGGTTTCCCTCTCATTGTTTATTATTATTATTTTTCCCTTCTATCTTCTTCTCAATGCAATTGGGTTTCGGATTAAGTGAGATAACAGGTGAAACACACAGGAATGGAGTGTGCAGATGTCTTATATAATACTATAATGTATAGTACAGCAGTTTAATTAGTTCTTTCTGATTCTTATTTTTCCTTGGGCTGTTAACAGAGATTGTAATCTGCAGCACTTAAAACCATAAGCTTATCCAAAATTTCATTCATAAACAAGTACTCTATTCCTAGTAAAACTGATGAAGTTGACAAATACTTCTTTGTCCTTAATGGTGTTTTCATTTGTTTCTCCGTTGGTCACATGCTGTAAAGGATGAATATTTGTCGTGTAAAGAAAACCATGCTCATGACATCATTGCTTAATAGTGTCAATTCTTGTTAATACTCAAGAGCCTCCCTTGCTTATAAAACAAAATTTGGGCGAAGCATCATTTAAAATCTCAATTGAAATCATGAGACTCCAATCTCACATGAGGAGACATTTTTTTAGTCCTAGAACCAACAAATGCGAATTCTATTATTATATTTAGAAAATCAATTTTATTTAGGTTTCTATACACTGGACCCCAATATTTACATATTCTTATATGGTTTTCTGTGTTAAGTCGTTCTTATAATTTTGTTGTCGAAGCATAGGCTTACTTTCTATTTGACCATTGTCCATGACATTTTCAAAAGGTTTGCAATTCGTATCTAATTTCTTCGAACTAGTTCCAGTATCCATTATTGCAAGCTTGCGACAACTAAACTAAATATAACATGTCTATTATGCAAACTGAAAAAGTAAAAATGATATTCCAATATGAAAAGCTGGAATATCTCCGTACAGAACTCCACAGAATGGTATGAAAACTTCCGAGCTTAAGGGCCCATGCAGCTCCTCCGTAGCTCCGACCCCTTACTTTCATTGTAAACTGACTCCGTTTAACAATCCCAACCAAACCAGGCTCTAAACGACATTATCAGGCTACCTTTCTCAACTTCCAACCTCTCTTTTCCTCCCATCTCTCTTCTCAAGACTATAAAAGTTCAGGCACACCAAGCTACCCTATCTCTAATTTTAATCATATTACAACACAATTAAAAACAAAAACGAGTCAGATTAGGAGTTCTCGTCCATCAATATCTTCTGGAATAGCGTTCCAGATACCTCCCAGAAGGGCACTCGTAAGCAAAATGTCCTCGTCCTCCACAGTTATGGCATATCATCATTGGACCCATGCAATCCCTTTGCATATGACCATATTGCTGGCAGCTCCTGCAAACAACATCCCGATAACCGCTGCCACTACGTCCAACATGGCCACGATCTCCCATACTTGGTCCCTTTGGGCACTGTCTGGCAACATGTCCCTCTATGTTGCAAATATTGCAGATAGGTTCATTGGGACAATCCCGTGCCAAATGACCAGTCTTCCTACAGTTATTGCATGCCTTCTCATTCGTGCAATCAGCTGCAATATGGCCCTGCTTGTAGCAATTATTGCATAATCTTGTATCACCAGGTGGCAATGAGCGGGAAGTACATTCTCTTGCACGGTGACCAGCTTTACCACAGGTGTGGCAGATGCCCTCATTGGGACAATTGCTAGCCATGTGACCAGGTTCTCGACAATTCCAGCACAGAGACTTAGTAGTGCATTCTGAAGCAATATGCCTGGTAAAACAATTTAACAGTGAAAGTGAGAAAGTCAGTGACTCTAAACAAGGCATTGATACCATTAACTTTTCTTATGACCAGAGTTTCAATTGCCATTCATTCTAGAAAAGAGCCAAGATAAATTTCCATACTATGCTGGCCCCAAAAATGGTTTTTGTTAACTCTGATGCACATCACCTACACCTACTGTCACAACCTGACAATAGAACGTGAAAGCTATTCTGGCAAATCGCATGAAATCTACAAACTGCATGATATATATTTATTGCATGTAGGATTCATCTTTCAAGTTTAAAATCAAGAACCGAGACTACTTGAAAGGCTACCTTGATGCATGAGAATCACTCAACAACTAACATGACTGGTAAGCCTATTCTGGGTGAAATTTGAACCTAGGCCATTATGAAATTTGCCATGATAATTACTAGGCCTACTATGCGGGCCAACCCCATGGTCCTGCAGCTAGTTTACAAAGCTGTAAAAGAGTAAAAATGTAGAAAAGATGATGCCAGTCATCTAAGATTCAAACACGCGCTGCTATTAGACTAAAAACACTTGGAGCTCAACAAAGATGAAACCCTATGGTTGCAAAACAGCATTCTTGATCTAGCAATTCATACTGAGACATGATTGCAACTGTACATATCCCTGGCTGTCAGATAACATACCCAGGAAGGCCACAGTTGTGACAAATTGCTGCATTAGGGCATTCTCTTGCAAAGTGACCAGGCCTTCTGCAATTCTTGCAGAGACTGTCCCGACTGCAGACACAACCAGAGAACAGTTAGAAAAGGACAGATACCAAGAAGCAAGACTTCTTCAATCAATCTCCTGCTGTCAAGGATTCTGCTGATGATTGACAACCAGATAGCATACCGTTATAGATGACAAATTAAGCAGAGATCTGTCTCTAAATTAAACGAAACAGCAAATACAACCAGCTAAAATTCCTCATCGAAATATATGCATATATATTTATATATAAGCATTGGTCATACAGACAATCTTAGCTTCTAAGAGGAATAAACAGAATTGCAGTAGCAAAAAGAATTATATCTATGCAATCGCATCAAAATTTGGCATTTTCACAAGAAAGAAGAAGAATAAATCCAAGCATGCCTAAAAAGCCAACACATTCAAGAGCGATATGATGAATTGACATATTGATAAGAGAAAAATCATATAAGCATACAAAAGTTTTAAAGGAGCATCATGATGTCCATTCAAGGGACCAGTAGTAATCATATCTCCCCGGTACTTACCGTGCAAGCAAAACTCATAATACTGACATTTAGAATGTTGCTTGTGAAGGATCTAAAATCAAACTAGAATCCCGATTGGCAGAAAATATCGAAGAATCAAATTCTATAGTATCCATATTGTGAAAATAGATTAATGGCAATTTTGCCTTCTCTGCCCAGGGCCCACTTTCTAGAGTTAAACTCGTATTTATAGATTTTGGCAAAATAAAAACCTGTATCCCTGACGTGAATCTCTCCGGTAAGGAGCATCATGGTATGAACGCCGCTCAGAGCGGAACTTCCGATCACCTGGGCTCCGGCTACGACTCCTGCTAGGGCTTCTGCTGACTGAACTCATATTTGAAATTATATGCTTCTCAACACCCACCACCAACTTCCTGCAACAATACCCACACCAGCATCAACACAATCCTCCCTGCCCACATCATAACCACACCAAAAATTAAGCCCTAAATCTACAACATACTTCCCTCCATCACCTTCAGGATAGGAAAGTACCAAACCCAAAGCAATACATAAGACAATCGACAAACACGTCAGATCTTATTAATGATTTCACTGCCCTTATCATTCAGCACCAACATAACAGCACCTGATTTCTCAGTCCACCCAATTTTAAACAAAATCCTACATTCCTCATGGACACAGAGAGAGGTCTACAATAACAATCAGCCAGGGCATTTTACCCCAGGCTTAGGAAGCAGATGTGGGTATCAAGGGACTAGTCATCTCACAGTTCTCAGGTTAACAACATAATAGAAAGAAGAATAGAAACAGGTTGGGAGTGGTTGGATTGGTAGTTGTATTCTATTTTGCAATTCAGTAAGTCGTAGTATTTATGTGGCAACGCAAGTATAAGATCACTAATTAATCCCTGTTTACAAAATTTATGCCTTGTATAAATTGGGTATATGTAAAAACGAGCTTAAGGAAGCCCCATAAATTTCAACCTTTTCCCTCTCTACACCTCATGCAATTGCATATTTTGCTTTCTTGGAAGTTCCTCAACAAACACTCAATAAATTGTTCCAATATATTAAAAGTGAAGCCTGAAGGAACAGGTTGCTTTGACTAATTTGTTCTTCTTTTCTTTATACTAAGAGAAAATTAAGTAACTCCAAATACCTTTTTAATTAAGCAACAAGGAAAAACCCCATCCTAAATGCATGGAATGTCTAGCAGATCATGCAAAGAAACCAAAAGAGAAACTCTTTCCACCTTCTCTTTCTCCACAATAACAGAAGTCAGAACAAACTATAACCCCTGATCAGAAAGAGACATTCTTGTTTGATATAACACACCAATTAAGAGTGGAATACTACTTTAGAATAATCGCATATAAACCAAGAAGTGACATCGTTAGATTTGGACCCATCTTTGTGCAATTTGTCATCATAGTCCCTAGCTTAATCATTCAGTATACTCTTGCGGTTTAAGTATCCCAAATAAAGAACAGGCTTATAGACAAAGGGCTACATATTTTGGAATCAAAATAACAAATAGGAAGGGCTCTAACACTGGGTTGATTACCTTACTATTGCAAAAACTTATGCATTATCCATTAAATACCCCTTATTAACCACTATTAGTTGAATTCTGATTTCATAACAATTATTAGGGGGATGATTCCTGATGCGAAAACAGAATGCCACTAAAAAATGATATGACATCAGCATATGTCTATCAAGTCTTATAAAGTCCATGTCTAGTATCCAATTATATCAAATTTTTATTGACTTGCAGTAAATACATAAATTTCTTGCATCAACACCCTACCCATTCAACTCAAAATTAACCCATGAAACAGAAAATTCAATTGTACCAACCCATATAACTTGTATAATTTTGCATTCCCCTAAGCAACCGACGGATCACAAAAGATGTTGCCTATTTTAAATAGATAGTGAAACAAAACCCACAGCACCAGATTCATCAATTCTCCAATGAATAACAAAAGCACCAGCCTATATAGCTATTCATCAGGAGAATTAAAGCCCCAAATACCATTATACCGAAATTTGACAATCATAACCGTACCCTCTCCAACCCTCAGATTTCCAACATATGCTGCAGCTACTGTTACTTATGAAGATCTCCCCTTTATTATCCTGAAAATTTTCCCCTTCCTCTTTCTAGGAAAATGTCCCCCTTTTTCTGCCTTAAACACCTAGAATATAGAAACAATTAATTTTTTTTAAACCGATTTAATACTAAGACAAGGTAAGAACCTGCACTATGTGAGGTAATTGTTTTAGAATATATGTACTGCTAAAGCAATTGAATCCTATGAAAGAAAAGAATTAACATGTTACCAAATCATTTTTATAATTTCCTACAAATATAGGTTAAATACTATTGTTTTAGGAAACTCTTCATTCTATTTCTAGGGTAATCGAAGTTAAGTTAATTCTTTTCTTGGAAAGAAAACAAAAAAAATCTTTTCGGATAATCTAAAAATATTCCTTGTTGGCCTCAGAACAGAGATTAAATCCTAAACAACAAGAAAACCCTAAGAATGTTTCAAACAACAACAATGATCATGGTTCCCGAATTACCAGTATAGCAACTGCTCCGATATCAAAATAAAGCATCGACACGGTCACAAGACAAATTTCATTTTTACAATCAGGAAGAAAGACCTAACCCTAAATTGAAACACTAACCCTATCCCCACTACTAAATCAGGAGGAGAAAGGAGCTGAAAACGTGTACCTTGGGAAAGTTCAAATTGAGATCCGAACCGGCTCGTGCTACTTCGATCTGATGACTGCGGGGGTGTCAAAGATTGAAAATCAGCTAGTGTTTTTGCGAATTTGATGTGGTACTGTGCCAAAAAAGCCCAGCGGGCCTGACGAGTTATGATCTGCTTTCATGGTTGTGGAATTGGTAGTCTTTTTCATTTTCATACTCATTATTTTAACCCTGTTTTTATTTTTCTTTTTTTTTTTAATTTTACTTTTCAAATTCTTATTCTCATTCTAAAAGACGGTGCAGACGCAAGTGACATGATACATGCAAAGATGCCACTCAAAAAGTCAATTAGGTCAAGAAATGTTCTAAAATGGCAGATATCTTATCTTATTAAGAGAATGGTTGGTTCTATTCTACTTTTTTTCTTTCAAAATTAATTTTGAAATGTATAGAAACCCTTTTTAAGCTATATTTGGCAAACTTTAACAAAATAGAAAGCAGTGGAAAGCTGATGAAAGAAGATGGAAGGAAATCAAACGAAATGAGAAGAGACTTTTATATTTGTTTAGATGTAAAATATGGAAATTAAAGGAATTAATAGAAAAAGAAAATAGACAAAGTAATAAAAATGACTTAATCATCCTCATTTTCACTAGTTTCAATAAGAAAATTGAAGGGGTTGATCTTTCATCCTATTTTTGTTGAAATCCTCCATGTTTACTTCCATGTGAAAAAAAATACAAAACTCGACCAATTCTTCTGATTTCTCCCACTTTCCTTCCCTTTCATTAAATTTCCACCGTCTTAAACGCAAGGTCAAAAAAATTTCCTAATTTTGTTGAATTTTTAAAATTTTTTTTTTCCATTAAGCTTCTTAAAATGATAATATTCATAAACTTACTGTCCCCTAAACTCCATACTTCTTGGGCGGCACCCAATCAACCTTGCCTCCTCTTCTTCAATCATCTTATGGTTTCTCCACCATGAAATTTGAGAATTTTTAATATGATATTTTACCATCCTCTCAATTACAAATTTCTTTCAACCGACAACCCTATTTTATTGTTAAAATCATCTCTTAAGCCTGCAAACAAATCTACTTCTTGTTCACTGCACCTACTTTATTTTTGTTGCCTCTTGCCTCTTGGTCCATCTTAGGGTTTACATTATAGTGTGTTCGGCAATTATTATCACGCATATCACCGGCACCAATTCTGTTAATTGTAGTCTTAAATCTTCTCCGCCACAATTCCTTCTTTGTTTACTATAATTCCTTATGACCTCCATAACTCTTGAAGTGACATCTTTTGAGTGAAATTCTTATTTATTTATTTATTTTAATCACAAATGATTTCAGCTAACGATGAGCTACTCAAGTTGGACTTGACTCAAACTTAATAAATAAAGAGATCGAACTCAAGGTCAAATTAAACCATATCTATTTAAACGAGCCAAGCCCGTACTCAAACTATAGCTTAGTTGTTTAAATGAGCTGAACTCGAGCTCTAATTGAAACTTCTCGAGCTAGTTTTATTATTTTTAGATTCGAGAAACACTAAAATACATAAAATTTAAATGGAAAACAGCCAAACTTGAGCCTTGAAATGTTTGTTTGGCTCGACTCATCTACAACCTTAAAGTCAACAATAAAATAAAAGAAATATTTGTAAGTCTTTCTATTAAAAAAGGGGAATATTACATCTATAGGTGTCAACGTTAGGTTAAATTTAAATAAGGTGTTAGAGTTTATGACCTGATTTTTGTAATCGACTCCCATAGTTAAATGTTAATGAATGAATATTTGACTATACATTTATTATTAATTCATTATACATTTAACGGTCATAATTTAGACCTTTATTATTCATTCATTACATATTTAAGGGTCATAATTTAGGTTGTTATGTCGGTTATCTTTATACATACATACATATATATATGTGTATTGTTTGAGTTTTTACAACACATCAGACACACGAAATTCCTTTAAGAGTTTTTGAGAGTCTTGAGTTGTATTCTCTCAATCTTGTACTCCAACTTCAATCATAGTGGATTTCTCCTCCTCTGCCCGTGGTTGTTTCACGATTTGGGTTTTCCACGTAAAATTTTTGTGTGTTCTTTATTTTATTGCTTGATTGTTTGTTATTGTTTTCCGCATATCGAATCACAACAAGTAGTATCAAAGCCAAGTTTTGATTTTTTGTTTTCTCTACAATGTCAACCGTCAAGTATGATATTTCTTTATTGGATTGGAGCACAAGATTTTCGTTGTGGCAGGTTAAGATGCGAGCAATTCTCGCACAGAAGGATCTACATAATGCCTTGCTAGGGTTTGATAAAATGCCTGCGTCTTGGTCACTGGAAGAAAAACAACGCAAGGATCGTAAAGCCTTTTCACAAATTCATTTGCATCTGTCTAATCAGATTTTACAGGATGTGTTGAAGGAGAAAACTGCTGCGGGATTATGGTTGAAATTGGAGCAGTTGTGTATGACGAAGAGTCTAACCGGTAAGTTGCATCTAAAGCAGCGGCTATACTCACATTGTCTAATGGAAGGCGGGTCGTTAGAGGATTATTTGACCACGTTTAAGGAGATTGTATCGGATCTGGAATCTATGGAGGTAAAATATGATGAGGAAGATTTGGTTTTAATTTTGTTGTGTTCATTACCTCTATCATATTCAAATCTTAGGGATACAATCTTGTATAGCCACGATACTCTTACCATGGAGGAGGTTTATGATGCATTGGCATCTTTCGAGAAGATGAAACATCTAGTTATAGCATGTGAGCCCAAACCTGAAGGTTTAGTTACTCGTGGCAAGAGTCAGGATTGCAATTCTTATGGAAATTCTAGAGGTAGATCAAAGTCAACAAATAGAAATAAAACCTGTAACTATTGCAAGAAGAAAGGCCACATAAAGCCTGAGTGTTACAAACTACAGAATAAGAATAAGAGAGATGCTGATAATCAAAAGAGGAAACAACCGAAAAAGTCGGGTGAAGCTGATGTTGTTAAAGACCACAGCAGTGGGGATCTTCTTATTGCTTCTGATGATCCACAGATAAGCCAGGAGTGGATCTTAGATTCTGGTTATACCTTTCATATGTGTTCTAATAGGGATTGGTTTTCAACATATGAGAAGGTTTCCAATGATGTTGTTCTGTTAGGAAATAATGCTTCTTGCAGGGTTACCGGCATTGGCATAATTAAGATAAAAATGTTTGATGGTGTTGTCAGAATATTAGGAGATGTGAGACATGTTCCTGACTTGAAGAGAAATTTAATTTCTCTCAGTACTCTTGATTCTAAGGCTTACAAATACGTAGGTGAAGGTGGGGTTTTGAAGATCAGCAGAGGATCTTTGGTGGTAATGAAAGGTCAGAGACAGTCGCCTAATTTGTATGTTCTGTAGGGTTCAGTTGTTACAGGAGATGTTGCCGTCACTTCTTCATCTTTATCAGATGAAGATTCTACTAGAATTTAGCATATGCGTTTAGGGCATATGAGTGAAGCCGGGATGGTTGAATTGTCTATGAGAGGCCTTCTTGATGGGCAAAGCATCAGTAAGATGAAATTTCGTGAACACTAAGTGTTTGGAAAGCAGAAAAGAGTTAGATTCACCACTGGTACTTACAATACAAAAGGTATTTTAGAGTACATTCATTCTGATCTTTGGGGACCGTCTAGAGTTCCATCTAGCGGAGGTGCTATTTATATGATGACTATTATAGATGACTTCTCCAGAAAAGTTTAGGTATTTTTCTTGAAGAAAAAGTCTGATGCGTTACCCACTTTTAAGGAGTGAAAGACAATGATGGAAAAGCAAACTGGTAAACAGGTAAAGTATCTTCGCATTGATAATGGTCTTGAGTTTTTTTCTAATGATTTTAATGTTCTGTGTAAGTCAGAAGAAATTTTGAGACATTTAACAGTCCCTGGAACACCTCAACAAAACAGGATAGCATAATAGATGAACAAAACTATCATGGAAAAGGTCAGGTGTATGCTTTCAAATGCAAAGTTACCAAAGTCATTTTGGGCAGACGCTGCCTCGACAGCATGTTATTTGATTAATAGGTCTCTATCAACAGCCATTGAGAAGAAGACTC
Source organism: Combretum micranthum (assembly GCA_024138025.1). NCBI lineage: Eukaryota > Viridiplantae > Streptophyta > Magnoliopsida > Myrtales > Combretaceae > Combretum > Combretum micranthum. The sequence continues at coordinate 1,362,822 of JAMXBD010000092.1, read as the reverse complement.
CACTTGAGTTATGGTCAGGTACTCCCGCTAACTATTCAGAGTTGAGAATTTTTTGTTATCTTGCATATGCTCGTGTTGATAATGGAAAGCTTGAGCCTAAGTCTCTAAAGTGCATATACCTTGGTTTTAAATCTGGTGTCAAGGGATATAAGTTATGGTGTCCTAAACTGAAGAAAGTCATTTTAAGTAGGATGTTATTTTTTATGAAGTATCCATATTACATGACTTGTCTTCTAACTCATCGTTTGATGAAGTTTAGCAAAAATCATCTACACAGGTGGAGTTTCAATTGATTCAGGAACTACTTCAGAGACTACTTCTCAGGCTAGACTTCAGACACAGGGTTGTTCTATCTCTACACAACCACAGGAACAGTATTCCATTGCTAGAGACAGACCTAAGAGAGAAGTGAGGCCTCCTCAGAGATATGAAGAGGAAGATCTTGTTGCCTATGCTCTTAATGTTGTAGAAGATATTGATTCAAATTTTGAGCCATCTACTTATACAGAAGCTATGAATTGTGATGATTCTGATAAGTGGATGATTGCAATGCAGGAGGAGGTAAGTGGATGATTGCGATGCATGAGGAAATGGAATCCCTTCAAAGAAATGGCACTTGGGATTTAATAAAGCTTCTTAAAGGGAAGAAGACTGTTCACTGTAAATGGGTTTATAACAAGAAAGAAGGAACACCAGGTGTTGAAGAACCTAAGTACAAGGCAAGACTTGTTGCAAAGGGCTACAATCAGATACCAGGTATTGATTTCAGAGATGTGTTTTCTCTTGTTGTAAAACATAGTTCAATCAAAGCATTATTGGATATTGTAGCTTTACAAGATCTTGAGTTAAAACAGTTAGATGTCAAAACTGCTTTCCTACATGGAGAGCTTGATGAAATAATTTACATGCAACAGCCTGAAGGCTTTGTGGTCTTAGGAAAGGAGAACCATGTGTGCATGTTGGAGAAATCTTTATATGGCTTGAAGCAATCGCCAAGGCAATGGTACAAGGGGTTTGATTCATTCATGACTTCTCATGATTTTAGGAGAAGTAGTTTCGATAGATATGTATATTTCAAGAAATGTGAAGATGGAACTTTTGTTTATTTACTCTTGTACGTTGATGACATGCTGATAGCAGGAAAGGATAAAGGAGAGATTAAGAAAGTTAAACTTCAGTTGAGTAAGGAGTTTGAAATGAAAGACTTAGGAGCAGCAAAGAAGATACTCGGTATGGAGATTATAAGAAACAAAACAAAAGGTACGTTGCATCTGAATCGGAAGGGGTATTTTGCGAAGATTCTTTCCAGGTTTAATATGATGAATTCTAAGTCTGTGGTACACCTTTAGCAGCTCATTTTCAAACTTTCTTCTACTTTATCTCTAAAGTCAGATGAAGAAATTGATTATATGTCAAAAGTTCTGTATTCTAGTGCTGTAAGATCTCTCATGTATGCCATAGTCTGTACAAGCCCATATTTATCTTATGTTGTAAGTGCGGTTAGCAGATATATGATAAATCCTGGTAAGGATCACTAGAAAGCAGTTCAGTGGATTTTAGGTACTTGAGAGGTACTACTAACGTTGTCTACAGTTTGGTAGAGCTAGAGATGGACTAGTTGGTTTTGTGAATTTTAATTTCGCTGGAGATTTAGACAATAGAAGATCTCTCACTGGGTATATTTTTACCCTTGGTGGATGTGCTATTAGTTGGAAAGCCACTTTGCAAGCTACAATAGCACTATCCACTACTGAAGTCGAATACATGGCCGTCACAGAAGCTTTTAAGGAAGCTATTTGGTTGCAGGGGTTATTTGGAGAACTTAGTGATGATCTGAAGACGATTAAAGTCAATTGTGACAATCAGAGTGCGATCTACCTTACCAAGGATCAAGTGTTTCATGAGAGGACGAAGCACATTGATGTTAGATATCACTTTGTTTGTGATATTATAGCTCATGGTGATATTATCATGAGCAAAATCAGTACTGAAGATAATCCGCAGATATGTTGACAAAGGCCCTTTCTATAGCCAAGTTTGAGCATCGCTTGGACTTGGCTAATGTTCGTTGATGATTGATGCCCTTTAGGGGTTTTGTGGAAGAGGTGGAGAGTATTTTGTTTTTCATATCGAAGATTGGATTTTGTGTTTTTTACTCCAGAATTCGTATCAAGGTGGAGATTGTTAGAGTTTGTGACCCGATTTTTGTAACCGACTCCCATAGTTAAATGTTAATGAATGAATATTTGACTATACATTTATTATTTATTCATTATAGATTTAACGGTCATAATTTAGGCCTTTATTATTCATTTATTACATATTTAAGGGTCATAATTTAGGCCATTATGTCGGTTATCTTTATACACACACACATATATATGTGTTTTGTTAGGTTTTTACAACACATCAGACACACGAAATTCCTTTGAGAGTTTTTGAGAGTCTTGAGTTGTATTCTCTCAATCTTGTACTCCAAGTTCAATCATAGTAGATTTCTTCTCTTCTGTCCGTGTTTTTTTTCGATTTTGTTTTCCACGGAAAATTCTTGTGTGTTCTTTATTTTACTGTTTGCTATTGTTTTCCGCATATCGAATCATAACATAAAGGATCAATGTTTGACGTTGTTTAAACAGTAAATTAATGTTATACAAAGTGGTTTATATTTTGGGTTCCAAAATGTGCTAATGACAAATAGTTCTTTTATTTGTATTATTTTTGCATAGTGTTCATACATTTTTCTAACCATTGAAACATTAATCCCTTATTTCAACTTATTATAAAATATCGATCCCTTTTGGAATAATTTTACTTGAATGACTTGACTAAATATTAAAAAAAAAAAGGAATAAGAACAACTAATGGTTTTTTCAACATTCGAGACAGATTGATAATAAATTCTAATAAAGGATGCGAAGGAATCTTAATGTAGGATACGGCATACAGACCATAAGAAATGAAGTAGTTTTGTGATTAATTTCTAGTATTAATATGCACACAAAACTTGAACCATTCAAAGGTTATGATCGAAACACAGAAAGTGATATAACACAAAATTTCCTATAAGGCTATAACTAAAGGTAAAAGTTTGCCCCAATTCTGAAAGAAAGATAAAAACAATCTTTCAACAAAATCGTAATGATTTATAAAAACTAAAAAATGCTTGAAAATAAATCCATCTCTATGGAAACGGGAACTTTTAAAGCCTTATCAAAGATCGCTTAGTTAATTATCTAATCATTAAAATAAATATAAAATCAACATGTTAAGTACATCAATGATGTGATCATGATTGAATGTAAATTTGAGTCTGATTCCATAAAGAAAAAAAAAAAGATTGTAATCATAAAATATTACATACAAAGATACTCAAAAAAGGTGATTTTATTGAGGAAATTCTAAGGCCAATCTTTGTTTTTATGGACTTGTGGCATCAATCTTTTAGTGGTTCCTAAACTCAACTATGGTTATGGTATTGAAATACTTGACATGCTAATTATTATATTTATTTTAATGTTCACATAATTAATTAGATGATTCTATTTATGAAATCATAGAAACTCTCATTTAATGGATAAACTCATCATCCTCACTTTATTACATAATATATATAAGCTTTTTAATATAATAGCTATGGAAATTATGGAATAAATATTTTCTAGTATCTCCATGTCTTAGTTCCTACAAAAAATAAAAACAGAAAGCACAGATAACAGTTGATATCTAATATCTTAAGTATAATTTCCCCACTAATCTCCTACTTCCTAAATTCTTCATAATCTTGATTTTCGTCTTCCAAATTCTTCTAAGACTCTAAATATTGCTTACTCTCAATAAGAAAATACTACCATGCCAGCAAATCCTTAATAAAATTTTAGGTCAATGTTACAAATGCTACATGAACTTTACCTAAATATTCAATTAATTACCTAAACTTTCAATTAAACAATTTACTACCTCATTTAACTTTTCGCGGTCGTTTGTGCTACTTGGACTAACTTTGTTAACGCTGTTAGTTGACGTGGTACATCCAACCTATGCAAAGATGCCACGTGTCAACTGACATGGCAATATATTATTTTTCATATGTTTTGTAATTATACTTAGTATAATATAGGGTCAATGTCACAAATACTACCTGAACTTTACTTAAATATTCAATTAACTACCTAGACTTTCAATTAATCAATTTACTACCTCATTTAACTTTTCACGGCCGTTTGTGCTACTTGGAATAACTCTATTAACACCGTTAGTTGATGTGGTACATTCAACCTATACAAAGATGCCACGTGTCAACTAACATGGCATTGTATTATTTTTCATATGTTTTGTAATTATACTTAGTATAATATATAATTATTAGCCCTACTAATGAATATATTGTCAACATATAAAATATGTTCCTTATCTAAGCCTGAGCTCCTATCATGAAGTCTAATGCATGGTAACAGACCAAATAACTAGACTGGCATACGCTATTCAAACAACACATTATATAAAAGGTTATTTATCAAAAAATAAAGAATGTAGGACATCTGTTTTTCATGTGTAAACCATATCCCTCTCTCTCCTTACATACACAACCTTCTTCCCCATGAAGACTCTCTCTCTTTAAACTCCTCTCTCTCTAACATCTCTTCTCCACCTTCAACCTCTCAAAAAATACCACCTTAGACAAAACCTTCATTAACAATGTTAATTAATTAAATATCTTTACATGCTCTGTTTTGAGAAACAAAAACAGAGGTGGAATGGAGGGCTTGGGTGTTGTTCTCTTTGAAGAAGCTCAAAGCTTTTTCTTGGCTTAGATAACAATGGAAGCTTTAACATATGTTTCTAGGATTAGAAAAGAAAAGAAAAGTAAAAGAAAAATTTTTTGAACAAATCTGATGCATTTGAGATTTTAGAAGTTATTACCATGAAACATGTCACCGTGTTTTTATTAACATAGATGGAAAATTTGTGAACTGGACTCTACATGATAGTCTTTTGACTTACTTGATACTTTAGATTATCTCGTAATTTTAGTGTTCCCATTAGAAGAAACATGGAATTCGTGATGGCTTATCTTGCTAATATAATAGCAGTATGTATCAGTCATAATCGACGCAGAAAAAGAGCGAGACATGGTGATAGAAGATTGATGCGGAAATGAAAGATGAATTAGAGTTCTCCTCCATATGGCATAACAGATTACTAATCACTGAATGTTCCATGGTTTTCATTATTTCTAAAGTTCCATTTTTTTCATGACACGATTGAGATTCTTGGAACCTGCTTGCTCTGGGCTTGTAGAGTTCTACGAGGAAGAAGAAGAGTTCCTAATATGTTCTTTTTCAGTTTCTTTTAGTCCCACATGGCTTATTTTTCATTTAACAGACCAACATATAAGCTATAGGTGGAATGTAAAAAATCAAATAAGTCGAAGATGTGATGTGGACGGGCGATAAGGATTGGATATGGCTTATGGGGAGAGTTGATTTTTAGTGTGATCGGGTTTGGAATATTGAGCCTTGAGTAAGTGTGGATTTTATTATTATAAAAAGAATAACTATTTATGATGAAATAAAAATTATGGTTTTGGCCATGTCAATTGGCACAAGGCATATCTATATAGGTTGGATGTGCTACATCAGCTGACGGTTTAACAAAGTTAGTCCAGGGAGCATAAACAGTTGCGAAAAGTTAAATGAGATAGTAAATTGATTAATTGAAAGTTTAGGTAGTTAATTGAATATTTAAGTAAAGTTCAGGCAGTATTTGTGACATTGACCCTAAAATTTTGGTATAAATGATCTTCTAGAAGACTAGCTTATATTAAACTTTCCTAGGTTCATTACATTCCCATTCTGGCCGTGAGAACTTTTTTTGTTTACCCAAACATGAGAAAGTTCAAGCATTTTGCTTTACAGCATAATGATCAAACTGTCTTTAAACTCCTTGCTTATTTCTGAAACAGCACATAGTTTTCAGAACTTTCACAGCTTCGAAATCTGCGAGGATTTAAAAAAAGGTATCATTATTATGATCTAATGGACATGTACACTTAAATTGAAAATTCATAATTGAATTACCTGTTAAGATAATATAAAATAAAAAGGATACATTCATTTATTTCATTTCCTATTATGATGGACAAAAATAAAGATCTTCATTTATTTAGTATATTTTATTCAAGTGAAGGACAATATATAGATATAAAGTTGTAATAAAAATTTCACAAGTTTTGATTTATGGGATGTACTTACAACTTGGCGTGAGCTGGCAATTAGCCTGACTCGTATATGATATGCTATTTTGATTTAGAACTAGACCAATCTTTCATGGTAGGGGATCATTTACTAATCCTAATATGTCATGTGCTTAAATAAATAGTGAGTAAATACTAATATCTTTGTAATAAATAACAGTAATAATGTATAACATGTCAAATTTTATCAATAGTTATACACTACTAATTAATTCACCTAGGATATTTGTGCTTTTTTTTTTCCATTAGATAAATTTTATATACTATAAAGAAATTATTTTGATTATAATGACTAATACAAGAAAAATGACAAACGAAAAGTTAGAGGTACAATTACACCAACGTATAAATGGATACATCTCTTCTACAATCAAAGTGTTCCATATAGGAGATATAAATTTTCCTAAAAAAATAAAATTAAACCAACTCACAACTAGATTATTTTTCACAAAAGGAATAACAAAATCTCATATAAGGGATGAAACAAAGTAAAAAAATATAAACAATAAATACATAAAAAATTTGCTTATTAAAAAAATAATGCATACTTGATCTTTCTATTTTTTTAAAGTACATGGATTATTAATAATGATGGAAATAATAAAATACAATCTAGATAAAGAGATTTTGAAAAGAAGGATAGCCACATGATCTCTGCATCTATACTAAGGTTTGCACCAAAAAAAAAAAAAAAAGAGAGCGCACAAAGAGAGAATTTATTATAATAATATGCGTTAAGTTATGCGTATTTGTATTATTAAGACTTGAAACCTTGCTCACGGGCCATGTCTTCATCCACTAGCTCATCGGTGTAAGTGTAGAACCCATGGCTTGCCAACAACCTTTTTTTCTTTTTAATAAGTTATACTTAAATTTAAAAGAAAAGTCAAAAGAAAGAAAGTTCAAATTTCAAATGTGTTCAACTTTAAACTTAAAATATAAATTGGCCCTAAAAAATTTTATTTATTTTTTTTCATCTCTTAAAAGATTTTCAAGATGTTCATTTATTTATATTGAATCACACTTAACTTTAATTGTAGTGTTGATAATGTGAGATGTAAAGACTATAAAGAATATTAAAGGAAAACTATAGCCACATTATCAACAAACAAAATCTTCTATTGATAGAAATTTATCTAAATCAACTCAAATATAATTTAAAGAAATATTTATTTTTGTATAAAATCATGTTAAATATAACAAATTCGAAATAATTTTTATTGCATGAAAGTAAATCGACTTTTGGACTTTAATTATTTATATGCTTTATTATAATTTTTTTGCTTTTTTAAAATTTTATTTTAAGTTAAGCTTGTTAGACTTGAGGATAGAGGTTTAAATCAGTCAACTTGACCTAATCTATATTAGCCCATGGGTTAAACAAGCAAAAATTTCTTGATCCTAACTCAACCTATTTTGACCCATGGGTTAAATGGGTCAACACACTTTCTAACCCATTTAACTTACTTACACATCTTTATGGGTTAAATGAGCCAAGTTGATTCATTTAACCCATTTATGCTAACTAGTCAAGAGTTATATTGATATTGTTGAGGGTAATAATCTTGCCAGTAGAATTTTAAGTCCCTGCAAACATAAAACATGGTTAATGGTGTGTTGGGGGTATCCAACATCGCTACTTCAATACTTCAATCAGATGGTGGGTCACCTAAAAATGTATGGAGTAATTGACCAAATGAGAATAGCTTACCTATATCTGATGGAGGGAATGGCTATTTATATTTTATAGTTATGATCATACAAGAATAGGGTCCACAAGATTGTTTTTGTTAGGATTTGCCCCATGGTGATTGCTGACCTGGAATTGAGGTAAGGTGCGTCCGGGCTAATAATGTCCCCAAAGGTCTCGTGGTCGAGGCTGAGGCTACTTACAAGGTAGAGAATGGGGGTGTTGCTCCAAGGGAGGTCCAAGTCTAGGTTGTTGGGTGTTTAACTTCCTCGAACTGCCAGAGACTAAGTTCCCTAGGGGGGTGGGCTCGTGAAAGGGTCACCAAGGTCATGGGCTTTGGCATGTTTTTAATAAGCTTGTAACCTAAATGAAAGTAGTCATGGGCTAGTTAAGTTTTGGCCTAATTTACTGTCAACATATATAAAAAAAAAATTAAGTTTTATAGGGTTTTATACATTAATAATTAATTTTATTATTATTTTAATAATTTGTATATAAGAAGATTTTTAAAATAATTTATTAGATATCATATTTCATTTAAAACAATAAATATACACTTCAAAAAAATGTTATGATGCATATGTGTCAATCTGTCATTTTCTATTACAATTAACAATTTAAGCTCAAGTGAATAATGTATATTAATAATTATTTCCCTTACTTTGTAGTGTTTTTTTTTTACAAATGAGTCTGTAGGCCAACCCACTTTAAACTAGTCTATTTTTAAAAAGAGTTAAATGGATTGGCTCATGGACCACAATCCATTTGCACGGTTCTATTTGTGATCACACCTGTTCCATCTCTTCATTCGCCCAAGATTGGGTTTAGCCTCGAGTTAGACTCGCAGCTGTGAGTAAAGGATGGTCTTTAGCTCGCTATGGCGAAGACAAATAATATACCGATTTAGACCTAAGTCTTATTGAGGTATGGATATACTTATAGTTTATCAATTCTACTGACTATAAGTTTTAGAATAATCTTATATCTTATAGGATAAGCTACATTTCCAACATTTACAAACCTATTTATGTAAAATAAAGAATAGACAAAGCCAACCTAAAAGCTTTTCGTACCTTTTTAGGTTGGAATAGGAAAACAACACGTGAAGACTTTGGCTTCACATGCCAGGACTCCCATGACATTGTATGCTTCCGATTTTGAGCTCATATAATAATAGGGTTAACGATGTGGTAAATATTATTTAAATTTTAATAAAATATATAATTGGATATTTAAATTTTGAACCCAATCAATTTAATATATAAAAAAAAGTTTTTAAGCACGCCAACAGTATCTCCTTTATAATGATTTAAAACGCAATGATTATCAAATATAAAAAGTTCTTTCAGATATTAAATATCATTCTTAATATAACCCTTTCTACGACTTAAATAATACCTACAGAAGAGTCTCCTTTTATTGGTGGTAAAAAATGGGAGAATAGGCGAAAATTACTCAACTAAAAATTTAAGAGGCCTAAGCTTTTCCTAAAAAAAAAAAAAAAAAAATCTTTTAAAGAAAATCTTCAGCAATCATTAACCAATGACGGAACGGTTAAAAAAAAAAAAAAACAGAAAAGAAAACGAAGGCTCATGTCACATGGACAGATAATCCAAGCGTAGCGGCTACCACTAGTTTTTAAAAAAGAAATAGAGAAAAGTGATTTTGAAACCTAGAGATACCATGGTAGTAGGTCATTTAAATTAAGAATTTATAATTGAACTACCTAACAAATGATGATAACTGTATATAGGCTTTACCAAATTATTTATATTTTAAAATTTTACTAATACTTATATATCATCAATCAATTTATGCAACATGTTAGTACCATTAAGATATTTTAGGCACAATTTAGAACCAAACTGTCATGATAGTTGAACTATCTGCTTCCTTTACCATGTGATAAAAAACCCTCATCAAATATTTGCAGAATTAGAATCCTAAACAACATGACTTAAATTAATGAAAAGGAAAAATCTTAAGGGAAGGAAAATAGATAACTCCTTACCTTGAACTCTTTTAAAACCCACGATGACCTCGACTTTTTAATGGAAAATTTTACATATCAAGATACTATTAAACCCATCCTTGCACTTTTAAAACAATTATAAAAATAATATAGAAAGTATTTTAATGGTCTGATAATAATTGGATATAAATTAGAATCGTTTAATAATTTTATGCAACGGTTTTATTAAAAAAAAAAAGTAGGATCATAAGAAAAAAAAAATGCTAACCAAAAAAATTTTCTATTATGAATATGAAAGTAGCATAGAGACTTATTTATTTATTTTCTCCAAAACAAGTAAGAATAGAAGGGCCACAACCTTTTTAAAAATAAAAGTTAAATGAGGTGCTTCTCACTGAACTGCCCCTTTTTTAAAAAACATTTTAAGATCTCTAGTGCATTTTTCCCTTAATTTAAATGACCTAGTTGTTCCTTCCTTTCTAATTGGTTAAATATTCATTTTTTCTATAAAAACAAGTTATGTTTTGAGTTGTGATTCAACGTGGAATATAATAAAGGACAAACAGTTATTGTGTCATATTATATGACTATTACGATATTTAATTGACATAAGAAAAAAAATAGAACTTGGTTAAATAATATTAAAATATCTATTGTTCACTATCATAAAAGCAAAATTTTAGTGGTTTCCAAAGTATCGGTAACCATTGAATAGCAATTGCTTAATCATATTATTCATGGCTTGGTCACTTCGCTAAAAATAAGATTGTAATGAAATTCCTATTACAGAGGAATGGAATAGAGCTATAATATGATTTTTTCATTAATTTTTTATTTAAATAGTGATATTTTGAAAAAAATAATAGCTTTAGTATTGAATTAATATTTATAGGTTTAAATAAAGAATGGCTATTCAATGTTTGTGTAATAGAGATTCATTATGGAATTACTATTCGGTGAACTAAACGGCGTAATAATTATTCCTAGAAAAATAAGACCGTAATAGAATTGCAATTACAACGAAGTGACGAGCAGTCAGTATTTAAAATGTAACTATAATTATAATAAAAATTAAAGACGAAACCAAAAAAGAATAGTACGGTGGTTAAACCAGAGGATGTGCAGTTGATTTCTTAAAACGGCACGATAAAATCTAAGAATTGTTGATGATGCAAGGTAAAATTAGAGGCCACTCATCGGCAATGAAAATTAACTTTCACGAAGATATCAACAGACAACAGGACATAAAGAAAATAACTTTGTTCGTAACTAGCTAGCACTCGTGTCTTGGTTGCTATCGACAACGCAAACAGCTAGTTACGCTAAAAGTCCCAAATAAATACAACTCTTCTAGACAATTATTATTGTAATATTTGAATATAGTAGAGAGCAAATTAGAAAAGACATTAAAAAATGATTGAAAAATGTTTTCCATGAAACAAATACATGTTTCTCATTTTATTTCACTTTATCGATATATAATATTGAACAATAATCAACAAGTTATTGTTTCTCTCTCTCTTCCTTTGCCATAAAAGTGGACATCGTCATGGTTTTGGAACAAAATTGAAACAAAACTGGAACCGCACCGGGTCTTATAATTGAGGAACCGAAACCGTTTTCCACGGTTTCAGTCCAGTTCCATGGAACCGCCGGTTTCCAGTTTCGGTTTTGGAACCGTGGAATCACTTTTTAAAAAAAAATTAATTTTTAATAAAATAAATTTTAAAGTCAAAATAATTATTGCATCTAAAAGTATTACATTATTTAACCAAAATTTTTAAAAATTTATTTAGAACGCGCATTTATATGTAACAAACACATTCAATATCTTATAACTATATTATGATATTGTAAAATATTCTAGACGATAAAAAAAAAAATTACAATGCAAAAGTAGTCTCACATTAAAGAAAATGAATTTTGCTTTTAGGAAAAGTTTATTTAAACTAATTATTATGATTTTAAGCTATGTTTATTTGTGTTGTTAATAACAACATATTAAATATTGTGAATAAGTAATAAAGTTTATTATTTATGTGAAACAATTAAATATTAATAATTATATAATTAATATTATTTTTATTTTTCTTTTTTTTTGATGGAACTAGATGAAACTGTCGGTTCCACCGGTTCTAGGAAAAAAACCCCTCCTAGGAACTGTGAAATCGACAGTTCTATGGCCCGTTCTGAAACTATCCAAACGGTTTGATTCTGGTTCTAGAACCGACAATACACGTTCCAGTTTAGTTCTCGGTTTGGAAGTGAACCATGCTTTTGTCTTCCTAAAAAAAGATAAAGGTTTCATCATGGTTGTTTTTCAGATTGTATCACCAATTCACCACTAATGTCTGGCCGAGTTATCATATCTCCTCACATAACCAAAAAATAGATATGTGGATCATTGGTCTACCTATCTTAGATAGATCCTCAATTCAGGATCTATCATGTGAAAAATATTACTGCAATGGTCCTATATACGATATTGCATAACGGTACTATTTTTTCACTTCGCAAACCCTCAATGAAGGATCTATCTAAAATAGGTAGACCAATGTTCTATCCACATAACCCCCCAACAGCTAAAAGTCATGATGAATGCTGTCTTTCATATTACATGATAATATGTTTCTAGATACAATATTACACAGTAACATTTGATTATAGTAAAAAAAAAAAAAATCTTGTGTCGCGGCTAAATGCAATGAGTGCTTCCAGAGCACTTCTTAAGTGCTGAAAAAAGACACTTCCTCGAAAGTGATTTTATATTTCACAAAAAAAAATATATAATATATATATAAATATGTATGACGTGAAAAGGAGAAAAGTTTTTTCGAGCATCTATATATTCACTTATCAATTTTTTATATTTATGAAAATAATATTTATAATATAAAATTGAACAATTCCCCGTATTATATTTATATATTAATATCTAAATTACAACAAATAATATAAGTTTGGTTGTTTTGTAAGTTGATTTCATAATTACATGATATATGATTTCATAAATTTTAAAATCTTTGAACTTCGTAATTTTCATATACACATATATAAAGTAGACAATTTACATACCTTTATCCATGGTGCCAAAACTGTTTGTTTTTTTTAATTTTTATAACCGAAGAACATCTTATTTCTTCAATATATGTTATCCCCTTAATTCAATCTTATTTGTGAAAGAAAACATAATTTCTCTCTCTTGACCTTTTAGTTAATAATGGAATCATTGTGAATATAAAAGATAGGGAGAAGAATATATCTCTCCCTTCCATCAAGACTTAAATAGTGAAAAGTCACAATATTTCATTAAAGCCATGGCTCTTTGTACTAATAGAATTGCATATTGGATCATAATTTCTTACAATCTTCCACTTGACCCACATATGATTCCTTAATAATTTAGATTAAACATAATGTAAACGATAACAATAAAAATTAAAATGAAGGAATATTTTAATCCTTACCACCTTGATCTTGTTGCCCATGGCCCATATATACTTATTTAATAACTTAGATTAAACATAATGTAAAGGATAACATTATTCCAAGTTTTTATTGGATTGAATGTACTTACATTATATTATGATTATATTAATTAATTAAAGTCATGGCGGATGTACATCATTATCTCAACATAGTGTTTTCCATGTACTATGTAATTAATTTCTAATTTCATCGTAGCTTTATAAAAGACAACTCATGTTATCGTAATTCTACTTTAATCATGTATACAATATAGAAAAATGGGAAATTTTAGAAACACTTTAATTGAGCTCATGAGTTTCATACAAGTAAATACAATAGTGTTTAATCAAGATAATGTCCTATAATGTTCATTTGTTTCACATGCTCCCAAAAAGTATTGGGTGATAATCCTTTTGTTAGTGGATTTGTAATCATTAATTTTGTACCAATATGTTCAATTTACACCCTTTGTTTATGAATTTCTTCTTTAATAGGCAAGTATTTAAATTTATATGTGTTTAGCACTTTTTGAATAATTGTTGTTCTTTGAGAAGAAGACAATTACAAAGTTGTTGCTACAAATTTACTAATAATGTCGACAAACTTGAAGTCTTGAAATAAAATTCTACAACCATAAATCATGAATTGTGACCTTATACCTAGCCATAAATTATACTTTAATAGTAGATGCAACAATAATGAATTGTTTTGTACTTTTCCACGAGATTACCACTTTAACTAATTGAAATAGGTAAATAAATGTGGATTTTCTTGCATCAACACATCCAACATAATTTGAATTTGAATAAGCAATCACATCCAGCTGCCCGGACTTTCTATAAGTAAGCATAGGGTCCTTCATTCCTTATAAGTATCTTAAGGTTTTCTTAGCAAATTTTGAATGATCCAATCTTGGAATACTTTGATATCTACCCAACATCTCAACAATAAAATGATGTTAATTCTGTTACAAGTTTAAAGACACATATATCTCCCAACAACACATGCATACGTAATTCTTGCCATATGGTCTCATTCCAAATCATTCTTTGAACATTGCATGCTACCAAGTTTATCTTTTCTCTAAATTGGAACTATGTTTGTTGAACATTTGTTTATCTTAAACTTTCCAAAAACTTTATTAATATAAGCCTTTTGGGATAAGTCTAACAATCCTTCTGACTTATCACAAGATATTTCAATTCTTATATCATATATGTTGCCTCTCCCATATCCTTCATCTCAAAACTCTTAGAAAAAATGTAATACTAGTCTATGATGCAACCGTTGCATGTGCAGAGAAAAGGTTGGGGAGGGGGGGCAGCGGACATAGTTACTTTTGGAGACAATAAAAGTGCAAAAACTGAAAGTAGAGATAGGAGAGAGAAAGAGAGTAGAGTAATTATCATACTTTAGTATATATATATTTTTTTACACCAATAAACCAATATTCATTTAATATTAATAGATATCAAGGTCATTAGCATCAGCCAGAATATCATGAACATATAGGACTAACAAAACAAACTTGTTCCTATTAATCTTCATGTATATAGGTTGATCAATAATGTTTTCTTTGAAAAAAAAAAAAAAAAAAAAGGTTATGAATCATTGAACATAAGATGCTATTAGCTAGAAGCTTGTTTAAGTCTATAATTAATAAATATTGTAAAAAATATTTTATTAAATATAGTAATTATCATGGAAAAAAAATAAATATAATAATAATTATCCTAAAAATCCCCATTTCTCTAACTACTAAACTAACAATACAAATTCACCAATAAGTCTCCAATAAATATATATTAGAAGATTTATTAAGTTTTTTTTTTAAAATTTTAATACATGTATCGTAGGTATATTTACGATACTAGCAATATGCTAAGGAAATTGTTAAAAACATTTTGTATAAAACAACTGCATCAAGTCTATCAGTTTGTTGTGATGAATCAAAATGCAAACAAAAATTAAGTGAACGAACATTGAATAGATACTGCATCTTTTATTGAATAATAAGGTCGATTGTGAATAGCAAAATTGAATTTTCATATTTTTAACTTTGTCAACCAATGTTGTCTTTTTAAGTCACTTGACCTGAATTTTTGAAGTTTGTCATTTCACTAACTTGGGGGCTTTTTTATTTTTTAGTTGCATAATTAGTGTTATCGTGTATATTTTCACTATAATGACCTGCATAATTTTTTTTAAGCATACACAAAATATTACTAAAATGTGGTTTAAGGTTTTCATGACGTGTATAAGGTTATTATGGTATGTAATTTAAAAATAGTAATATTATAGATTAAGGAAAAATAAACCATTTAAACATGCTAATTTGCTTAGAATTTATATATTATATTATTATTGATGGATGCATAATTGAGATATCGGTATTAATAATAACATTCTCATATTTGGGTTAGGAATTCATGATAATAGAAGTTTATATCTTTATACATGCATATAAGGCCATGGTCTATGGCAACCGGGACCATCAAAATCTTATCCTTATGCTGCTTCTATTGAACCTAAAAGGCAGGCTAAGAGATTGGGCTTTGTTAGACCCGAAACCTCATTGTCTCGATTCCTCGCATCGACATGTGAGCCTATTAAAATTGTATAATTTTTTTCTATTTAATTTCTCCTCATTTATCTCCATTCAATTCGCTTGTTAAGAATTATTTGAAACGAATTCTTACTTTGTTTCCGCGGCTTCACGTTTAAAAAAATGATCATTTATAATAAATTATTATTATATAAAATAATACATAATAATTCATATCATCCCACACAAGAATTGTCATTTAATGTCTGATTTCTAATTTTTATCATAAATATCCTTATATTAAAAATATGCATGTACAATTATCATCTTTTTGTGATAAAGATAAAGACATTATAGAAATTTTATTTTTATTCTAATAATTATTTATTTTATTTATTTTTTAATATTAAGTGAACATCGTAATAGTAATTGCAATTTTATTACGTTCCCATTGAATTAAAATTCAATTATTTTCTTATTTCATACAATGAAGTGAACATAAGAGTGCAAACAGGCCAAGTTGCTCGTGAGCTACTCAAGCTTGACTCAATTTGAGCTTTTTTAGTAAACGAGCCGAGCTTGAGCCTAACATAAAGCTTATTTATCTAAACAAGTCAAGCTCAAACTTTAATTCAGGCTTGCGAGTGAGCTTATCAACACGCTTGTTAATATGATTGTTAGCAAATTTATAAGCTCTATATTTATGATATATTAATGCATAATTTAGGAAAAAAATAATTTCTACTTAATATATATGTATATATATTTAACAACTATTATATATTATTTTTAGGTTTAAAAAAATGAGAAATGAGCTTCTTCTTCTTCTTTTTAACCTTTATAACGGGAAAGGAGGGATTCGAATCTGAGACCGCTAGGGGTGGGCAAAAAACCGGCCGAACCAAACCAATCCGTAACTGAACCAATCCAAAACAAAAATATGATTTTTTTCCATGGTTTGTTTGAAAATTTTCAAATCCGAACCAATCCATAAATTTACGGTTTGGTTTGGAAGGTAAACCAAACCAATCCGTAAAACCAAACCAAACCGTTTTAAAAAAATATAATAATATTTTACTATATATTTATATGATTTCATTTGATATTTATTATTTGGTGAATATTAATTAAAATAAACTTGTTTTTTTTTTAATTTTTTTAAGCTCATGATATGCAATTTTTTTGTTAATGATAAACTATTTTTTAATAGCTTTTAACTTTGTAAAGGATAAAATTTATTTATTCAGTTATAAACTTTCATTATGTATTAATTGTTTAATATATTTTGTCAACTTGTCATTTTATTCATTGATGAATTTTGTTGATAGATAATTTTTTATTTTAGCTAAATTAATTGGTAGATAATTGACATGATGGTTATATTAAAAATCATAAATTATGACTTACTATGTATTGGTTAGTGAATATAATTTATTGATGGATAATTGATTTTATAGAGAACTATAGATAAAAATGATGAAGTTATAAAGTATTTTGTTGTGGTTTATAATATCAACTTTGTAAAATAATATAAATATTTAAGAATCTACAAAAATGTAAAAAAACTAGAACAAGAAAAATTTTAGTTAGAATTTTGATTTAAACCGTAATCCAAGCCAAACCAAACCGTTATTTAATGGTTTAAAAAATTTATAATCCGAACCAAACCATTACTTAATGATTTGGTTTGGGATGGAAAAAAAACCAAATCGTAAATTATGGTTTGGTTTGATTTGGTTTTGGAAAAAACCGAATCAAACCGATCCGTGCCCACCCCTAGAGACCGCTCCCTTAAGAGATCAAGAGAGATGCCACTAGATTACAATACCATCAGCGGAAAATGAGCTATTTTAACGAGTCGAGTTTAAATTTTAATTTTAGGCTTGATAAAAAGTTTAATTCGACTCGAGCTCAATTTGTAAATGAGTTAAACTTGAGCTTGAAATAAAACTCGTTTAGCTAAACGAGCCAAGTTTGAAACTAAAATTCAAGCTCGATAAAAAGTTCAGCATTGCTTGACTCATTTGCAGTAAACGAGTCATTAATGCAAATATATTAGTTTGTCATGCATAAGATGAATCTATACATCTACAATTAAATATACTCGTTAGGAAATGCATATAGTTATTATTGGTCGAATCCGAGATAGAACAATATTCATCGGTCCAATTTGTGATTTTATTCTATTTCTTCAAGAATGCTAAAGCGAATCTACTCCCCCAATACATAAAAAATGGATATTCTTGGGATAATTAGCAAACATAAATAATGCAACAAACATGATGTTATTAATAAATCTTGTATAAGAAAGATGGAGAATCTCGTATGCTGCTTTGTTATTAAATAATGAAACGGATAAGAGAAAAAAAAAATGGAAAAAAAAAAAGGATTCATAACTGCTTTGGGCACATGGCTTGTACTTGCTCGGCTATTAGCTTTCCAATTTTAGCACGCTTCAGCTTCACGAAGGAGATGATAGACGAAAGGCTTTTTCTCCACAAAGACTGACACGTGACAACGAGTCCACTGAGATGGTTCTCTACCACCAAATGCCAGTTATTATTATTATTATTATTAGTCTTCTGCCCATTTCTTTTCTTTTCAATTTTATTAATATTCGAAATATAAATACCCCTAAAAGCTTTAACTTAAAAGAGTATATATCTTTTTTTTTCCCCCAAAAAAAAAGTGAGTATATATCTTATAAACTTTCAGATATTGCAAATAATCTTTTCTAAACTTTGACATACTGTTAAAATACCATTGGACTTTTAAACGTTGCAAATAACTTTCGAAAGTTTTAATATTGGAGGGAGCACCTTATTGAATTTAATGAGATGTATTTTAACACCTCTCTAAAGTTTAACCTCAATACATTTTTTAATTACTTAAACAAATGCTAAAAGTTCTTTGTATTGTTGATTTATTAAAGTTTATGGAGTTATATACAATATTTGAAAACTTGGAAGGTATATTCATACTAATAATAAAGTTAAAGGTTGTTATTTGCAATAATCTATTTTCATTATATTATTTAACTGATATATTTAATAATAGTATTTATTCAAATTAATTATTATGGACCAATCATGAGTTGTTGTATTGATGATGGATTAGGAATAATGGATGTAATAGACTTTTAAACATTGCAAATAACTCCCTAAGTTTTAATATTGGTGCCAAAACACCAAATTGAATTTGATAAGATGTATTGTGACACCTCCCCTTAACTTTAACCTCAATACCTTTTTAATTATTAAAACAGAGCTAAGTGTTCTGTATGTTGTCAATTTATTAATTTTTACTGAGTTGTTTATAAATCTGAAAATTTGGAAGGTGTTTTCTAACTGGTGTTAGAGTTTTAGGGTAATATTTAGGGTCATCTGTTTTTATTATATTTTTTAACCAATATATTTGATAATGGTATTTATTCACATTAATTATTATTGATCAATCAAAAGTTGTATATTGATGAATTAGGAATGGATGGCGGACCGAGGATAAAGAATTTGCTTATTATTGCAATTATGTTACATCTAATATATATGTATATATATATAAATGGTTAATGTTTGCACAACATTGTTCTCAGTATGATGAAAATTTGTTCTTATGAAATGATTAAAAGTGCTCAATGTACTTTATGAGAGGCTAGAAGACTATTTTTTTACCCTTTCTTTGTGACACATATATAAATTAAATTTTAACTTTCAATTTTAAAAATAAAATTAATACATACAACTTATATAAACTTTGTTTCAGCAAAAATATATTTGGAAAAAAAAATTGAAAATTGCAAGCAGAGTGAAAAGAGTCAATTGGCATTATATATTCTACGATGTCTTTTCGTAATACCCCATCCCGTTTATTTGTTTCCTTTTTTTTTTTTTTGGTTAATTATGCTATTAGGCTTCCTAAGCCTTGTTCTAGGTTCTTAGTTTAGTTGTAATAAATTATCCTTGTCTTTGGTTAAAAAGAAAAACGAAGAATCTACATTATTTGGTAATCACATTTATTTTCATAACATCACTTATTAAAGAAATTGCCAAATCAAGTCATATGATTAGTATTGATTATTAACACTTCATACGATAAGGCCACGTAGTTGTAATATAGGCAGGACAAATAGTAATTCAAGAAAATTATGTATTTTTTTTTTTGGCCTGAAGAGAAATTATGTAGTTTAATATAGATTTTTCACGAATGGATTGAATATTGTGAAAATAAACTTATAAAATCAAGTAAAAAGTGAGTGTCATTAAGTCATAAATGCATCTTGAAAATTAAAAGGAATTGTGAATTTTAACCATGTTCCAAAACAACCACCTAACCACTTAGCTATAGTTAATATCATGTTATTATTTGAATTTTAAAATTTACATACAGTACATATCTTTTAAAAAAAATAAAATTGAAAATAATTAATCTTTTCCTAATTTAGGGGCAAGGTCCTATTGACCTAAAACCACTTTTTCTTCCTATTCCTATAATTGATTATTAGGTGTTATGATTACTGTTTTATGCTCATCCAAGGGACGCTTGTTCAATTTTCCTATTTAAAAGGGAGTCCATTATCATTTAATTAACAAAGACACCAACAAGATTCAGTTTTATTATTATTATTATTATTATTATTATTATTATTATTATTTTTAATGTTGGACACTTGAGAGCTGCTGACTTCTCATGACTGATCCAACATGGATTTATGAACCACAATAGGTACCCAGGTGGGTCTGAACCGCTCTGCCGAAACTGATCTTGTTTGGGTCCTGGTTCGGTTGCTTCATGTTAGTGTCTACCATAGGGACATGGAATACAAAAACACTCACCCTATTCTCTTTACATCCATAGGATAAATCGTATGCGTCAGAGGCGAGCAAACCAGGAACGAGCTACTTGGTTCAGTGTTCTTGCTAGGGCTACTAATGAATGAAGCTATGACGTTACTCATTGTGTAAATTTGTTCAAAAGTATAGTTTATTATTTTGCAAAGTATTCCTAGTGTTAATAAGAAGAACGCGCTCGTTTTTCTCTTTTGAGAAGAACTTTTCACGATGAAATTTTTAGCATATTTCGAATGGTTTGTTATTATTTTCTTTTCTCACTAAGATATTGATATTCAAAATATATCAAAAGAAAGGAACATGAAACTAACCCCTCAAGTGTTATTTAACAAGTCTCTCTAGAAAAACGGGGTTTTGGCTTGCCTATTAATAATAAGCTTATCTAAAGTTGAAGGTGGCTCTTCCCTTATGATCCTTTCTTCTTCTTCTTTTTTTTTTTTTTTCCTTTTTCTTTGCTAATCTTCACAGACCAATCTAATAGTTGTATTGCATTCTCTCGTTGTTAGATTGAAATTCTATTAGGAATATTAAGAACAAGGATGTCATGTCCTAAATAGGGTCTAGAGCATCAATAGTTCTATCATATATGACACTTAAGTATTATACGCAAAGGCGCGGCTATCGTTAACTAAGTGAGTTCGTAACAAATTTTGAATTAAGAAATCCGTATTTAAATTTCATAAATAATCTCTCAGTGATACATTAAAAACTTCATAATATAAATATTAAGCACTTAGATTAATAACAAAACAATGTCCAACCTCTAAACATCTAGCTCGTCAAGTCTCTCACTAACATTCAACTCATAACCATCAAAGCATCGATATCAGCATCATCACCATCACTAGGAAAAAAGAAAGGAATGAGTGAAACCAAGTACAACAACAATACAAGCACACACGATATGAGCACACATTCCTATGCTAATGCATATGCGAAAATCATCGATTTATATCTTTAAATTAGGTGAGCAAATCAATAGTAGAACACCATACTTCGACAAATGCTATGGAATTTTGGGAATCTTAAGTAGTAGTAGCAACTACTCAAGGAGCTTATGTAGGCAGCCCGAGTACCTAAGAAATTCTAAGTAAATTGCTTCGTCTAGAATACAAAGTCATTACTCTTCTACCAGTTTATAATATAATGCAGCTCAATCGGTCCCATTAACGTGAGCCACACTATATTACTTCTTTTCGATCTAGATAGATATTACCCGATATTATTTGTCCTATCAGTTACCCACTGAGCTACCTTGATGTATCAATAATTATAAAAGTAGCCTTAACTATAGTATTGGCATCGCCATGCAAGGTTGTCGCTCTTCGACCGAATTAAATGACACTAGCACACTCAAGCAATTATTAGGTTGTCTTTAAGTATTAGTTTATTTTAAGATATCCATCCTAGCAAGCAACACTTAATTCTCTGTATACCTGTATTCAAGTAGAAATCCCACCACAAATAGATAATAGGTAATCTATAAAACAAGAATCTATATAAGGAAATTATCTTAAATAAGTTTAAAATTACTAACTCAATCATTTGTTCTTATTAGATTACATATTACTAAAGTCTTAAGTTACTGATACATAATACCTTTTCTAATATTATTCATAAATTAATATCAAGTTCTAAAGAAATTTTAGTTTTAAAATATACTATATATATATTGGAGTTCATTCAACTATTTATCTTAACCATCTAAGCTTATCTATATTGATTAATTCCTTAAAGCAATATTCCTAATATTAATTAAATAAACTTTCATCAAGTAAAATAACTCATTGAAGATATAATTAATCTATCCATATTCTTTATAACCTAACATTACCTTATATAAGCCATGGAACCTAAACTAACTTCTAATAAGCTTATTTCTTCTTATAACTGATTATTTATATCTATTTTATTAATTAGATTCCTAAAATCAAAATAATTAATTATTCATCTTACTTCATATTTTAATGTGAAAACATAGTATTTACAGTTATTCATATCTATTTAATTACAATCGACTTCATGTAACATCATCTTTAGTTTATATTTTATGAATTAAATCATGAACTAATAGTCAAGAAATCATCAATTGCACATGACTTGCATAAATTCCAGCATACATTCTTCAACATAAACTAATACTATTCATCATCCATTCTAAATCATCTAAACATTCTTATTTAATGTTGTTTCCTGTAATAATTCCTTAGCCTAAAGCTTTACAATTTAAAACATGAATTATTGACCAAGAAATCATCAATCACATTGGTCTTTACTAATTTCCAACACACAAACATTATCATAAACTAATATTAATCATTGTCTATTTCGAAATCAATAGATCTAATGTCAAATCAATGATTTCATTATTCAATCATTAATCATAGCAATGTAACACATGAATACAGATCATAAATTAGATAACTTACTTACTAAAAAAAAAAAAGACATAGTTGAACTACTATTACTATTATCAATTAAGGGATTGCTTGTTGTAGGAGCTTCTTAAGCACATATTTTCCTCCTCTTGATTCTTAATTATTCTAAGATAAAGTTGATATTAATATTGTGATTAAAAGATTACGAAATATAGGAAATTGTTCTTATCTTTTTTTTTCTCTTGATTTTTCTTGCGTAGATCTATAAATCCTCCGAGATAGAGTTATGTTTGTTTCTCTTCTAATAGAATTTAAAGTGAGAGTATTCGAGAGTGAACTTCTTGAAGAAGTTTTGAGAATGTGAGTAATAAGAGAAAAGAGGGAACTAAGACTTTTATATGAGAATGAGATGTCTTAAACGTATAAACCTTACATTTAAAATGGAAATTATTTACATGCTCTCATGTCTCGTATTGATTAGGTAAGTTACTACCTAAATTATCCTTTTTACCTCTTCTTACTTGTTTTATGACGTATTTCCCTTTTTAAATTATTTGCTCTCATACATATTATATTCCTAATTTTCGTATTATTTTATTTAATCTTAAAACTTTCCTTTTCTATTTATTAAATACTATTATTGTTGCTATTGATTGTTTTTATTATATATTTTATTCTAATACAATTGTTATTGTCTATTAATGTTATTATCTTTATATTGTTATGTAACTTATAAGAAATTTTTGAGTTATTTAGAAGGTGCATGGAGCAACACAAAAATCTAATAATATTGATTGTGATAGTGGACTCGAGCATACATATCATGGACTTAAGCATAATGATCAAGATACATAGCATATTGGCTCAAACTGCAAAATAGTCAACAGTTGATGAACTGATTTTCCAATTGAGATCAATTACAAGACCAACATTAGGTATAAACACTTGAAAAGTAGAAACAGAGGGGATGCTTGAAATAATACCCATAACTCAATTTTTTCTCTTCAACCTTTCTTCTAGGAGCTCACTGGTTTCTACAATACCCGATATTGGCAAGTGACAGCTAAGTAACATTGTACTAAGGATTGTTTTGATTAATTTGTATTGTCAAACATTAGATAGTGTCGTTGGATAATTAGGCTTTAGTTATACTTGGAATGTATTTGGACTGTGATATTAGGTCTCATTCATATATCTAATATTCAAAGCTATGAATGCTATTATTTAGTGCTTAATGGAGATTGATAGGGCAAATATGGAGGCATGCAGGATAATAAAATAAACTATACATAGTTGCAAGATCAAGTTCAACAATGTGGTACTAATATTGACAAATGGTCACAAGAAATGCAAGATTTCAAGATAGCAATGAATGAAAATATGAATACCATTCTTTAGCAAATACATGTTGTCAAATGTAAAATGGGTCTATGTAATGCCCAAAATCCATCTACCGAGGTATTGTCCGCTTTGACTACATGCTGCATGGTTTTGTTCTTTTGGTGCTAGTGCTTCCTAGAGGATAATCCATCTTGGGATTGCTCTACACAGAACACGCTTAACTTTAGAGTTCCAACGAACTCTAAGCTATTACACCAAAAGGTGTCTTTGTTATTAGAGTTCCATCATTTATATTTGAGGAGTATACTCCCCCACTTATAGAATTAATGCCCCTATAAATTTTATTAGACAAGTCTAGAACCATTTCATGTAATGAGGATACACTCCTCCACTTCCAGTAGTGAATTGTTCTAATACCACCTGTAATGCCCAAAACTCTATCCATATAGGTATTATCCTCTTTGGCTACATGTCTTATGGTTTTGTCCTTTTGGTACCACTGTTTCATAGGGATCACCATCTTGGGATTGCTTACACAAAGCACTATTAAATTTAGAGTTCCAATAAACTCTAAGTCATTGCACCAAAAGACGCATCTATGATTAGAGTCCCATCATCTATATTTGAAGGGTATCATAGCCTATCTCAACTTAAGGATAGATTTTATCTTGTTGAATATCAAGTATAGAGTTGATGTTGTTGAGAAACTACTGAAGAAGTTAAAGTGAACATGGCGGACCAACAATTGTATAAAATGTTTCCACAACATCTATTATGGAGTAATCCTTCGTTTTTAGTCATCCAATGATGTTTTTCTAGATTTATTGATGCAAAAAGAGTACATTTTCATCAATTCTTTTGATGTTCTTGAAGTTAAGAAATATAAAAGGGATGATAAACAACCAAAAGAATTTGCAATTTTTCCAGGAAGAACAAATTGGGTCAAGAATGAATGTACAAGTGAATTTTTTCTTTTATGGATTTTGATAATTTGGCTTAGGGATTTGTTACAAATCACAAACTTATTACCCAAATAATTTCATATATGGATAGCATAACATTATTTCTATTTCCTTACACATCATGGCCATGTCAAGAACATTTTAAGTATTATATTTAACAAGTTTTCTCTAGGAATTAGATGTGACAGCGAAGGGTTAAGAAGAATAGGATAAGACTTGGAACACAAGACTACCAAATTTCTTGACTACCCAAAATTTTTCCTTTACCCTTGAAGACAAGGTTGATATGGAGTATAATAGCAAGGTAGCTAAACTTCAAGGAGTAACGCAAAATTAGAAAAGTTTGCAGCAAACACAATTAAACATTTTGGTTTCTTTAGATATTTTAGGGGCTAAGATGAGTGATTCTTCTATGGAATCCACAAGCAATACAATAATCAATGCTATAATGGGCAAATGTTTAGCGGTCACTACAACTCCTTCCTCAATGCCATTAGAGATGTCACAATCAACTCTTTATATGGTAACCAGCCTCTACCTATATATGGCAATATGGTGCATAGAACTAATATGTCAGTTGCTAAGAATGATGAGTTGTAAATTTGAGGTGTTCAAATTGCCTATATTTCCTATCTATCTTAAGGGAAACGTTGAAGCATTTACAGGGTAGATAGATTAGGCACCAAGGACAAGTAAGTAGACAGATTGTTGTAACTTTTTGGATGCATTTCACTAGTGTCGGCCAAGATTGTTTCAATTTTCACCTTGAGGATGGGTGTTTGTCTGAATGAAGGAGCAAAATGTTATGAATATTGAGAACAAGGTGCATGAATAGAATAAAAAGTCCTCATCACAACATACCATCTTACTTTAAAAGATCTAATAATACTAATCATGATTGTGGACTGAAGCATACATATCATGGACTTAAGCATACAAGATCAAGATGCATAACATACTATCTCAAGCTACAAATCATTCAACAGTTGATGAACTAATTTTCCAGTTGAGATTAGTTGCAAGATTAACGTCAAATATAAATACTTGTAAAAGAGAAATAGAGGGAATGACCAGAAACAATACCCAAAACTCAATTCTTTCTCCATCAACCTTTTGATAAGAGCTCATTGGTAGCTATAACACCAATAACAAGATGAAAAAAAGGCAGCAAGAGTATCTATACTTGATATTGGCAATGACAGCTAAGTAACATTCTTTGAGAATTGTTTTGTTTCATTTGTATTGTAGAAGATTAGATGGTGTCATTGACTAATTGAGGTTGGGTTGTACTTGGATTGTACGTAGATTGTGATATTGGGCTTAATTCATATTCTCATATTTTGAGTTGTGAATGCTATTAAATTCACTTTTATTAAGCATGTGAATACTTCCCTTAATGTAAAACAGCTTCATATGGAAAGATAGAACAAGAATTTTATGCAAAGATTTACCTTAATGTCTCTATAGATTTTATTTCAAATATTATTTTCCTTATGCTCAGCTTAATAGAGGATTAACAATTCCAAAATATGCTCATAAGGGAGAAACGGGCAAGGTTTTTCATAAAACCATTAAACATGTGCCTTGTGGTTACAAGTATGCTCTGTTGATAGAATTATTATGGAAATTTACACAATTGTCCTAATTTAATTTGACCTGCTCTTCAATGGGAGGGGAACTAGGACAATGGAAACATGCAACCAAATGCAGTGAGTTTATTTTCCTTTAAGTCATATGTTATTTCCTTACCATTGCAAAAACAATTTTGACCCATTTACCATTTATAGAACTGACATTAAATATTTTATTATTGCGATCTTACCAGATGCACCAAAAAAAAAGGTAAACTATAAACCTACACATTTTTTATCGCTAAACCTCCAGCTTAGTGACTTATTAAGAGGAGATAACTGTTATGGAGCTATGATTGATTCCAAATAAAAGAAATAGGGATCGATTTCTTAAAACATAACTAATGATTTTTGAATGATATTGCATTTTAAGCAAGTAGAATGTAGATTGTTCCAAGATATTTTGATGATTACAAAGCACTATATTTTTTATCATTACAATAGGGAAGGGTGGGAATTGAACTTGGCACCTTCACTTAAGATATCAGAAAAGATATTATCAGATTACAATGCTGTTGGCACAAACCATTATATTAAGTATTAATAATGGTTTTGTTTAAATGTGCATCACATAAGTAACAAGAATACAAGAAGATTCATATAAATTGAAGTTTTTCTAAATATAAAAAAAAAAAGCTTTAAAGAGTTAGAAAAAGTTCTGGAGAATATATGAGATGTTTTAAGAGCTAGAAAGAGGCTTTGAAAATGTGGAAAGAACTTCTAATGTATCAAGAAGAAGTTTTGATTTCTTGTTTAAGAGAAAACAAGAACGAGAACTTGAACCAAAGACTACTAGAAAGAAGTTTTTGTCTTGTTATTATTGGTATAAGAATGAAAGTTAAAGCAAAAGTTCTACAAGAGTAAAAGTGAAGACATAAGAAAAACATCAATTTCTATCAATAGCTAACTCCATGAGTTAAATATATGGGAAAATTTATAACATAGGGGATCGACAATTAATGATAAATTCAAATCGACGATCAAAGTTCTAAATGGTTAAAAAGAGAGATGAAGGTTAAGTAAAGTGGCATAAGTGTCTAAAAAAAGGGATTAACATTTTTTTAGCATTACAAATGAACGTCAACATATTTTATAAGGTAAATTACATTAAAAAATATCAATGTTTAAGATTAGGTTCATTTAATGTGTCAATGTTTTGAGTGGTTAAAAAAAAGTAACAATGCTTATAGGGTAACTTTATTTAATATATCAACATTTTAGTGGTTAAAAAATATATCAATATTTGATAAAGTGAGATAAATGGGGTATCAATAATTGATCGTTGATGGAAAATTTAAGAGACTTAATTGAAAACTAATCCAAATGTTGATTACACAAATGAAATTTGTAGAACATTTATATCTCATTTGATACACTTTGCGAAACATTTATAACTCTTTTTAACTACTCAAAATGTTAATACTTTAAATAAATTTATGTTCAAATATTGTTATTTTCTTGTGTAATTTACCATATTTTATAATGACATAGTAATGATCTCTTGTTTGCACCATTTATATAACTTTGATATATTTTTCTTAAATTTAAATCATTAATACCTTTTAAATTTAACTTGAAACATCGTTTCTTTTTAATATACTTTTCTTTAAATATATCTAACTGAGTTATGATAAGATATTATTTTTATAAATTGTCACGATGATATTGTAATGAAGATTACCATGTCATCAATATTTAATCTTCAGAGCAAGATAAGAACAGATAAGAATATATCAAATTTTGGAAGATTTAAATTATCATATATTTTTAAGATTTGATGAGAGATTGTTAGAGTTCAAGTTAGATTATTATTACCTTAAGTTCATATTTATAAATAAAGATCACCGCAATTTTTAGTTTTAATCTCTACATGGTTACAAATCTTGGAGATAAGGTTTCAAATAAGAATCGTATTTTTTTTTTAATTCGTCTAAGTATTTTTTATTACAATTAGCACAAATTAGTTGCTAATTATGGTTTAAAAATTATTTTCATATAAGGTTGCACCAAAAGGTATTAACTTTTATATTAAGTTCATTTAGGGTATTACTATGGATAATTAAAAAGAAGAATCGATATTTTGCAAAGTCATCAAATAAGGTATTAACGTTTCAATTAGTTTTCAATTAAGTTTTCTTAATTTTCCTCAACAACCAATTATGAGTAGCCTTTTTTACTTACTTCACAAAATATAAATCCTCTTTTTAACCACTTGAAACTTCGATACCTTAAATAAATCTATAGGAATTTCCAATTTACCCCCTCCCTCCCAAACTTTTATTAAGGTGCGGATTCGCTTTTTTAACTTTCAAAGTAAGCATTTTGACCCCTTAAACTTTTAGAAATTGGCACAGCTAAGGACGGTTGTCATTTTCCATGAATTTTAGGGGTGTAAATCCGTATAATGATGAAAGTTTAGGAGACAAATGTGCACATATGTGAAACTTCGAGGGGGTTTTGCAACTCCATTTGTTTTGTTTTAACTGAAAACATTAAGTGTTCTTAACTGTGTTAATTTTTAAAAGTTTAAGGGATCAAAAAACCCAATTTAAAAGTTCAAGGAGCGAATCCACACTTACAAAAAAGTTTAGAAGAGTAATTTGCAATTTTTAAACATTCAAAATATTGATATCTTAAATAAAATTATCATTAAAGATTAATACCTTTCGATATAATTTATCATTTTCTTATACCATTATTCCTTGTCACATGCTTATTTTAGGTTGCTTCGGCCAACTTAAACATTGTGTTGATGGAGAGTTTACCGTTACCCTCACAGTATTATTGTTATTACTTATATTTAGTGTATATGTGTAGTTATATTGTAATGGTTATTGTTTATTTAGTGCATATGTGTAGCTATATTTTAAATGTAGTGTTGATTTTATTGGTCTTACTCTAATCTGATTGTATGGGAGGTGCTCCTGTTGGTATTGGTTTCTGCTTTTGTCATTCTTAATGCTTTAGAATAATTTTTTTAACAGAAGTAAGCTAACCTTAGTGTGCCATTAGTCGATTGGATATACCTGTTAGTTTTGTTGTTAGCCACTGCCAATTCATGTTGGGAGGTTTATGGCTTTAGGCTTGTTTTTGGAACTATCACTTGTAGTAATGGTTCCCGGCCAATTGCAATTGTCTACTTCCATGTTTTTATTCAAATGTTTTAATAATTAAGATTTACTCTAGAATTCTTGAACTGATGGTTTAGATCATATAAGGAAGGCATTAACCACCTTGATTATATTGATTAAATTCTAGTTTTACAATCGCTGTAAAGTTTGTTTTACTAATAAGCCTTCTAGACCAATTTGGAGCCAATTAGAGGTCACCTCTAAAATAGATCCCAAACCTTCAAGATACAATGCAATGAGCAATTATTATTGTGAAAGGTTTAAAAATTAGTCTCCTAAAAAATGACAATCTGTGTGTTATTAGATTACCCTCGGACTAACTAAAGTTACACACATGAACTTTTATTTGGAGAAAAGGTAAGTATACTTTGGCCCCATTTGTTTTAATGAAAATATTTTTCAAAAAAATATCTTTTCATTTTTTTCATATTTGTTTGAAGAAAAATGAGACAATTATTGGAAAATATTTTCCCTTACTTTGAAAAATATAGACTTATTATAGCTTATTTTTTGAAAAACAACTTATGAATTATAAAAAATTAAGTTATTTTTCCATCGATTTACAACCTTTATCTACCAATCATTTACTATCTATAAATATTTATTATCAAATTTTTAATATTTTCCTTTAAATAGATTCATTACTCATTATAAAATATTTACTTTTAAACTTTTTTATAATTAAAAAATATAAGTTCCCTTGAAGTTATACAAAGGAAGAAAACTATTTTCATAAAATTAGTAAAAAATTTAAAAATATGAGATTGTTTTTATAAAAAACCCTTTTCAAGAGAAAACATTTTTCATTTTCATATAGTTTTCCTCAAAACAAAGGCACCTTATTTTGGGACAACTTTTATTAACTTCTCAATTCGTAGTGTGTTTGGATTAGGGATGTAACCAGATCATGTTTTAGACAAGTTATATGAATCTGAAACCTAACCTACTATCTTATAGGATCTACTAAACCTGACCATATAACCGTCTAGGGTCTACAAAACCTGACTCTATAACCTTATAGGGTTTTCATACTATATCCAAACTCACCTTATAGGTTTGATTTAGAATCCGAAGTCAGACCCTATAATCCTTTTTTTTCAACCTATTTTTTGAATTTTAATAACAAATTTAAGAAAAAGCGATACTTCTGACACAAGTTTCCTATACATTAAAAAATGAAAAGATGCATGTGGAATTGATAGATAATGTTTCAAACCACATTCGATATATAATATTTAAACACATAAATATATTACTTTTGTCATTGTATAATATCATAAAAACATGGTTAAGTTAAATCTCCCGCAATGACTAAAATATAACAGACAACAAATAATATTAATTTACACAACAAATATGCCTTGAACAAAATTTAATAAAAAGTTCTAATATCCATAATTAATCTATTAGACATAAAAGAAAAAAAATCATTGAGAGATAAAAAAGATGGTAGCTCATTCATATCTTCTTTCTTTTCCTTATATTTTAGTAATATTTTTGTATATTTATTTTTTAAAATTATAATATCGAGTTATTGAGTACCCATCGGGTTTATTTTATAATCCAAACTTGGGGTCTGTTTGGATTGTCTGTTTTTCATCTGTATCTGTATCTGTATCTTTTTTTAAAATAATATGTGTAAATATATCTGATTTGCATCTAAATTTTATCTATATTTGTTCTATTTGATCTTTTGATGAGAACTGTCAATTTTTTTTTTATCTATATCTATTTCTTGATAAATAATTTGTTAGAAAAAAGTTTGAAAAAGTATCTATATCTACCGGAAAAAAGCCAA
The DNA here is from genome assembly GCA_024138025.1 of Combretum micranthum. Classification (NCBI taxonomy): domain Eukaryota; kingdom Viridiplantae; phylum Streptophyta; class Magnoliopsida; order Myrtales; family Combretaceae; genus Combretum; species Combretum micranthum. The sequence continues at coordinate 1,330,806 of JAMXBD010000092.1, read as the reverse complement.
AACAAACAGACCCTTGATCTTAAAACCCTATAAAGTTTATAGGGTTTTTACTATATTGAGTGAATCGAAGATCTTATAATGGTCTACCCAGTTGCATCTCCTGTTTGGATGCACCCTACACGGAAGAATACCTATTGAAGTAGTATATAACCATGCCTGTCCGTCTTCTTCTTAATATTTATTTATTCTTTTTTTTTTCTTTTCTCTCATTGCAATGGGAACTAGAAAGATTTTTCTTTTATTCTATTTTTTTATATAATTTTTTGCCAGCTAGAACGAGACAGATTTACTATGTGTTTAATTGTAACTGAGTACATAAATCACTAGCAAAGAGAAGGGCCCATTCATAGATGTATATTTATAGCTTCGAATTTACGGCGTATTGTCTTTGCATGCTAACCAAATTTGAACAAATAATCATGCATTAATTCTAAATCAAAATATTTGGGTCTTTCTACTGGAAACATCTTTTAAGACAAAAAATTTAATAAAACAAATATGAATCGTGTTTGAACAACCAAGGTCAACATTAGCCTCAAGCCCGATCACGATCTCATCCTTGATAGGTCATCAGAATTCGGAACCTCGATTATTGCATCTACTAGAGCAACCTACCCATAGTCCCATATATTTTTGTTGGTAATGTCCATGGTTGCAGCTATTTTTACTACTTCTGCACGAGGAACGAATAGCCAGGCTTAGGTGTCATTAGTTTTATCATGACCTTCTGCTCGACTCATGATTTTTAGGATTTTTAGTCTGAAAATTATACCAGCTATAATAATGGTCATAAATATAATATTAAAAAATTAATGCAATTTCTATAAATATCCACTTATTGTGAAAAGTAAACTATTTAATCACCCGATGACCAAAAAAGAAAAAAATCTATTTAATCACCCTCTTCACCTTTCAATGATTCTTAGAAAAAAAATTTATTTGTACTAAAACAAACAGAATTCAATTAAGCTTTCGGAAGTTTGAAGTCTATTCATTTAAAAATTTATCAATTTTGAATTAGATTGAATTTTTCATCATGTCTAAAATTTAGACTTAGGTTTAGGTTCTGTTGCTTGCTCGAATTTGATAGACGTTAGATTAGGATAGTTTGGATTTAGACTCGCGAGAAGGGACTGATGCTTGCAAAACAAAAAACTTAGTTTGTGGCGTGTTGAGTATGAGCTCGGCTTGACTACTTTGATGCTTAAGTTAATGATCATCATAATAAGTCCATAGATCGAATGTAAGTAATTAATTGAGTGCGACAAAACCATTCTCGTGAAGGATAGGCGTAGACGACATCATGGTTAGGTTCGGGTCTGGAATTGGACCAGAACCACCGATTCTCTGCTCAAAAAAAAGTGGAACCGGATCCTTAGGAGCTAGTCTGGTTCCCAGTTCTTAGAAGACACCAGTTCCCATGGTTCAATTCTGGTTCAAGAGGAACTGAGAACCGTGAAATAAAAAATCAATTAACTAATTTACTTAATTTAAGTAAGAAAAAAATGTAAAATAAATTTTTAATTTGACATAATATCGACTCTAACAATAAATTTTTATAGTATTAGTTAAAAGAAATTTTATAGTTATGTATTTATTTATATATAATCACTTGTACATTTTTAGTTGTCGTACTAGCAATATGATATAATAAAATATTCTAGATACAAACAAGTACACATTGTTAAGAAAGAAAGTCTACATTGGTTAGAAGTCGACATAAACTTAAGAACATATGATGTCAAATATATTTATTACTTGTGTTGTTAATAACAACGTATTAAATGTTGTGAATAAGAAATCAATTTATTATTATTATTATTGCAAAAATAGTTTTAAATTTTTTTAATTATAATTTATTTTTTTTTTAAATTTTTATGACATAGAGCCATGGGAATCGTCAGTTCTTAACCGGTTCTTAAATCGGCGATTTCAAAACTATCGGATCAAGCTGTTTATAGGGGTGGAACTGTAAGGATCCGCCATAACTAGCAAGTCCTTTGCAGATTCGAACCCACCATCCTTAGGCCGGTTCTCGCTAGCGACGAGTCAGGTCGTTTCTCAGTTCAAAACTGTCCCATGATGATATCTAGATAGGCGAGTATTTATAGGTGATCTGCTTAGAGGTTGTAGATATCATGGGGTTATGGATGAGTGTGTGAGTAGATGATTGACTGCAGTAGTGAAGAATTTGGGGTGAGCCCACTATCCCATTATTGGATGCCTAGTCTAATCAGATGATACATATCGAGTGGTGAGTGAGGTGGGGTTGCTGAGTGTGGGTCATTATCATCTAAGTAAGGCTTTATATTTAGAATTTTGTCGTCAAGGCGTGCGCCTAACAAGGCAGCTTAGGCCATTTGTCCATTGAAATTGGCTCGAATAGCTCATGCTCCAATTGAGACCATCAACGGGTCCTTAGATATATAAGTTTTTATTTTAAATTCAAGCTTAAACTTGACTTGTATAGAATTTTAGTTGAATTTGAGCTAAGCTTAGAATGATCTCAATTCAAATAACACTCGAGGAGCTTAGTTTGCATATAGTTTTAGGATATGAGATAAACTTAAATATAAGAAGGTAAGGATACAAAATTAATAATTATCTAAATAAATAAATGAATGGAGCATGTAATTAAAAGCAAAAAATTATATGAATTAAGTTTTTCATATATTTTTATCTACATAACTTTAAAAAAAAAGACGAGTTGCGGAATATGTTTATATATTTATATTAAATAGAAATTAGTTTTTGTTTTACATATATATATATTATATAACATAATGTATAACTTACGAGCTTTTCCTCATGAATATAAAGGAAATTTACATGTGAGCCTAAATAAATTGACTTTTGAGCTTAAACGAGAACATGAACTCGACTCATTTGAATAAAGAAATTTTATTTTGAGCTTTAGCTTACATTGTTTACAAGTTGTGCTTGAGTTGAGCGGGATTTAAAGCAAATTGAACTCAAGTATTAGTTTCTTTACAATCTAGTAATATTAGATGTTATATGTTTGGATATATAGTGAAAAGTACTAATATTATTTAGTGATAGTGCATAAAACTTTTAAAAATTACTACATGCAACTAATATCCTTTTTATATGCTGGCTTAGAGACAACAGGACTATCCCTTGTAAAAAACCATCCTTATAATAATTTCTTTTTATCATTTTTTTTATCTCTATTGTAACTATGGTTTGTTGATGTAGGAATTTTTTTCTAGTTCTTTTTATTTTTATCGTATCCTTGTTGGGGATTAGCGAAAGAGAACAAAGCTTTTTACTTTGTTTAACATGATTATGTTTTGCTAGTACCATTACATTTCTTTCCTCGTTAGCTTACCTTTTCCTCTCCCCTTTATTACTAATTAACATGCATTCTTCTTTAATTCAGTGCATGGAATACGTAGAGAAAATTAATTCGAATATAACGGAAGTGTAATTATATGAACTATTATTCCTTAATTTTAAAATAAAAATTTATAAAAATATTTTTTAATATTTAGCATATAATGAAATATCACAATAACAATTTTACGGGAATGGGCTGGTTATTTCAGTAGAGAGAGAGGCGCAACAGTAAGATACTAAGACACAAACTTTGTTCATCTTCGTGGGTCATGTGACCTAATCTGACACTCTCAGTCATCACTGTTTGTCGGCACTTCATTTACCAATCACCGTTACACACTCTCTCCCTCTTTCTCTCTCGTGATCCTCCCGCCATTAAAACCCCCAACCCAAAGCGCCAAACCAAACCACCCCAACAAACCCAAAAAATGGCCAACGCCCAACACCACACCCTTTCCTTAACCCTCCTCTCTCTCTTCTCCCTTTTCATCCACCACATCCCATCCCTCCAGGCATCCTCCCACGACTACCAGACGCATTGTCCAAATCCATCCTATTCTTCGAAGGCCAACGCTCGGGTTACTTACCCCAGGACCAACGTCTCACTTGGCGTTCCAACTCCGGCCTCAGTGACGGTTGGACTTACAACACCAACCTCGTTGGTGGGTACTATGATGCCGGTGACAACGTTAAGTTTAATTTCCCCATGGCTTTCACGACCACATTGTTGTCGTGGAGTGTGATTGAGTTTGGCGACTTGATGCCTCCTAGTGAGAAAAGGAATGCTCTCGTTGCCATCAAGTGGGCCTCCGATTATCTCCTCAAGACCGTTTCCCAACCCAACCGGATTTTTGTTCAGGTGACTGCAAATCATTAAAAATAGCTTGCCGGGTGCAGTTTTTTCAAAATTTTAAATTTTTTCAAATCAATCCTGAATTATTATAATTAAGTTAATGAAATGTTTTGCATTGCTCATTTCTACATTGATCATGACTTATTGATGATTAATATTTATATATTATTATTAAATTAGTAATTGCACTAATTAGATATATATCGATATAAATAAGTGGAGTTTCTTTATGAACTCTGATGTGACTTTCTAGTTACTAAAATCGTGAGCTTTTGACTATGCTTTTTTTATTCTCGAAATCCGTTATTCTACTGTATTTAGTATTAAATTTATTAAATTCCACTCCTTTTTTTTTTGTCCTGACTGCTAGAAAGGAAAACTTATATAAAAAGTTTACTTATGGATTAAGGTTTATATATCGAGATAATTGTTGAAATTGAATCGACTACCTATAAATACTTATAATACGATTTTATTATCCAAAACTTTATAAATTACCTTAATCCAATTGTCCAACTTGGTCGACATTTATCATGACTTAATGAAATAGAGTTGAGGAAAAGGAGAGTCAGGGTGAGGCAATTTATGGCCCCATTCATTGGAAAAATGCAAAATAATGACAGCAAGTACTGAGAACCGAGAAGTATGGTTGTGTCATGCGTCGTCACATTTATTCCATTGTTCCACGGGCGTTGTCTTTCGTTGGACACTTTGGACCCCACTTCAAGCCCTTCCTACGGCTGGGAAATCGAATTTTGGGACACTACACTACACTACACGTCGTTTTATTTACGTGAGATTGCCCCATCTACGAATCTTTCTTTTTACATTATAGTTGCACATTTTTCTAACTTTTTAAAGGAATTTCGCTTTAATGGAATTATAAAAAAAATGAGATAGGGATAATTATTTTTACAAATTTAAATTCCAATATCATGTTTGGATATGCATAAATGAATTGAAATAAATAATGATTTATATTTCATTTTTATTTTATACATGGAGGGTATTATCTATATTTATCATTAGAATTTTTTTATAAATGGAGATTTTATTCTATTCCTTCTTGATATATTTAAATATGAAATGAATTTTTTATTCACTCACTAATTCAATTTCATACTTTCAATTTCAATCCACTTCATTTCATTCTAAATAATTTTTGTTTACCAAACATGACATTACAATCATTAATAACATAATACATTTCAACCATTTTTTTTATGATGAATGTTTGTTGTCTCAAAATTGATGTTTCAATTGTGTCCCATCAATTGTAATATGAAATGGGTTTAAAATTATCATGTGTTTAATCTCGACTAGTTGGGAGAGTGTTAGGACAGCAAAAATGGAGATAGCAAATTTTTATCCTTTTGTGACATTACTTGTCGATGCTTCACGGGTCCTTTTTACTAGTTTGTATTTGCTTCTTCCAAAGTTCAAAGATTTAAAATCTTACTCTTTAATAAGATTATGCAACCAGGCATTTCCCGGAAAGTCTAAAGACTCTTGTTTTGTTTAACGAATCGAGACACGCAATTTCCTAATTTGTACAAAGTACGAGAATGTAATCAGTATGTAATGAATGGTACTGGTTGGCGTTTTGGTCTTTTCAACCCCTTTTGAGCGTTTCTCTTTAGATTGGGATGAAGAGGATGCTTCAAAATTTACTTGCCACGACAAGAAATGAGTGTAACTATTATAATAAACCAAATTTCGATCAGGATTTTGCCCACATTGTCATGCGTATGACACCCATGAATAAAATTCATTACAGTTAATTGTATTTTTTCTTTTTTTCCTTTCCTTTCACATCTCGCAAAGAAGCAATAAAGCTTGTTGACAACTGGGCAAATTGGTTAGAACTTTAAAGCACATGAATGGACAGTATGAGGATATACTTTTATTTTATTTGCTTTCTTGACATACGCATTATTGGACCTCCTTTTAACCGAAAATACCCGTGAACCCCATTAGATGCCTTTCTTCTTCTTCATTTTTTTTTTTTTTTTTTGGGTTTTATGCTTTATGTCTCATGCCTATATTTCATTTCCAAATAACCAATCATCTCTATATCATCATGCTATACAAATTTTCAATAATTTAAACTTGGACGGCTGGCATAATTGTTAGCTTAATAATCACACGAACCATGTCAAATGTAGTTAAACTTCTTAGTTATCCAAGCATTTTCCTCTAGGTAAGATGGGTTGTACGTAGAATTAACTATAAAGTTCACGCTCCACTGATTTTGATATTTAGGAGAGCGGGATCCACATGCAGTCTTATTTTTTCATGAACTCTACTATATGCTAATAAATTAATGGAGGATACACAATAAATAAATGAATAAGACTCATTCAATTGTATTGGTTAAAACTTTTGCAATTATACCACTTTGATTGGCTGTGTGCTGGGTCTACTTTCGGCAATAATGTGTTATGTACGATGCTTATGGTATTAAGTAAAAGTTTGGTGGATTTATCCTAAGTAGTTGGGACACTTTTTCAATAGGTGGGTGATCCAAGCGTAGACCATAACTGCTGGGAGAGACCTGAAGACATGGACACACCAAGAACAGTTTATGCAGTAGATGCACCTAACCCAGCATCCGATGTTGCTGGCGAAACAGCTGCTGCTCTAGCGGCTTCATCAATGGCATTCAGGTCATCGGACCCGGGTTATGCCGAGACCTTGCTGAGAAATGCTATCACGGCATTTGAATATGCAGATAGCTACAGGGGAGCTTATAGTGACAATTCGAACATTCGTGATGGTGCATGCCCCTTTTACTGCGATTTTGATGGGTATCAGGTAATATATATCTGAACTGTTTTATAGAGAGATTTGCTTTTGACCCAACAATTGATTGCATGACGTATGCTATGTTGGACAGTTTCTTATAGATTATGAGTTCATTTGGTTTACATGACAAAATCCTAATTTCTCGTTCGGTTGTTATCATGGATTTGGTACTGGACAATAACCTTTAAGAAGACTGGGTAAATTTCAAAGAAAAAAAACATAGTACCATATCGAGGATGAGACAAATCTTGTTATTGGACAATTCAAATTCATTGATAAGTAAAATCTTTTACAATATTCTTGGTTGTACTTGTGTATGCAACAATGAATAGTATAAAAATTCTTATCTACTATCATGTATACTAAATGTGATAAAAATAAATTATACAGCTAATTACGAACATTTTAAAAGGTTATTACTAATTTAATGTCATTCAATATATATGATAAAACTTGTGTGCTTATCCTAAAAGACAAAATTAGTACATGTGAGGCAAAGAGCAAACTTAATGCTTAGTCAATGTCAGAGGCATATCTAGGGTTAACTGTTAATTACCGCCTGATTGATTAATGTTTGTATTAGAATATGATGACCCCCAGGAAGCAATTTGTCTTAATTGTCATATTTAAATGTCCCTTGATGGGGTTCCCTAGAGAAATACCCTTAAGCCAAATTAAATGTTTAAATAAACCGACGGAATCTGATTTGTCGTTTTGCTTCATAGGGTCCCTTGAAGGGGATTTAATTAGGAATATGTTAATATATTACCTTTTAAATCTAATTTGGTGCTTTGTTTTAAAAATTTATTTATTTTCTGACAGGATGAGTTGCTATGGGGAGCAGCATGGCTGAGGAGAGCAACCAAGCTGACACTTACCTTAATTACATACAAATCAATGGAAAAACTCTTGGTGCTGATGACAACATTAATGAATTTGGTTGGGATAATAAGCATGCTGGTCTTAATGTCCTTGTTTCTAAGGTCAGTTTCCAAAAAAGATTAACAAAATTGTCGTTAAATTTTTTGATAATTACCTTTCAAGTCCATAATTTGGCAATAAAGCCTCAAAATTATATGTAAATTTCATTTTAAGACCACAGTGAATTGTTTTCACTTTTTTTTTTTTCAATTTTTTTTAGTTTTTATTTTTTTTTCTACTTATGATTATAAATACTTTTCTCTCCATCCAAACTTGATATCTCAAGTTAGAATCTATTAGAAAATCTGATAATTTTTCCATCCATCAAGACTGTAGGATAAAGTTATCGCTTCATTTATATACTACAAAATTTAACACAAAGATTGGTTTTATTTTTATTTTTATTTTTTTTTTAAATTGTCTTTATCAATACAATAGGTTATGTATTTGATAGAAATGAGAATGGCATGAAAACTTGTCTTGTATTATTTTGGATTCTTTATCTGATTTATTGAACGTTAGCTATTCCTAATTTGCTCATCTAAGGGTATGCTAAAGGTCTAGCTATAATTTATTCATTAATTTTTTCAAACGAAATGGTTGGTTTTAAAAGAAGAACATGAAATAAAAAATAAGAAAGTGAACAGAACAAAGATTTGCCTGCAGAGTTTTGTTTTGTTTTGTTTATTATAGTCAGAAGAACCAATTTGATCCACATTTGCAGGAGTTCCTGGAAGCCAACATGTATTCCCTCCAATCCTACAAAGCATCAGCCGACAGCTTCATGTGCACACTAATACCAGGATCCACCTCCACACACATTGAGTTCACCCCTGGTGGCCTCATTTACAAACCTGGTGGCAGCAACCTCCAGCATGCCACCTCCATCGCCTTCCTCCTCCTCGTCTACGCGGACTACCTCTCCCGAACCGGCCAATCCGTTAACTGCGGGAACGTCTACGTGGGCCCCGCCTCTCTCCGGCAACAAGCCAAGCGCCAGGTTGACTACATTTTAGGAGACAATCCTAAGGGCATGTCCTACATGGTTGGTTATAGCAACTACTATCCCCAGAGGATCCACCACCGCGGATCATCCCTACCTTCCATCAGGGACCACCCCAATTCATCGCATGTAAAGAGGGTTCAAGCTATTTTAATTCCTCGGACTCTAACCTGAATGTCCTTGTCGGTGCGGTTGTGGGCGGACCTGGCGAGGACGATATCTATGAGGATGATCGGGTTGATTTTAGGAAGTCGGAGCCAACTACATATATCAATGCTCCTTTTGTTGGGGTGCTAGCTTATTTTGCTGCAAATCCTAATCCAAGCTAATGGAAGCACCACACAAAGGGGAATCAATCTAAAGCAATTTATAAGTTCTTGGGTAATTCAAGTGCATCACTAGCAAAGTGTGATGTTCTTTAGTGATATGGATTTAATTTAGTCACCATCGAAAATGAGTGGACAAAGAATGTAAATAGCCAAATCATTTTGCGGTGTTTGTGGAAAATGGTCACGTAATAAAGGTCTGTAGTTGCCATGATTAAAGGGCACTAAGATTAGGATTATGTGTCTCTCATCTTGGGCAAGGCAAAGATTGAAGAGGCTTCCTAGGTATTGGATTGTTGGTGAATTATTGTCACAAGAACTTTTTTTGCTTTACATAAGGTTGTTGGACTAGCTTTTTCATATCGTTCCTTTCTTCTTTATCTATTTAGTTCTAATATTTTTCTTTCAGTATTGCATGTGTCTGGACACTGAGAAATATTATTTCATTAGACTACTCATTAACTTAAATGGGTTTCTGAACCTAGTTAGGTACTCAAGATTGGCTCATTACATAAAGGATATCTATTCACCAAAAGTCAAGCAGCTCATGAATAGTTCAATTGTAATCCTATTTTAAGATAATATTCGGTAAAAATTTTTATATTAATTTCAAAACAATACTTGATAACATCTTTAATATTTACCTTTGAAATATGATTCATTAATAAATTCTTCAAAAGAGAACTCAGAAGGGCAGATTTCTACAAGAAACTTAGGGCATAAAGCAAGCAAATTCAATGGAGAGAGAAGATATAATTATGATGTGTAATTGGGAGAGAAAAACAAATTGACATCTGAATACCACGAGTTTTTGCTTTTTGGCCACCATGATTATATGTGCACATCGTACGGTTGAATACATACACATATATGTGTAGATATCATATCCGAAAAATGAAGTAAATTGTATATTCATCAGTATAGTATAAATTCATTTGTTAAGTGTGGATAGCTTTCTAAACAATAACTTGTAGCTTCCTGTTGATGATTTGCACTTCTTTTAACTGTCGCTATTTCAATGTTATTGCTTTTTATAGGCTTTCTAGCTAGATATATGGCATGGTTTGGTTCTAAATCGGTGTTGGGTTTCTATAGGTTTTAAGATTTATAAAGATCAAATCTTTTGCAGTGGAATTAAAAAAGAAAACCCTAATCCAGTATCCATGTGTTTTGATTAGATTAAAACAAAACAAACAATTCAAATTTATGCCTTTAATCTTGAAGCGTGAAATCAATTGGCAAATCGAATATGTAGGTATCGCGAATTTACAATCTCCTCTACGATATCCACATGAACGAACACTCCTTCAAAAGATATTCACGTGCTAGCGTTATCTAGAACACTTGTAAATCTAATCGTGAATATTTTACTCATGACTCTCGTGCCTCTTTATTTTAAGGTCATAGAATTTTCTGTACGTCTAATGTTGACAACACATTCCATTAACCCTAAAAGAAACCTCTTATATCTTTTTTATAATAATGTCAATATGAATAATGACATTAGTTTTCTTAATCTTATTAAGGATAAATTAATTATAAATTAATTCATTAACATAAGAATTCCTATTCCAATTAGGAATTATTATTATTCTTAACGAATCATATTTATTTATTATTCTTAACGAATTAAGATTAATTGTAAATAAATTTATTATTCTCGCTGGACTTATTTAAATTTAGTTCATGATCCATTTTTGTTTATTCTTTTGTGTTTGATCCTGTAGATTCACTTAATGTTGGTCATTGACCTAAAACCATTTTTGTCGACAAAACATAAGCGACCTCTAGTAAGATATTATGTTTACCCAAATTAAGTGAAGATTGGTGATCCGATTTTTACTTAGTCCATAACTTATGTCATTATTTTTTTATCATATGATACCTAGATTGAACATAAGATATGGATAGTGTCATCTTTATATCGTTCAATTTTATCATTCTCAATCTCCAAGTGAACTGATAAAACAATTTATATTGATCACACTATCAATTCATTTGAACACTGATATGTATTTCTCAGTTTCACTTATCGAGGGGTCTAGATATATCTCTCTCTCATAATGAGAGGGACAAATCTTACCTTAATCACTCAACTTCCTCTACATTATTCACATTACGCTTAATCTCAACCTTTATAATTATCCGATTAAAGACAACATTTGATTGAGTCGAATCATAGTGTTCCTCATGTTGGAACATATGGTGATTTCAGGTCTAAGGATACATTGACATTATTTATTGTGAGAATCACTTATGATACTAATTCATGTAGTGATCTCATAGCGGATTAGTCTAGTACATAGTCCTATAATATGTGCTTATGGTTTGATTTGTATCCTCATACAAATAGATATTAAATGACTATCAAACAAAAACTCATAATAGATTTAATTCATTATCACTCCCATAATAATAAGCATCTAGGGATATTTGGAATAATTAAATTATTCATGGATCTTATTACAAAATAAACATGCAAAACAATATAATAGAAATGCCTCTGTATCAATAATATATATAAATGATAATATCCAGTAATTAGCCTAGGGCACAATCACTAACAACCGAGAGTCGAATAGAAGCCATCACTAGCGGTTCCAAAATCGGAACCAGATAGGTTGGCTAGTTATAGAGCCGGCTGAGGAACCACCGATTTTTTTTGTTCCTAGGCGGTTTTACAGCCTAAAAAAGAATAGAACCGGTAGTTTCAATCGATTCTATTAAAAAAAAAGAAAATTAGAGAAAAAATTTGAAACATTATATTAAATATATAATTCTTAATGTTTATAATAATAGTAAAATTTATTATGTATTTATAATATTTAATATGTTATTATCAATAATACAAATATAACATAAAATCACATATAATTTAGTCTATATAAACTCTCATAAAAGAAAAATTTATTTCCTTAATAACATTATACTATTTTTGTATTATAATTTTCTTTTTATCATTTAGAATATTTGGCAATTCCATACTACTAACTATAATTGATATTCGTTGTATTTGTATATAAATAAATGCGGATTCTAAATAAAATTTTGGTTAAATAATTTAATGTTTTTAGATGTAATAATCCATTATTTTAAGTTTAAAATTCATTTTATTAAAAACTAAAATTTATCTATTTTTATTTAAAAAACGATCATTCCAAAACTGAAACTGAAAATCGTTGGTTTTATAGAATTGGACCAAAACCGTGAGAGATGGTTCCAGTTTCGATTTCCGATTTTCAAGACCTGAAATCGGTGCTTCCGTTTTTGGATTTCGGTTCGATTTAGTTTTGGAACTATGCCTATGTTTATTTCTAGCAAGATTTTAGGATTTTCAATGATGGTTGGAAAATAACTTATATTTTTAGAGAATACTAAAAGGTGAAGACATGCGTTAAGAGTTTTAAAGGCCAATTCATAACTATGAGAATTTATTTGAAATTATCTAAAAAAAGCTATATTCAGTACGTGGCGGTCGTATTGAGAAATAAAAAGACATGTCTTCTTCACTTGACATGGCATTGCCGCTCCACACCGTCGGTCGAAATCCGTCTTCAAGAGTCCAAAAAATATGGCTTTAAGATGATACTGTGTTCTCTTTTCATAAATATTGCACCACATGAACCATCCTGACAATGGACGTGGACATCAAACAATTCATGTTGGCTCATAAATTTTGGACCATTTGTTTTATATGTTTTTTCTTGAGGATGATGATTAGGTGCATTTGATTCATTAGTTTAGTATCGGTTTAGTATTTGTTTCATGTCTGTTTCAATGGGATTATTTGTAAAAAGCAAATATAGATAAAAAATAAATTTTTTTACTCATAAACAGATTTTACGAATCGTATATAATAAAATATAGATACAGATAAAATATAAATAAAATACAGATAAAAAATTAAAGAATCATTATAAAGAATTCTATCCTTGAGCCTCGATGACCCTAGTAAGGTTTTCGAAAGTGGATAAAGAAATTGAATAATGAAGATAGGTGGTTAATATAAGTAATACCGTGAAGAATTTTATTAATACTTTACTCGTAATATCCAACATTCTTTGCTCTAGTACCAACAAGTTTTAGAAACCTAGATTTTAAATGGAATAAGTTAGCCCCAAACCATTCAAGTGTGGTTTCATATTTATTAAAAAGTTAATTTAAGTTTGGTTTCATATTTATTAAAAATTTAATCCGGGGTCGTTGAGCTTAATTTTAAGCTCATACACCTCAAATGACTTATATTAATCTCGATCTTCATCTTATTTTGGGTCGAATAGCTTATGAATATAATCATATTTGGTTTGGTATTTATTGTATATTAAGATTTATCCAAGGTTAGTTATTGTCGAGTTTTAATATAAATTAACTTTTTTAAATAATATAGTTTGAGTTTAACAATAATAAGCACGGATAAATAAAATGACAGTTCGACCTGAATACGAGCTAAAACTTTTTAAGTTCATCCTAGATTTGTAACCTTTTTTCTTTTTACCTTGATTTGATTCATTTATAATCCCAATAAAAATACTCGACATTAATGTCTCTATAAAAGATATAAGATTCGGGAGTTTGTAGGATTAGAATATTTTCACATAATGTTGGTCTTGTTTAGTATTTATTTGGTATTTGTTTAAATCTAGGTGATTGTAATAAAATATTTATAAATAAAAAGACAAAAACTTTTATAAAAACATATTTAGTGTTTTTATAAATAATTACACACAAGCACATGAGACTACAAGTAAAAGGAAAAAGAGAAGCTCAATGCGTTATTTTAAAATTATAAGTTAGTGGAAGAACATTTTGAAAATTCAATAAATTTATTTCAATTTAACTAATAGTGTTATGGTATATTTATAATTACCGGTATATTTTATCATGAAGAGTCATTTTATTGTACTTGTATTGTATGTACATCTAATGTACAAAACTGCTTGTGTCCTGTTCCATGGTTATATTTTTTCAATCCTTTTCCCATTTTTCATGTAAACATAGGTTTTCTTATATACCTTTGTTGTCGGCAATCCTGTTATCCTATCCATGTTCTATTCCCTACGTACGCAAAATTGGATTTGCATCGATTAACGTAATTTGAGAACTATTATCAATCTTTATCACGGGCTTAAATCCGTGACTGGATTTGTCATTTTCCTTGTACTATTTGTCTCCACAGAATCGTATTCTTCTGGGACTGAATTTGTTGTATTATCAATGGGCGGATAACATGAGAAGGTTCATTCTCTCATTGCCATGTCTGGGTAACTCCAGCGTTTTCCATGTGCGGGTTCTTACAAAAATTGTTTATAAATCAAGTGATAAAATGGCCTCAAAACATAAACATAAGTTCATTTAATATAAAGCACTAATATTATATTGTACCTATGCTGAAATTTAGTGGAGTGTCACTATTTTGTTAATAATTTTCAGAATGTGTCACTATAAGGAGGAAATACTTGATTTTTGCTTGAAATTGATTTGACCATAAACGACTCGAGTTATAGCATCTACTTAAGTGGAGCTACTTAACTAGTTTACTAAGTTAACCATGAGCCGTAAGCTATTGATCAAAGGCTATAGTATAATCAAGTTTGGCCTAGCTTAAATTTATATCTAATTTAGATGAATTCAAGTTTTAGCATAAATTTACTTTTAAGTGACCAAGTTTAAAAGACATTAGTTGAGTAAAGCCTTAACTTTATGAAATAACAAGTTGGTTCGAGTTCAAACTTAAATTTTCAACCAATTACCTACTCTTTTTGATTCCTTTATAGTTGCAATAACTTACGAACTAAGACTAACTGCAAAAAGATGAAAATAAAGATAAGCTAGCATCTATAAGGTAGTTAAATTAAAAGCTAAACCTACAATCCCTACCTTGGATAGCTCTATAATTCGAATTTTTTACATCCATCCATTCTTTTGTGAGATGCAATATTCACCCTCGAATCTACCTAAACCATATATATATATACGGTTATTGGTCCAATTGTGGTACCTACACTATCAAAGTAATTGCCTCATAGAATGCAATTATCAAATTATAAGCAGCTAACTCCTCATCTAACATTTCCAAAGATGCATGAATATGGTATTTCTCCCCCAAAACTAGTTGAACTCATTAATTACCATCCTCCAAGGTAGTTGAAGCCTTGAAGGATTAACTCAAGTTTCACTCATGAAGATAACATGATGCTGACTTTTACGATCCTAATGAAGCCTCTCAACAGTTGAGCATTCAATTATTGTGTTTCACCCACCTATATTCAATGTGCATCACGCTTGACTAGCCATTCTTGTCCCTCACCAACAATCTTGGGCTTCGACACCGTACATCCGTGATCCAGCTCGGGTATGTGTTCATGGTCTCTGCCCATAAAATCGTTTCAATCTTTGTGGCTGCATGAGTCATGTGGCCAACTCTAACATATCCTATGCAAAGGGTGCCCCAACAGACGACAAGTTAAATCAGTTGTTACTTATTAGTACATTGTTGGGCCCTTCGCTCCAATGATGTATACATACAATATGATAATACCATGATTTTTCTGCTTATGACATTTTCATATCAAGTAAGTTCAGATTTTGATGGTTTCTTAACTGTAGTAAAACTACAGTTATATGTTAAATACAAAAATATAATTGCCCCTAATTTATTATATGATTTTTTGACACAATGAAAGTGATTATTTTAATAATAGTAATAGATATTTATTGAAATCATTAGCTAAAATCTCAAAATCATCACCAAAAGTGCCATGAGACGTTAGTAATTCTTTCAAAGTATGTATAATGTTTTTAAGTTATGGAAATGTAAACTTCCATTTCAATAATTTGAAGATTTTATCAGCATTTAATCAACTGTTTAAAGAGTATATTTTCAATTTTTCTAATAATTCATTTTCAATATTGAAAAATTGTGAAAGAAAGCCTTAATATAGAGGTTCAAGTTAAAATATATAATCAAATACTATATTGATAGATAAAGAGTTAAATTAAATATACACAGAAACATTAATATCTGAATCTTATATGCATTACATAAACCCACCCATCCATCAAACCTTATCAATTACATTACATGAAGTAAATAAAATATATTTAAAGAAATAAAATAATTGACAATTATGATGTTACCCTGTGCTATGTTCAAAAGTCGTCTAACGTTGCAAAAACCCAAAAGAATATGCAAATCTAAAATGAAATTAAAAAAAAAAAAAAAACCAATAAGCTACAAAAGATAATTTCTTCACAAGTAAAAATAATCTAATATTTGTATAGTGTAAAAGTTTTCAAATTTATTAGGAATACTAGGTGGACAAATATAAGGTGGGTAGGCCGTAAAGTATGAAATTTTACTAGTACCCTACGCCATAAGTTACAAGACACTAAATTTTGTATTTAGAACCTATTTATAATATCTTTATACTTATTCTATACCCTATAAAACCTACAAGGCACAGTAGAACCTGAAAATTTTTTCTTTTCTTAAATTTAGAAAAATATATAGTTTCATATAATATGTAAAACTATTTTTTTTTTGTATATTAACAAATTATAAATATCTTGTGGAAAGAATTAATAAAAAAATAAATTCTTAATATCACAAGTTTTAACATATGTCAAATTTCTTTATGTATGAAAGTTGAACATATTCTAAATACTTGTATAATCTGTCTATGTTACATCAAATAAAATTGTATAGCCTATGGCAAATTAGAAATAAAAAACTTTAGAGGTAATTTTTGTATTAATTAGTCTTAGAAAACGTTTCTGTATAACTTAAACACAAGCACATATAAACCCAGCTTTCATAAATTAAGAATAATAAGATCTTTAAAAATAAAATAGTGTAAGTTCTTCTAAACTAAAAATCTTCATAAGATATTTTACAAATGATAATCTCGAACAAAATGAATATAAAAAATAATTGAGAGTATTATTATTTATTTATAATTATTAATTTTTTCTATAATTTTTAATAAGTTAGGTATTTATAGGTAGTACAGGGTAAGTTGGAATCTATACCCTCTATATATTAGAATATAGGTATAGGTTTTAGAGTGGGTACAGAGTACATAGACCTAATACCCATACCATATCCTATGAAAACAAGTTTTAGAAAATTTATTCCCATATCCTATGCATTGACCCTTAATACATACTCAGTTGAGTAATGTATAGGTAGTTAGTCTATACAGCAAAGTTACCTGCTCACCCCTATTTAATACCCCTTAAATATTGTATTAATAATAAGTAAACTTGAAATATTAAAATCTTATGAAATTAGATCAAGAAAATAAACCGTAACATGATATTGCCCATTGGTTATGGCTATTAAAAGACTTAAAAACAAACAAAAAGTATAACTAATAATATTAACCTATTATTAATTTTTTTAATTTAAAAAACCTATAAAATCAAAATTCTCTCTGCATAAGCCCTAGTGTTGCCATCATTGCTCATTTATGCTAGTATTGTGTAAAACTATTAGATAAGTTTATGGGAAGAAACAAGAAAAGAAAAGAAATAGGAAAAAAATAAAAGAAAAAAAAACAAATAATTTAATTTCATAATATGAGTTATGAAAGAGATTCATAGGCATGGTAAATGGGCCGTATCGTATTATTTGCATGTCAAATTTTGTGTGCTTTGTCTACCGCATGCTTTCATGTGGCCCATCCTATTCATGCTTAAGTGCCTTGTGTGTTGTGCTTTGCGTGCTTTTTTTGTGTATTATGTTGTGTTAGCTCATTTATTCGCATGCCATGTTGCGTGCCTCCACGTATCGTGTCATGTGCCTTTAATCGAGTCTATTTTCACATAATTTGTATAGTTTTTTCGTTATTTCTAGCTCACATTTTTTTTTTTCCAATGGTTTTCAGAATTTTAATTAAACTAATTATTCAAATTAGTTATAAAAAATTTATAGTCTAGATATAATAAAAAAATTTTATATCTAACATAAATAGAATTTAGATGATGAATAAAGAATGATTTTGATTTGTTACTTCGTTAAAAATAATATGTATTACATTACATTATTAATTACATTTTATTAAAAAAAACATAATTAATTCATTTCAACTACATGAGAAGGAAGAACCAAGGGGGGGTTTAGGTTGATTTTAATGTGCTCGATTGGTGCAAGAAGATGACACACATGATATCTATGCTTTCTGTAGAGAAACGAGATGTTTTCGCTCCTTTGACTTGATAGTTTCATTGAAGTCGACTTTTAGCTTGGATGGACGATCCTCGAACCATACCGTCATAGGCTAAAAAAGGATATCATGGAAGCATGTGTGTGCTCAAAAGATGGTGTTATGCCGATGACAGAAGAATAGATGGAGCCACACTTTGGTGGGCTGAGGATAGTGACACGAGGGGGGGGGGCGGCTAGTCACGATGCTCATTGTCACCACAAGAGTTGCAGTTGTAGTCACAAACATAATAATGGGATGAGGCCAGGTGATGCTAGGATGATATTGATATGGTATAATATGAGGTGGAGGCACGGAGGATGTATGGTTATGACTCTTTTTTTTTTTCAATCTTCTTATAATTTTTAAAAGATAAAAAAAAATGTTATTAATAAAATTTAATTTTCCATCGATCCCATTGCATTTACTAATTTCATTTATTTAATAATTTACAATTATTCTAAATAAATTAATTAAGCAATTTTAACATCTAATATAATCTAATTACAATTATAATATTATTTTATAATTTAATTTTTTTTAATTTGCTTAAAAAATTTCAAGTTAATATGTTAATAGTAATATAATTGAAATCATTTTAAAAAAGCAAATATGCTAAATATATTATCTTATTATAAGACAATTATGTTTAATTAAAATAATAAAACAAAACAAATTATTTATTTAAATGTAATTTATAGTAAATTAAAAAAAATCACTTGTTTTTATATTATTATTAAAAAAAAAAAAGCTTGCGTGCTAGTTCACGTGTCTTACATGCCGTACGGTGTAGACCTACTTATTTTGCATGTCTCATACCAACCCGCGCATGCTCATAACTTTTGTCTTTTTTGTCTGTATGCCTTGGGTGTTGTGTCAGGCCTATGGCCCATATGTTGGCCCATGAGTGTCAATGCCCATTTACCGTACCTCCCAATCAAAACATTATCAATAAGTTCAAGGCAACAAGATGTGGAAAAGGATAAATCTACTAACAACTTTAAGGATTTATTATAAGAAAATTAAAAGAAAAAGTATATTTGTAGGAATATTGCCTAAAAGCCTATCAACAGGGATGCAAACGAGTCGAACTACTCGAGCTCGACTTATTTTAGGCTTCGGTTGCCTCAGCTCGGTTTAGCTTGAGTTCATTTGATAAGCGAGTCGAGCTCAGCTCAAAATGAGACTCATTTAAATAAATGAGTCAGGCTCAAGCTTGTTTAGGTTCATAAGCCCATTCACAAGCTATCTATAATATACAATAACTTATAATATTAATTATTAATAGAGTAAATTACAAATACATCGTCTGTGTTTTATTACTTTTGCAATTAAGTGGCTGAGATATATCTTATTATACATTATATATTTGACAAAAAACATGATCAAGATAACATCCATCATATATCATCTAAAATCAACAGTTAATTTCACACGTGTAAGTCACAAATCAAATACAAAAATGGAAAAATCAGATTAAGAAGAAAGAGATTAGGATTAATAGAAACTAAATTAGAATCTGTACACAAATTTATTAAGAGTGCTTTCGGTTGAGAACAACACAATGATACTTTTCTCCCTCTCTAGAAGTGATCTTCTTCCTCTAGACCTAGAACCTTCCATCCTCTCTCAAAACTTTCCCTCTTTTACTCTAAACACAAAACAAAACAGAGACCAAGCAAAACTAACTTGCGTAGACTCTAATACCCATCGCTACCATCCTCATTGATTATGAAATAATCTAATTTATTCAATAATTAAATTTTCATGTGAATATAATATTAGTTCTAAATATTAAGTTTGAAGTATTTTTTATTTATGAAAATGAATGTGTAGAAATATGTTTGATATATTATGTTTATTAATGTAAATTATTGATATATGTGAGTATGTGTAATGAAATTAATGTTATTGTTTTATGTATATTAATGTGTGTATAGTATAATTAATGTTTGTGTCTTTTATGAATTAATATGTATGTGTTACGTTTAAAAATTATCAAAACAACTTTTGAATTGTCCAAATAATTGTTGGCAGAATTTTTTTCAAAAGTTAAGCCTTTTTTCAAGTCCAAATTAAACTCAAATGAGCTCCAAATTAAACCTAAATCATATATGCCCCAAAAGTCAAACTTAAGATAAAATTTAGCCCCAAATTTGATCAAATGAAGCCTCTTTTGGCAGCCCACATATTCCATACGAATTTCTTATTTTTCTTTCCTTTCTCTTTTCCTTTTTCTTCAAACCATAAGCCCTAAACCAAAAACAAATTACAAGCTCTTGGAATAAAAAATCTCTCCAAGCCAAAGCCTATTTATGTAAGTTAAAGCAAGTATCAAATCTTTGTTTATTTTCTTTCTTGTAGTATAGATGTAGAATCTATGTTAGGATGAGTTTAATGTCAAATGAGTTGAATGGTTTATGCATTGATATATGTTAGGTTGTGTTTTATTGTTATGTGAACTTGTTCATGTGTTATGGAAGTAGTGAGAGGTGTTGGTGAGAAGTGAAGTTGATTTGAGTAGTTGAAGTTGAAGTGAAGAGGAGGAGAGGATTTGTTGTGAATGAACTAGTTTGATGTGTTGTTATGAAGTTTAAAGTTGCTAGGATTGGTTAATGTGGATAGAAGATAGTGTATGAAGCTAAATATGTATTTGAAGAAGGATTAAAAGTGTTATATGTTATATTTTATTTTTCAAAGTGTAAAACAGGGGAAGTAAAACACTTTTCGAATAGGTCTGTTTTGAGTGTACGCCAGCATCTGGTACTTTAATGCTGTCGGGGTAGAGGTGGTGTTGAATGCAATTAGAATCGATTTTTCTAAAGTCGCTTAAAATGCTGCCGGCTTTTATATGGAAATTTGCCAGCGTTTATTTTTCAAATCGTACGCTAGCCATTAGGGCTCTAACGCTGTCGGCATATAGGCAGTGTTGAATGCGAACATAATTAAATTTTTTAACGCTGGGTTTAACGCCGTCGGTGTATAATTTCAATGCTACCGGCGTTCACCTCAATTTTGCCTGTGTAAATAGGTCGTGTATCATCTTAGTTTTACAAATTTAATCTTCTTCAATTGTCATTCTTTACTTCATATATGGCATTTTAATAAATCTATAAGCTATATAAACATGTTTTAAGTATGAATTAAATGTTAAAACTATATTTTTAAGTTCAATGAATCTCCTTGTATAGTTAACCCAGGATTGTGATATATATATATATAAATTCTACGTTCTATTATTAATTTGTTTTGATATTTCTTATTTCAGTTAAAGGTTCATCAGTTATTTCCCCTCCGAGTGAATATAGTAATACATTGTTGGGTACAGGTACGCAATAGCTTATTTATTGTATGCTAGGACTAGACATTACTAAAATTGATTTAATTCAATTCGGCTTAATACTTTGATGAATTGTATGTCTATTACGTTGTTTAATCCGGTCCGAGGAGCAGCAAACCTGTCATGATGCAATGACATGTTATTAAGCGCTTAACCTAAGTCATGATGTTGACTTTACCATGATGCAATGGTACGCTATGATACAATAGCGATTCATTTTGGTTAAATGGATAGCCGATGGGGAGATTAGTATCCGAGTAACGTTTGCTTAAACTTAGGGGGAAATACTATGATTTATTTCAAAGTTTATGAGAACTTGTGAACTAGGCTCATGTTGTGGACTGAGTTTAAGTAGAGTCAAGCAACGACTTTTGAACCCTAAATGAAGCTATTTCTTTATGGAATAGCTATAGGAGATATAAGTATTCGAACTACTTATATCAACCTCCTGAGCAGCTGTTGTTACTTAGGACCCCTAAATTTCTAGAGTGTGATTCTGGGGTTTGAATATCCTTATATTGTTTTGTTAAAAGAAAACTTAATAAGATAATGACTTGATCGTTGATGCATTTCATTTGATTTAAGTTTGCTTGATAAATTGTTCTCGTGTTTGTTATTGCGTACTGGGTCTTTGACTCACTTTTGCTGCTTTGCAGGTAATGAAGATGAGTTATACGATGATTTGGGATACGGGTTAGATTTTGAGCGATCCATGGATGAGTGGGACGAATAGGACTCGAATGCCCTTAGATTTTGGAGAAGCTTTTGTTTAAAGCATAATTTTTTGTTTAGAAGGCTTGTTAAATAAGCCTAAGTTTTAAGAGACCTTAAGATCTCTTTAGGTTATCTTTTGTACCAAGAAAACTTGTAATTTTTGTAGTGTCTTGTATTGACACTAAACTTTGTACATAATAAATATATAATATATATGTATGTATGGATTGCTTTTATTAGTAATCTTGTTTTGTTAAAAGTTGTTAATAAAGTGTTAATAGATTTGATCAAATAATTCTCATAAACTGTTAGTTTTATGACAACCTTACATATAATGTGAAAATGTTATATGTGGTTGGGAACTCGGTACTCTAAATCTCAGGATTTAGTGGGTCAAGTCTTTACAGATTCACATCCAATCATCGAGTCATTGCACAACTCAGTCATCAACCCTAATCAGGCTTCTCTCTACACAACAACCTTAAAAATCGCCAAATCTCCTTTGAACCACTAATTGGTATTCTATAAAAGCAATATCACATCCCCATTCTCACTCATTTGGCTTTGCATCAAACACTTACCTCTTTGGCAATGTGGTTTAGCTATATGGTTGGACCATGAGGTATATTTTTCTCGTGGGACTTAGGAAATGCTTGTGTGAGGATGCAAAAGGAACAAGTCCCATAACTCAATTCTCATAGTTGAGAGACAACTTCTAAGTATAAAAATGAGTGTTGATTTAGCCATAAATGGAAAGTTTACACATCTTACTTACTTTTTTTGACGTGTTTTGCAGTGCAATATGTGCTGCATTGTTTATTTATTTTATTTAGGCTTACTTTTGAGCTTGTAAGTAAGCTTATGAGCTCCTTATTGAGCAAAGCTCATGAGCTCCTCATTGAGCCGAGATCAAGAGTTGAGCTTAAGCTTACTATTTATGTGTATGGGGTTGTAATAACTGCATGATCACATGTGATAAATGTGTCAATCAGCTCTACAGAAGTCTTTAGTTGAAAACATATAGAGGGATGTTGTAGAAAGAGACATAAATGGAAGAATGGGAAAACCCAATGTCTCAAGTATGTCCATGTGATAGTAAATCAGACACAACATTCTTAGAATTTCTTCACTCATGGAGGTGTTTAAATAGATTTTTGGTGTTTTCCATAATCCTACAAACCCTTATTTATGAAGTTTATAGCTCATTTTGTCATTGAAGTCTCATTTTCAATTTAGGCATCATGGGTTTGGACTTTCAAATGGGCTTAGCCAAGCCCTATCCTCTTGATAAAATAGGCTTACCTTCTTAAAGTATAAGTCTATGTTTTACTTAGAATTGTTTAAGGCTTATTAAGGTCAAAATAACCTCAATTGAACTTATTCAGTGTCTAATTTTACAAGCAAAAAAACCGAGCAAACCTATGAATAGATCCCATTTCGAGCCTATTCAATCATTTTTCTTAAAACATTTACGAACCTACTTTTGATTCTCCTTTTTTCCATAGTTTAAAAGCTAATTCATGGTAAGATTAGGTCAAAAGTTTAATTATCAAAATATCTTTTTCTTATGGTATTTAGTCATATAATACAAGAAATGAGTTCAAGTTAGTATTTAGATCATATAATTATTCATCCAAATATGTAATTATTGATAATCAATAAAAGAATTTGGAAAAAACCAGAAAAAAAAATTTAGGAGATTTCATACGAATACGAAAATATCTTCTACATTCATGTCGGATTAACCTTACTATTTATAAGCAGACATTAGGTGTTCCTTATCCCAAACACTATTTGATATTTATATGATGCGTTTGTAAATTTTAGTTCACCCAATCCAATAGTGTAAATAACAACAAAAATGTAAAATCAAACATAAGAAATTTAAAGAACAGAGTATATTATGTGCTTTTTGAAGTTAGTGAGAGGTACTCAACAACATCCGTTGTAGTCTAGTCGGTTAGGATATTCGGCTCTCACCCGAAAGACCCGCGTTCGATTCCCGGCAACGGAAATTTACTTCATTTTCACTTCTCTTTTCACGTACGTTACCATCCGTTTCTTTCAATTTGATATTCATCCCTTCTATTACGGCCCCCATAATCAGGTGTCATTAAACGCCAGGGTCTTTGTGACCTTTCCTCTTTCACGACTGCGAAATTAGAGATTTTTTTCACTTGTATGATCACAGATTCTCTCTTTTATTTTATTTTTTCCTTTTTAATTTATTTTACTCCTAATTATTTCAATTCCACGCATCATTTAGTTTCTAACCTAGTTCTTATCTTTATCTCCAAGTAGAAAGGTGTCTTTTTTCCTTTTTCTTTTTCTTTTTGGTTGATTTGAACTGATTGCTAATATTTCCGCATGAGTAGTGAGAATTGACTGGTTCTTAGTGATAAATTATACTTGCTTTATCTGTTCCTTTGTTGGTTTTGGAATTTATTTATTTTTATTATCATTATTTTTAATGGTTGGAATGTTCATGTCGGGTTGGAATCATTAAAAGGGAAGTATTAATGGGTAACAAGGATTTTGCTTGAGAAGTTTGTACTTTAGACTTGTCAACTAGTGCCCTGATCACTTGTTTGACGGGATTTTTGTGTTTGAAAAGCTAGTTTAATCAGTTTAGTGAATATCAGAAATTGTTGTTTTGCTTTAATTATTTGGATGTTAGTTTGGTTTTGCTTTAGGTTTGGGCTTGGTTAAATTGCATTTGGGAAATTAGGAATAATTGCAATTCTATCACTTCAATTGTGCAAGGGCGTTATGGATGTCCACTCAGTAAAATGGATGTGATTTGATTAAAACAACAAGTAAACATAATGAATGGCGTGGTTGAATTGTAAACCATCCATTATTTCGGGCGTGAGTACTGGGTTTTCTCCAGTCTTCTTGTCATGCGAATAGGTATGCTGTCCCCATTTATATGGAAAGATCCTCAAATGTATGAATGGATAGATTAGTATGCGTGTGTGAAACATAAAGCTGGTCTTGTTCTTTGAAAATGGGAATAGAAGTGAGTTGGGCTTCATGAGTTCTTTTCATATTATGAGTTGTGCTTTTGTTACTTGAAGTTGAACCACAAAATTGTTGACGAGTATATGTAGTGTTGTCTTAACCTTTGGAACGAGTACACTATGAATCCACTATGTTTGTGAGAAGACTCAATGAGGTACTTGGATCATTTAAATCCACAAGTTTATGCCAAAATTCCATCTTGTTTTTTATGTAAGTGATTTGTTGAAATTCTTATATATGTGTTGTTGCACTAAGTTCTTGCATTATTATTTTGCATGTTGCATTGCTATTTGTATAAAGGACTTAATGGTGTGGTAATGTAAACATAGAAGACTGGATTATTTACTTAAAACTTAAACGAATGAGTTAAAAGGGTCTGTTTGAATGGTCTGTTTTTCATTTGTATCTGTATTTTTTAAAAATGATATATGTAAATATGTTTGATTTACATTTATATTTTATTTATATTTGATTTTTTAATGAGAAATGCCAACTTTTTTTTATCTATATCTAATTCTTTATAAATAATTTGCTAGAAAAAAATTTGAAAAAAGTGTCTATATTTGTAATTGCCAATAAACAAGCAGACCCAAATTTTGATATAACCATAGAAGGCTTAAATGACTCTCTTAAAGCGTGAAAATAATGTAGGGCTTTTCATGCACCGTATCCAAAACCTTTTGTGGGAACTTAATCTATGATTATAAAAGTTCTTGATTCCATAATAATTTAACCTGCAAATGGATGTCCTTTATCTTGCATTTTCTATTTTCCCATATCTATGGCTGAGAAGGGTGCCATGTTTAACTTTCATGTCTTTTTAACGTTTGGTGGAACGTCATGTTGAGTTTTGGTTTGATGGAAGAGAAAGTTTGTTTTATTTTGAGCATCATGTATTTACTTCTTATCTTGGATATTTCTCCTAATAGCAAGGAGACCTTGAATTTTTGGTATCCTTGTAAATTATCCTGGTATAAATTTTAGATCAAGACATGCATATTCTTATCTTGGTGAGAGGATGTAATTTATATTTAGTTTTCGTTTTTATTAGATTGATGTCTCTGGCATCCTGATTTTCAGCTGTTACATTGTTGTGGATGGACCTAATTTACTTGGTTATCTAGGCTACATGATCCAACCAAGTGTGCTTTTGCCTATGTTTTGCCATGATGTTAGTGGAGGTATCTACGACTTTCTTTGAATCATGGCATCCTTCTTTTATTCATGTGCTAAGGCCTCCCTTCATTTTGGATTTAATTAAACAATTCTTCACACCAGTTTGCATGCATGGCCTGTTGCTGCCATATGACAGTGTTGCTGATAGTTCATAGTGCCCTGCCCTGAGGATTAAGATTGTATGCCCAAAATATTGGGATACTATAGAAGTGTAATTTGCATTTTATTGAGTCATAATTAAGTTTGATTATATTTATTAGATACTGCATCATTAATATTAGAGAAATGCTGAAAAGCTTTTGTGCTTTTCAAAGTTGCTTTGTGCAGGTGTAACTTAGTAGAGCATGGATTTCTTATCACACTAATATGAAAATAGTTGACGATGCATTTCTGAAATTCATAGATTTTGCTTGAACGGATCTCTATAACAGTATAACTCTTAGAAAGCATGTTTCTTGAGCCAACACATTTGATGAACATCCTGTTCCATTTTCTTTTCCAGATTTGATCCAATTCTGCATATTATTGCTAATTGATGTGCTGAAATTGTTCTTTAATGATTTTTTAGCCATGGCTGTTGAAGAGGATGGGCATAACATCTTAGATTCTCAGATTATTCTTGATTCATTTGCTTCCAAGCATAACGAGGAGTTGCTGTCCCCTGAAGAACTGGCATGGGTTGATTCATGCCTGGTTGGAGAGGCAGAAATACTGGACGGAAGCTGGAGCTATATGAAGGATGCCTTGCTTGAAGCTATCAGTTGTCAGCCCTATGTAACTGACTCCACTATGGCTGAAAGTGATGAATTCTCTGCAGAGAATGATATTGTGAGCCCTTCTTCCTCTGAGAAGCCCAGCGAAACCATGAAACCTTTAGATTTCCAAAATGCTGCAACTGACTCCATCATGGCTGAAAGCGATGAATTCTCTGCAGAGAATGATATTGCGAGCCTTTCTTCCTCTAAGAAGCCCAGCAAAATCTTGATGCCTTTAGATTTCCAAAATGCTGTTGCTGATTTCATCCAGTTTGACAAAGAAGAAGCAGAAAATGAAAATTCTGGCAGTGACGACTCTCAGCCAGAAACATCAGGAAGAAATGTTTTTCGTCCGAATTACAGTGAGTTTCCAGAAGAGAGCCTTAGTACAAGTTCAGAGTTCCATCTTCCACCCTCAGAAATTGAATTCTCTGCTGATCAAATATTTAAAGTTTGGGATCTAGATATACCAGATGAGGATGATGATTTTGTCAAACAGCTGAACAAGGCTTTTGGACAGAGTTCAGTTCAATCTGCTCCAGCAGATAATTTAGCCTTGTGGAAGGATGTGAATGATGAGTCACTTGATAATTTAGTTGCTGGCTTGGGAAACCTGTCATTGAGTTAATATTTTTTTCTGAATTGTTAAAAATTAGAAAGCGCCTACTTGAGTTATTTTGCTGCACTCATTGTAACAACCGGTTAGACAATGAGATGAATTGCAAACTTATTGTGTTTGTAAGTCTTATGATGACTGATGTTGCTTGAAAAAACTGGGGGGTTGGTGGACAGAGGAATCATGTAAATTTTTTTCAGATGTGTTCTTGTGGAACATCCAGTCCTGAAATTGAGCTTTAATGTTATTTGTAAAGGTTAGCATGTATCCTTTTGAGTTGGCGCCTAATATTATCAAAGGGCAGTAAGCCAGGACTAGGCATTTCTTAGTTTTGGCACACTTCATTTTTCTATGGCCCTGCCGAGCTTTTCTTTAGCTTTGGCTATACTTATGCAGTCTGGGTCACAACAATGTGTTCACATGGCCAATTTTTGTGCGATTTTCATTCGATTTTGCGAGATCCATTGGATTTCCCAGCATACCCACAAATCAAGGGTCCAGATTATCTGGTGAATTTCTGGAAGTAGGGAAGAAAGCCCCAGTTCCTGGCCCGTAATTTAACTAGTCTCTGGCTCTAAGCATAGGACTGTAGAAGGATGTAGGGTTGCAAATTGGAACTTGCAGATCATTTATTCTTAAAAGAAGGGAAGGGACCTCAATGATACTATAAAGTTTCAACTTCCAACCAAATTGATGTCAGTTTCCCTTAAAGGCAAGTGGCAACTGTCATCATTTAAAAAATCAAGGTGGACAGGAAACCAAGGCCCATGGGCCCATGAGATGGACTCTCTTGACCGTACGTATACGTGTGAAAAAAATATCTGATGTGCTCAACCTCACTGTCATTGAAAAGCCTTTCATCAAACTATAACCATTAAAGTAGTTGAAGGCAAAACAAGAGCCTCACCATTCATTTTCCGGAGGAATCTCTTCAACAGTTCTTATTGAGACTGTATCTGGTGAACATGATACGTTTGTCTACTTTTTAAGGCAACTTTAAAAAATATCATGGAATTTAAAGTACTGATTTAATATTTTTTTCACGGTGAGCATAAAATGTCCTATTTCAACCACTTGTGCAAGCCGCCACATAAGCAGGTTATCATCATCCACGTGGCGATGGGAAATTGGGTAGTTCACTATAGCCTCAAATGTGACATCTTTGACACTTCTTGGCAGCTATAAATGATTGAATAGGAGTGCATGTGTGTGGTAGTGGCAAGAGAGCTAGCATTAAGTGATAAGATTATAGTGCTCTCCTCTACTAGAGCTACATTCTCCTTGCATTTGCTGATTGGCCTTTTATAACAAAGCCATGGCATCTGCATCCCTCCTCAAGTCATCTCCAGTCCTTGACAAATCTGAATGGGTGAAGGGCCAGGCAATCCGGGTTCCCTCAGTCTCCACCGTCCGCTGCCAACCTGCTAATGCAGCTGGCCACACCATTAAGGCCAGCTATGCTGATGAGCTTGTTAAAACTGCGGTATGTTCAGCTAAATTTCAAGTGCAACGGACATTAGATAGTTTACTTTAATATAAATTTTCATGGTTTTTTCTCTTTACAACCACAGAGCAGTATGTGTTGCATATGATTTATTTAGCTCACAATTAAAGCTTTTAAATTGGCTGGCTGTGAAGCTAAGAACATTACAGTATCATTATAGTATAGCACTCCTATGGAATGGCAACTTGCAAAGATGGAACTGTTAAATGAAAATGATTAAGAGGAGGAGATAGCAAAAGAGTTATCGTAGTATGTAGTTTTCCTGGCAAAACTTTTCTACATGTCCTTACCAGTTTTTACAGTGAGAAAACACTTGAGAAAATAAAGGTTTATTGTGTGAAACAAGAGTTGAGAAAATTTCCTGAAGTCAATTCTGTATGCTGCAAAATTCGGTTACTGATATTAGAGGACATTAGTATATACAAGAAATACATGGCTACACTCTTTCTTTCGGATTTACTTACTAGCTTAAATGTTTGTTGTCGCTAGATGTCCAGTACGCTTAATACTAGTTACATGGGAAATCAACATGCAATACAATTTTGAATGCAACCAGTGATGCTATGAATACAGATTTAATGGAAGCCTTCGGGCTTCCAAGCAATAGGCTCATGAAACAACTTATCTTGATAACATTGCA
This sequence comes from Combretum micranthum, assembly GCA_024138025.1. Lineage (NCBI taxonomy): Eukaryota > Viridiplantae > Streptophyta > Magnoliopsida > Myrtales > Combretaceae > Combretum > Combretum micranthum. The sequence continues at coordinate 1,300,572 of JAMXBD010000092.1, read as the reverse complement.
ACAAAGAGTACATCACTAAGACATGTTTTTGATGGGACAGAAAACTGTTGCATCACCAGGGCGTGGAATCCTGGCCATGGATGAGTCTAATGCTACTTGTGGCAAGCGTTTGGCCTCAATTGGGCTAGAAAACACTGAGGCTAACCGCCAAGCCTACAGGACTCTTTTGGTCACCGCTCCTGGTCTTGGTCAGTACATCTCGGGTGCAATTCTCTTCGAGGAGACTCTTTACCAATCCACTGTTGATGGCAAGAAAATGGTTGACGTGCTTGTTGAGCAAAACATTGTCCCCGGTATTAAAGTTGACAAGGTAAGATAAGGCATGAAATCAATATAAATACTTACAAAATAAATCCTTGTTTTGTACAATCAAGTCCTACCTAAAGTTTTCATTGCCAAGAATAAGCGTTTACCAAAATTCCTGTGGTGCCTTGATCATTGTAATGACAGGGTTTGGTGCCATTGGCTGGTTCCAACAATGAATCATGGTGCCAAGGTCTTGATGGCCTTGCCTCTCGCTCAGCTGCTTACTATCAGCAGGGTGCCCGTTTTGCTAAATGGTCAGAGTTCTTAAGCGATTTTCTGTTGCTTCTTTTCATATTTTTATATACAAGGAGCCTAATTTGGAAAACCTTTCAATGAACCAGGCGTACTGTTGTGAGCATTCCCAATGGCCCATCTGCTCTTGCTGTTAAAGAAGCTGCCTGGGGTCTTGCCCGTTATGCTGCCATCTCTCAAGTAAGTATTCTACTCAAACAACATATCAATGTGTTTCGATTCTTAGGAATGCTCATTATTGAGTGAATTTGCTTTGTAATCTTTCAGGACAACGGTTTGGTCCCAATTGTGGAGCCAGAGATCTTGCTTGATGGTGACCACGGAATTGAGAGGACTTTTGAAGTAGCGAAAAAGGTTTGGGCTGAAGTGTTCTTCTACTTGGCAGAAAACAATGTCATGTTTGAGGGTATCCTCCTCAAGCCTAGCATGGTTACTCCTGGTGCTGAATGCAAAGACAAAGCAACCCCACAACAAGTTGCCGAGTACACCCTCAAGCTCCTCCACCGCAGAATCCCCCCAGCCGTCCCTGGAATCATGGCAAGTATCATCACACATCAAATTTTTTCTCCTAAGTTTGCTTTATAATAATTGATTACAACGACATGGATAAAGATAATCCAATATTAGTTTCTAAAGCACATCTTAATAGATAGGATCTGAAAATGGCATAGGCAAGATTGGAAGTATCACTGTTTTGCTAAATTAGTAAAATTATTGGTGTTAACCTTGTCATGCATATATTCTTGAACAGTTCTTGTCTGGTGGACAATCTGAAGTGGAAGCAACTCTTAACCTCAACGCCATGAACCAAGGCCCCAACCCATGGCATGTATCTTTCTCATACGCAAGAGCCCTCCAAAACACCTGTTTGAAGACATGGGGAGGCAGACCAGAGAATGTGAAGGCTGCTCAAGACACATTGCTTCTTCGTGCTAAGGCCAACTCTCTTGCACAGCTTGGTAAGTACACTGGAGAGGGAGAATCCGAGGAGGCCAAGAAAGGAATGTTTGTCAAGGGATATGTGTATTAGAAAAAGCTCTTTGATCCAGTGCGTCCTATGGATAAAGAAAAATAACGGTGGTGAAAAACTTGGAAGATCGACTAATTTATCTTAGCGTGTTAATGCTTATAGCCGGTATAGAGTAATTTTGTTCATTGCATGTACTCTTCAGCCACTTGTGGGCTATAGCTTCTTTGGTAAGATGAGATTACCAGCGAGCTTGTGAACTTGGTAAATCATCATGTTATGCTTGTCGTGACAATTTGAGACCAAACATATTAAGGATGTTTGAAAACAAAAGGATTGTGCACTCTTGGCATTCCTACTTTAATGTCTGAAAAACCTGAAGTTGGTCAGTGAATGGACAATAATTTATATTTGCATGGCATCAAACATTCTTTGGACAATTAATATTGGCCTCTTATCCTTTTTCGCTAACTTCAATAAGATAGCCCTTTCTATGCAGTTCCCATTATTGTTCTGTTTCTGGCGCTTTTAGGCCTGACATCACCAGCCAGTTTTTTTATGATAAAAGAGTGCACAAGAAATGTTAAGTAATGAATCTTAAACTATGCCAGTTTTATAGTTTAAAGTTTTCAGGTTAGAGGACCCAGGCCTGTATAAGCTCAATATTGTATAAGAAGGAGATCATAAGATTGAATGTACCTGATGTCATTCAATTTCCAGCCTAATTGTATGATTCACTTGATCATTTTTTAAATAAAAATTTTATCACACAAACACAGGGAAGTGTGAAAGTGATAAAGATACAACGCAAGGAAATTCTGAGATAGACAGGTGTAATCTAAATCTACAATGCTTCTACTCAAATCAATTTGGAGCTGTTAATATTAAATATTCACAAAGCCGGTTTAAATGCTTCCCATTAAAAGTATAAAATCCATAATATTAAACCTTCATTGGTTGTGTGAAAAAAAAATATATCACACGTCTATAAAATGTAAATTTCGAATTATTTTGTTACAATGAATACTTTCTATATTTATACATGAGAGGAAACTAAATCCTCAGTAATTTGGGTAAAGTATTGTCTGACTTTTCTAACTTTGCATTTTTTTGTATCTCTAGTTTTACTTTTTTCTCCATTTTTGTGTCTCTAGAGACACAAAAAATGCAAACTTTGAAAGTTCCGAAACTAATTTGCTCAAATTGCAAAATACAAACACTTTCTAAGCCATTTTCCCCCAAAAAATCACAATTGTAAAATGTGATTTGCACTATAAGGTTTGATTAAACTTAATTATTAAATTACGGTTGCAAACTCACAGGTGTAACATGCAATTTGCTAGTGAGTTTGCAATTGTAATTTAAAAAATCAAACTCCTTTTAAGCAATTATTTTCATTAAGGACCTCAAAAGATAAAAAAAACACCACTTTTTTTTATATTTTTTCACTATATGTTAATGTAACAAAACACACTACGACTTATCCTTGTACATTCTAGTAAAGCTTTGGGAAAACCCCTACTTTTATCAAAAAGAAAATAAGAAGAAAGGAGAATTGATTTTTTCATGGAGGCCATTCGATACAAAGTTGTTGATTGGGCAATGTTGTTCCATTCGTGCACTCTCTAATAAACACTTGTTATGTGTCAAATAAATTTTAAAAAAAAAACCCTTAAAATAAAGGAAGTAATAATTACCACTATATGACACGTAGCGAGTCTTTATTAGAGGGTACATAAATGGGATAGTATTGCTTGGTACAACAAATTTTCACTCACTTCATTAACAACTATAATAACAGTGACCACAACAGTAACCGACATTGTTATTGTCACCACAATTGTTAAACCTATAGCAATTGATCCCACTACCTTTGGCAATGTAAACCCACCTTGCTCCTACCACTAACCTGCCACCATCACACTACCTAACCATCACTACCAACCCGAACCTTTCAACTATACCTAGCTACTCTGGACTCAACTCACTTGCTCTTTATGTCAATCAAAACCTCCCTTCCTCAGTCAAAGTCACACCATGTATAGCGTGTTAGCTCATGTTCAATTTGTCCCGCATCTTTTCAATCACCACCCCTCACATGCTTCATTCATTATTGTTCCCGACCCCTCACATGACCCATCATCTCTTTTCTCTATTTCTTTTTCTTTTCATCATTTCCAATTCTATCCACAACCTCTTAGCCATCTATCGACAATTGTTGCCCTTCGCCCTCTACAGTTAGTATCTTACCCGACACTTTAACTCCTAATATTCCTTCTCTTTTTTTTAACTAGTGTCTTCCTTATTATATTTACAGCGAACAATTAATAATTGTGGTTATCTCTTATGACCTCCTTTCTTATATTAATGGATCTCTATAAATATGTTGATCGCACCATTATTGCCAAGTGAAATTCTAGTTCTCTTGGTAGACTCCCATTCTTTATTTGTCTTTGCTTAAAGTTAATCATTTTGTTTGTGTGTGACTTCTTATTGGAAGTGCATGATCTTCTTGATGCTTATGACACGTGGTCATCACTTCGTCATTGCTTTCTTGAGAACTCTATGGCTCGAAAAATGGAATTATAATAGCAACTCTTAACCCTTCACTTGAATCAAACTCTTTTTATTAACTATCTTCACGGGTTTAAATCAATTGTTGATTAACTTACTTCTATTGGACAACCCTTTAGTTTGATAAACCTCATAACTCTTGCTTTTCATGGTCTCCCACGAAAGTATCATTCTATAGTCACCCATTCTCTTGTTCCTCTTACATTTAAGCAAGTCTGTGCTAAGCTCCTTAGTCATGAACAATGGATTAAATGTAATGGTAAGGACGATGCTATAATGTCCTTGTCCACTATCCTTAACACATAATCTACACTTTCTTCCATCAAGGTCAAAATTGTAGACATTGTTGATTAGGAACCAAGGGGTGTGGTCGATCATCTAACTTTGACTGATGTTCCTCTCCCATTAGTTGTGGTCATTCCAATATATCCTTTGGTCAATGCTTATCAATGCCGTTTGGTCGGCCTTCTAACTCACTCTAGCCTCAAAGACTTACCTGTCAAATTTGTGATAAACTTGGCCACTCAATACTTTACTGCGATCATAGGTATAATGAGACATCTTGGGATGTGTCATAGGCATTTGCTACCCTTTCCATTGGGAAATCACAAGAAGTTGCTTGATATCCCAACTTTGATGTTATGCACCACATCATTCTAGATGTAGGTATACTTGCTAACTTAACTCCATATGTTAGGACCTCGTGATCCGCACTAGGGGTTGTCCTTTACTTCTCAAGAATATCCTTCACGTTTCCTCACTCACTTATAACCTTTTATCTGCTATTAAATTGTGTAGTAATGATAGTTGTACTATCAATTTAGACAATTCATCTTTCTTTGTTAAGGATTCCCAGTTGGGCAAGCTTCTCCTTCAGCAAAAGGCTTAATGTCCTCTCTATCCTATCACTCTTGACCTACTTGATCTACCACAATCACTAACAGCATCCATTGCTTTGAGAGAGATTTGACATCAAGGTTATGTCATCTGCTAGCTAAAGTCCTCATTACCCTTGTTTAAAGTCATCTTCATCATCTTTAAGTCATTGTCATTCCTATAGTGTTTGTTATCCCTTCATGCAATTATCACATAGAGCACAAAAGCCCTTAAGTGTTATTTTATTTGATGTAGTATTGTAAATGATTGTACTAGATATTTTTGTATATTTCCAATACATAATAAAAGTGATGTTTTTTCTAATTTCAAATCCATTATTGAAAATTACTTCTCTAATCATATAAGAATTTTTCATTGTAATGGTAGTGAATTTGTGAATCATGCATCAACTTGTGTTGATGGCATCCACCTTCAATTATCATTTCCTTGCACCCCTTAACAAAATAGAATATTTGAGTGTTATATGACTAAACTTGCTTTCACCATTCGCTTTCTAGGTTAATGCTACTCTCATTACTATTTACACCATTAACTATTCACCTTTATTTATGCACAACCATAAATTCCCCTTTGAGCTTCTAGATTACACCAATTTCGACTACTCCTTTATTCACACGTTTGTATGCCTTTGTTGTCCTAACATTATTTCACAAGCCTAAAACATCTCCTCAATCCATTCTTTGCATCTTCATTGGTTACCCACCTTAACACAAAATTCATTATTGTTTGAACCTTATTTATGGTCGTGTTTACATTAGCTACCATGCCATCATTCATAAATTTACCTTTCCTTACGGTGATCTTATCTTAGTTACCTAAAACCTAAATCCATCACCGTTACCTACATCTAGCTCTCCAACTTCCTTATTTGTGCCCACATTCATATCATAGATGCTTTGATTTCTAACCCTTCTCCTTTCACTAGCCTCTCTTGTTTACAAACCTATTACCCATGTTTATCGATGCATTCACTCTCGATACACTAACTAATTAATTTATACAGATTCTTCCCTCCTCCCATCCTTTCCCCTTCCTACACCTTACCCCTCCACCACCTCCATCCTTCCTTAAACTCTACCTTCATCATGACCATACAATTCACTTTACCCACTTTCTGATTACTCAGTCTAAATTTAGCATTGCTATTCCTTGTACCATTCTAAAACTTTGCACCCATGCAAACCCGTTTAAGTCTAGTCACTACACTAAAGATCTTAGAGACCCCAATTGGGTAGTTGTTATGCACGAAGAGTTCAACTCTCTTCTCCAAATCCATACTTAGGTTCTATTTCTCCTCAACTCACCCAAAATATTGTTGGTTGTACATGGAAATTTTGCACTAAATACAATGTTGCAAGGGAAGTTAAACACTATAAAGCTTGTTGGTTGCCTAAGGTTCCACTCAATGTAAAGGCATTAATTACACCAGGACATTCAATCTTGTTGTCAACTTGATGTCTCTTCCTTTTAGGAAATCTGTCAACTTGATGTCTAGAATGCTTCCTCCATGGTCATCTCATTAAGACAATTTTTATAAAACAACCTCTATGGTTTATCCATTTATTTTATCACACTCAGGTCTATCAGGTCATTGTAAGGTCTTAAACAAGTCCCTTATGCTTGATTTTATAAATACATAAGTTTTCTCTTTCATATAGGTTTTCAATAGAATAATGCGACACATTCATGTTTGTCTTATCTTGAGACTATAGCATTCACGTTCTTCTTCTCCATGTTAATGACATCATTTTAACTAGCAACAATGCTAACTTTCTCCATCATCACATCTCTCTTCTCTCCAGACAATTTGCCCTAAAAGATTTTGATTAGTTACACTTATTTCTTGGTACAAGAGTCACTCATATACCCTTAACGACTTCACATGTATTAATCTCAAATCTATCTTAACCTATTAAAATGACACCACATGGATTTCTCCAAACCAATCAAAACTCTATTGTCCCCTCGATGTCATCTTAGTGCTCATGGTTTTACTTTCCTTCAAAATATCACTACTTATCGTGAGATCATTACGGTGCTTCCAGACCTTACTATTACTAGGCTAGACATCAACTATGCAAGTAATCAACTAAGTCAATACAAGCATCTCTCGAGTACAAATCACATGCAAGTAGCTAAATGAGTGCTTTAATATCTATACATGATAAGGTGGAGATAGTGATAAACAAGTACCTAGAGAAGTGGGACATAAACTGGTTTGTTATCGTTGGGTGATCTAAAGACTCCAACTAGAAGGAAATGAGCTAATTCAAAAAAGTCATCGATTCCAATTGATTTTTGGCAAAATTCCTTCGTTTAAGGCCTCAAACGACCATTTACAGTATTTTTTGTAGGTTCTGTTGTATTCTTAACTTTTTATAGGAGTGTTGGTTTTGCATGCCGTCTGTGGTGTTTTGCTTATCCTTATGTGTACTTCGTTTTAAGACATTTTATTTTTTGGCAGTTTCGATAGCTTTTAAGCTAGTCGATTAATTGTATGCTTTAAGGCATAGAATAGTCACTTATCACATTTTTTTCAGTAAAAGTTTCAGAGCTGTCATTGCCCTTTTTCTAAAATTTCAAATTATTGCATAAAGTTTTGAATTTTGATGCCAGCAACCTAGGAATTCTTAGAATCAATGGGTGTTGAAGATCACAAGCCGGGTATTTATGCACGAATCAACATCTTGTGATAAATCTTAATTTAATTTCATATTAATTGTTACGTTAGTTTGGTATAAGAGCTACATTCACTCTTGGATTAATAATGGTACCTTGTAGACATGCTAATCAACGTCATGTAGTAGTGGATGAGATCTACGATCACGATGATCTAGATCAAAGGATTGAGTAGATGATTGATGAACAACTGGTTGCGGTGTTGGAACACAAGTTAGAGGTGGTTGTGGACTGATTGACAGAAAGAATGGGTATGTTGATAGGGGACTAAACGAATGAAAATCTTAGACGGGGATGAAACCCCAATCCGATGCCAGATTTGGATGAGGCTAAGGTTGATTCCTCTATTATTGAGGAAGATGAATGGTATGATGAAGTATCATGCAGGTGTAGTAGATCTCGTGTAGAGGAAGACCAGAGGAGCTGGGAACTTGGTATCAGAATGGAGATACTAGAGTTTCATGGTAGCCTTCAATTAGAGGAATTCTTAGATTGGTTGGCCATGGTTGAGGAGATCCTAGAGTTCAAAGGCGTCCTTGAGAACAAACAAGTGTAGTTGATAGCGATTAGATTGCGTAATAGGGCCATAGCGTAGTAACAGCAGTTGAAATTGACCCAGACTAGGCTGGGAAAGTAAAAAATCACCTCATGGGAAAAGATGAAGAAGCACTTGTAAGGAGCAATTTTTCCTTATAACTTTTGACGCATCATGTATCAAAGGCTGCAAAATCTAAAACAGGGCAGCGGGTTAGTTGACGATTATACCTTTGGATTTTACCAATTGATAGCTAGAAATGAAATTCAGGAAACAGATGATCAATTGGTTACGGGATATGTTGGGGGGTTAAGACTGCAGATTTAAGATACGATCTATTTATTTGACCTTGTTAGTGTATCACTAGCGCAATAGAGGGCATTGATTATTGAGAAACAATAGGAACGATTTGGGAATAGTGCATTTGGTGGTGGTGTGATGGGTAATGGTAGTAGAATAAATCGTGTAGAGGGTGGAACTACTTGTAGAAATACTACTAGGAGATTTAATTAGCTTGGTACCAATGGACCGAGCAGTAGTGAATTGAAATGCTTCTAATGTGGTGAAACTGGTCACTGAAAGTCTGAATGCAGGAAGGCTAAGAAGAAGGCACTTTTATTGAAAATGAGGAGGATAAGGATGATGAAGTGGTGTTTGAAGCTGTGGGTAATGGAGGACTTATTTTTAACATTGAGTATAATGAGGAGGAATTTGTAATGGAAGATGGTAGGGAGAATCTATTAGTTAGGAGAACTTGTATGACTCTTAAGGCAGTTAAGGAAGAGCGCCTCAAGAACAATATTACCTGTACTATCTTAGTCAAAGTGTGTCGATTCATGATTGATTCAAGAAGTTGTGAAAACATTATGTTTATAGAAGCTATGTAGAAGTTAGGCATTAAGCCTAAGCAGCACCCGAAGACTTATAAGCTAGCAAGGCTAAAGAAGGGTGGTGAGGTAAGTGTCACTAAACGAGCACTAGTTACATTCTGCTTCGGTTCTACATAGAAAGACTCTATCTAGTGTGATGTTGTGATAATGGATGCCTGCCATTTGCTATTGGGGAGTCCTTCGTAGTTTAATAGGGGTGTGACTCATGATAGGAGGGCCAACACTTATAATATTGTGTATAAAGTGGTAACAATAGTGTTGGTTTCTAATAGGGACACTACTGGAATGAAATATGACTAGTAGAGTACGAGTTCTAGCATGTTGTCTTTGGTTAGGTTTAAGGAAGAGATGCGAGGTTCAGATGTTGTCTTTGCTCTGGTTGGTAAAGAGGTTAAGAGGGAGGTGGAAATACCTAAAGTGCCAACTTCGATGTTGGAGGAATTCTGTGATGTATTTCTGATGAGTTATCGGATAGATTGCCACCACTGCGTGATATTCAACATCAAATTGATCTTGAGACTGGTGCAACCCTTCCAAATAGGCCATGTTTTTGAATGAAACGTATAGAACATGAGGAATTGAGGAGGCAAGTTGAAGATTTTCTTGCCACGGCTATCCACAAAATTATTGTCAGGTATTGTTTTCCTATTCCCCGCTTGGATGATTTGCTTGACCAGTTGAGTGGTGTTAAGGTATTCTTGAAACTAGACTTGAAGAGTTGGTATCATTATATTCGTATTCTAATTAATGATGAATGGAAGACAGCCTTCACGACATGAAAGGGGTTGTCAAATGGCTGGTTATGTTATTTGGATTGTCCAATGCACCCAGCACATTCATGAGAGTGATGAATCAGGTTATGAGGCCATTCATTGGAAAATGTGTTGTCATGTACTTTGACAACATATTGATTTATAGTGCTGAACCAGAGCAACATCTCAATCACCTATGGTGTTCTTAGTGTACTATGAAGGGAGAAGCTTTATCAACCATGATGAAGTGTATTTTCATGACTTCGGAGGTACTCTTTCTTGGCTATGTGATTTGCATTGATGGTTTGCAGGTTGATAAGTTTAAAGTGGAAGTAGTTAGACAGTAGCCTAAACCGACCACTTTGACTAAGGTTCAAAGCTTCCACAACCTTACATCATTTTATTGACGGTTCATACCCGACTTCAGTAGTGTCATGGTTCCCATCATAGATTGTATGAAAGATAGGAATTTTTTGTGGACGGATGAAGTAGAAAAAGCATTTGAGATGATCAAAGTGAGACTTACTACGGCCCCAATTTTGGTGCTGCCTGATTTTCACCAACCTTTTGAGCTACATGTAGGTGCCTCTAAAGTAAGGATTGGAGCTATCTTAAGCTAGAATAGTGGGCCAACTCCCTTTTTCAGTAAGAAACCAACAGGGGTGAAGTTGAGGTACTATACTTATGACGTTAAATTTTATGTTATAGTGCAAGCTGTGAAACCCTGGTATCATTACTTGTTTCATAAAGAATTCATCTTATACACTGATCATGAAGCTCTAAAGCACCTACATAGTTAGGATAAGCTGTTATCTCAACATGCATCAGGGTTCCTTATTTAGAGTGTTTCACTTTGTGGTGAAATATAAGAGTGGTATTACCAACCGAGTTATTGATGCACTGAGTCGTCATAGAAGTCTTCTAGGCAGAATGACTATTGAGGTACTTGGTTTTAACACTTTCTTTGAATTACCTAAAGATGATCCTTTCTTTTTCTGTTATATTAGCAAGAGCCAGGGCTAGTGAGAAAATAGAGTATTTGCTATAGCTGGGAAAATGGGCTGAATGGGCCAGGCCGAGCTAACCCACGCAGGCCAAGAAATCTTAGCCTATTTAATAAACGGGCTAGAATTTCTTGGCCCTAGCCCAACCCTCTTTGGCTCATGGGTTAAATGGGCCGACCCACTTACTATGTTAATGTAATTTACTCTGAGGAATTATATAATCTTGATGCTTAAAGTATTTCAACTTAATTTACTCTCATAATAATGACATTATTGAAATGAAAGAAAAGCTCCTTCCATTACTCCCAAGCATAATAATTAATGACATTATTGAAATGAAATAAAACATATAAAATTTTGAAGAGAATAAAAGAATTGATCATGCAATAAAAATTATAGCTTACCTTAAATTACAATTCTAAAAATGCATTTATAATAATTAAAATTGAAAGATAATATGTACTCATAATATTTGACCACAAACATATAGATTCAATCATTCAAATAGCCCATTCAAGATGAATTTATGGATTAAACTGCTCCTCCCAATGTAGGCACGTAATTAAATATATCAAAAGTGATGGTAAACAGCCAATATGTCAATATAGTGCAACTGAACAAACACAATTATATCTTTTTTTCAACTACAACCATGTGTAGTCTTTAAAGAGCTTAATGTTTTCATTGTTCAACAAAATACTTCCATGAAATTTATACATAAAACATATAATGTGATATCATTTCTCCAACCCAAAAGTCCTCTTCAATTAAAATCTACAATTTGCATATAATAGCCAACGAGCTAAATATCACAACTCAAATGCAATTATTCAATCACCCAGATAGCTGAAAGAAGACAAATGAGGATGTCCATTCGTCAATCATCGATAGCCACATTAGAATCTGCCTTTGATAATGTTACCTCAAGTTGCTTTGCATTATCATCTTCAGTTGATAAAATAATGCAATAAATTATATTAAAATATTAAGAAAAGGTAAAATTCTTAAATTAAGTTAAGTATTATTAACTCGAAGGAACTACCTTCCAAAGCATAACCTCGTAACCAATTACTTGTACATACTAAAGCTTCAACATTATCAGGATGAAGCGAACTCCGATACTTAGTAAGAATACGAGCACTAATATTGAATGCAGACTCGGATGCGACTATAGTAATTGGAATACTAAGCACATCAAAAGCCACAGTACACAAATCTGGATATCTTTGATGTTAAGTCTTCCAATGTTCTAATACATCCAGCTTTAAATAGAAATTCAAATTCATTACCGGTTCTTCCAAATAAAGATCAAAGGAAGACATACCGGTAGTCTCCACTTGAACTTGGCACTACTCCTAAATAATTGGGGAAAAAAAATAAAATAAAGATAGTTATGAATTTCGATCATCCAAGAAGCTACATTATTATAAATAAATAAATAAAGTGATTTTTTGAACTTACACTAAGAGTAGCAAGATCAATGCCTAAACTTTTTCCAAATGCTTTGTCTGCTCTACCTTTACCTCCTCCTCCTAAAAGTCTTAAATCATGTTGAGAAGATTCAACTAGAGAGCTACTGGAACTTACTTTACTTGCCTTGCTTTTGTCATATTCTCCAAAAAGTTTATATAACTTGCTCTTCACTTTAGCTAACTTCTCTTCACAAGTGGAGGGATCAATCCTATTAAAGCAAAACTTTAAAAAGGAGAACTTCATATGAGGATCAAGGATAGCTCCAAGTGTAAGAACAATACTATATTCACTCCAATACTTATCAAATTTTTGTTTCATTTTAATACACGTCTCTTATCACAGTATCCCTAATCATCTTATTCTCATTCAACAAACACTCAATTTTCTAAACTTGTAAAAAGTACAAGTTTGAAGTTGGGTAAGTTGATCCCGACATTAAATTTGTGGTAGTATAAAAGGGACACAAAAAATTGCATAACATTTGTGCTCTTTCCTACTCCTCCTCTACTGGACAATATTTGTAATTTGAATCATTCAATTGAAAGTAAGAAAAAGCACGTCGATACTTTAGTACACTTTTAAGCATAAGATAAGTGGAATTCCATCTGGTGGATACATCCAAACGTAGCCCAATGCCTGTATCAATATTTCCAACTTATTTGACACACTCCCAAAAAATTTTCTTTCTACTCTATGGTCCTTTGACATACTTTACACTCTCCCTTATCTTATGTAAAGCCTCACTACCTACTATTAAGCTTTCTTTCACAATCAAGTGCAGTATATGAGCACAACATCTAACATGAAAAAATTAGCCATCACATAACAAGCCACCATGTAATTTTAATTGATGTTTTAAGAACTCTTGCATCCAATCATTAGTAGAAGCATTATCCAAGGCAAGAGAAAATACTTTCTTATCTATACCCCAATCTTTCAAAAAATCATATATTTTCTTTGATAATTCAAATCCTGTATGTGGAGGTGCATATAACAAAAAGAAAGTATTTTACTATTAAGCTTCCAATTTTCATCTACAAAATAGGCAGTTAAACATATATAGCCCTCGTTTGTGGTAGTAGTCCATAGGTTAGAATCAGATGTCAAACAAACTCTACTAGGAATCCCCTCTAAAACTTGCCTTAACTTCTGCTTTTCATCTAAGTACAATTTTTGCACATCTAATGTAACTATTTTTCTAGAAATGGGATTATATTAAGGATAGAAAACCCTTATAAATCTGTAATTTCTTCTATATTCAATAAATGAAAAAGAAAGATCATGTTCTATCATTGCCATTGTCAAAACATCACAAGCATGTTTATAATTTGTTTTTCTAGACCTTAACTTTCTAGTATGATCTATTATCATTTCACCTACATCACGGGACTTGGGAAGTGAACGATACTTATCCATATGTCGCTGTAGATGTGATGTGCCATATGATCCACCAATAACATATTTATTTCTACATCCATTACATTCAGCTCTTTCTTTACCGTCTTCTCCTATTCCAATTTTTGTAAATGCTTGCCAAATAGCAGAAGTGTTTAGTCTAGTTCTCTTACTCTAGGTTCTTCAGATTCTAAAAATATTCCCATGGATCCTTCACAAGCATTAGACTGATCATTCACATCAAGGATGGTAGTGTCGTGGCCGGTAATATCCCATTTTATAAATAGCACACAAAGACAAATGTAAGAATATATATAATTTTTTTACTATAAAAATTGAATCAATAATTTAATTACAATGTGTCACAATACAATTGATCAATATATACATAATACATGTGATGATGAGAGAAAGTTAACTAAAACACAATATATCAAATTTCTTTATTTTTTTAATGTCCATGAAAACCAGAAATTTAGGATTTCCACAGTTTCAGCACCCTAAACAGTTACTGTAATGCCCTAAAAAGGACATTACAACCTGCCACGTGTCCTTCTCTTTTAAGAACACGCCAAGGCTAAAAATCTAAACCACAAGTATACACAATATAAAACTCCATAAACTCTCATAAAAGATACTGTTTGAGTTATCTCATGAAACAAATCCTTTGAAGAAAACACCTTGTTGGCATAAACCAAAGCCAACATACTTAATAATCCAAAAACTCAAATAAAATTTATAACAATATCAAAGTTTATAAATGGTAAATTTTCAAAACTTCACATCATCTTCTAACTCTATCTTTAAGATCTATAATATCTTAAATGTCAGCAGGATAGTCTACTCTACTAGCGTCATCTCCCTCATCCACATAAATGTCATATCCTGATATGTCATACATAACTGGATCCTCACCTGGTCCTAAAAATGATAAAAGAATGAGCGAAAATGCCCAGTATGCCAAACCAGAAACAAAATGCAAATGCCACACAACATACATATATATATTCATGCAACTAATCCTAATGCAACGAACACAATTTATTATCTTTAATTAATTAGCAAACAACATAGTTTAGAACTATAGTACTCTAGTTTCAAACCTGGAGTTTCTCATGACCCCTGAAAAACAATCAATATAGAAAATAGACAATTATAAATATGTTGGTGTTGGAGAATCATCTACACACCGTGGCCTCTGCCAAAACCTAATCTACCAGAATCATTTCTATGAACGAGTCCACTCGGGACAACCTCACACATAGATCATCAGGGTATCTTGTTAGTATCACACTTTGCGTGGTCTTTACTAACCAAAGCCAAACACAAGCAACAAAACAATTTTATATGTTATATAAAATTGTTTTAATTTGATATTCTAATCCTACACACACAACAAATATATCTAAAACTACAAGCACATACAACATACAAGGTAAGGTCGTACCTATATCAAATTCCAGGAATAGTACTCTAAATCACCCAAAGCTGCTTTTACAACACAACTCCCAATTCAATAGAACCTGATAACATGAATAGATAAAATTCAAAATACATCTCATCACATAAACCTAAATCCATCCATATCTAAAACCCAAATTTCAATATAATATCGAATCTATACCTTTTTCCTTAATCACAACACCAAAATCTTTCAATTCAACAAATCTCCTCAACCACTTCTCTAAGCCCTAGAATTTCATTCAACACCATATATACCAGAAATCAACAACTACCATTTTTATAAAATTATAAAGATTAAAACGTTAAAATAATTACCTAAATTCAATTCTAAATCTTTTTAACACAAAAACCAGACCTACAGATAATCAGGGTTTTCTACAATCTCCCTTCAAACAACAGAAAATTCTAAGGAACTATAAAATTGTATATCTTAAAATAAAAATGGTTATTCAGTTACCTGATCTGATCCTCAATCTTCCTTAAACACCTACTCTTCAGATCTCCAAGAAAATTAGAACCTTTTCTCCAATTCTTCTTCAAAACAAAAGAAAATCCTAAGATAATTCATAGATTGAAAGACTCTAAAGGAAAGATATGATTTTGATTACCTGAATCCGATCTTCCAAGATCTCCTTTGACCAACAGAACCAAATCTCTAAACCCGATATGTATGTTTTCCAATTCTATCGCAAATTCAACAAACAAACCCTAAGAAATCTAATAATCCATAAGATCTTAAAACAAAAATAGTGATTTAGTTACCTGATCCGAACTTTTAAAACCTTTGGTGGCTATAAACTCTCAGAGGGTAAGAATATAGGTTTAGGGTTTTGTTGGAGAAAAGAACAAAGAAAGAATATATATGGATTTGTAACTTTTCATCTTCCGTCATGTGTCTATCATGTGACCAAAATTGCATTAAAATTAGACTTTGTTGACAAATTTAACCTTATAATTTATATCAGTGGATACTTTTATCCTTCTTTATGTAATATTTACTTGTATATTACAGTTACAGAAGACCCTAACAATCAAAATTCAAAAAACCATGTCAAAAAGCTGTCTATGGAATATAATCAAGTAAACCAATAAAACATAAATACTTGAAAAGGTAGATCAACCAAAGTTGTAAGAAAAAATGGAAGTAAAGCACATACTTAAAAAAAAAAAAGTTAAAGTCAAAGCTTATATCAACAGATGTCTTATGGACCATTCAACATCCTAAAACAAGAAAACTTCACTCAAGATTGATCATCGTTGTATAATATCAAAAAAGTTGATGGAGCTCTAAGTATAAAGAAAAACACAGGAATGCTAGTGACACATAATGGCAAAGAAAATTAAATCCCTATAAGCATATCCTAATTCATATGCAAAATAAGTCTAGAATTAAGAACAATATCAAATTGCAAATAATGATAACATCAATTGTAAGTGAGCAAGATCAGTCCGTGAGACCAGAATTTCAATGCAAATAATATAATGGCTGACAGTCTATGACAAATACACAACAGGACAAGATAAAGTTTGGAACTTTTCAAAAGTTTCCGCAAACTTTCAACTCCAAAACAACATATCCAAAATTTTATTCTTAAAAATAAGATAAAATTATAAAATATCAACCTAACAACTCCAACATAAAATTTTAAATCCTAAAATACTAGAAAGTAAAGCATGCATAGTTCATTTTTTTGTCTTCTAGCTTCAACATATTTTTTTGTCCTTGCTTCAAATCCGATTCACATTAACAAGTTAAAAATAAAGATTTGTAAGAAAAAAACAAGAAAGAAGAAAGAAAAATAAAAAACATCAACTGGGTTTGGTCCATACTGCTTAAAGTAATAAAAAAACATGAACTTTAAAAGATTTAGATCATAACCCATATCTAAAGTAGGAAGATTTATATAACCTAGAAATGGAAATTTAGTAACTTTTTATTTTTATATATTTATTACCTTAAAGAAGCAAACTTATTCACACTTCTTTTTTAGGGAATCTTCATGAACCCCAATTTTTTATATCTACACAGAAGATGGATACATAGAGAATACGATATCTCCGGTCCAAAATAGAAAGAACAAACAAAGCAAAAGAAAGAGAGCAAAAGCAAACAAAAATTAGAAAGTAAAAAGAGCAAAAAAATTAAATAAATAATTTTGTTTAATTATGCTGTGCAATCCGATTTCAAACTGTTTCTTTCAGAGCTTGATGGGACGTAAGTTCAAGGATTAAAATGTGATGAGTACATGACTTTCAATTCTTAGAATTTAATTTTGCTTTTCCATGTCAGGTTCTGGGATTCCTTAATAATTGAGAGTCATGAAGCTATACTAAACATTTATTAAAGATGATGCAACTATAATTCCATAAAATTCATAAAACTGAGACCGCATGTACTCGTATAGAGCATATGATATTCTATAATTTCTTGTATTGTGGTCAGTTGAATAGGAGTGACAATAATCTAGACTTGGTAACAACAGAAGAAGAAGAAGCACTACTTGCAAGAATAGCCAGACACGGTCGTGGAAAATGGAAAAACATCCTTAAAGACCCTGATTTCGCTTCTTCTCTCTCTAATCGCTCTAACATTGACCTTAAGGTTCTAAAGCTTTCTGCTTTTTTACTTATCCTTTCCATACTAAAAAAAAAGTAATATGTCAAACAATCATAGATGACAATGACGTGCAAACTAAAAACAAAAAGAATTTCAATACCCATTCAAAGATCGATGGCACACATAACATACTAACATGCAACTTTGCTCCCTGCTGCAATCACAACCAGTATATGACTCTGTAGAACATAAAATAGAGATTCATGAATTGGATGGCTAACTAGGAATAACAACCCGAAAAGCATTGTTAATACATACATATAACACATTTCAAAAAGTATCAATTAGTAAACAGTAATAGAATCAAAAGAGAGAGAGTAGAATCAAACTTAACTTAATATGAAGGTGTTGTATCGATTAGTAAGAGAGCAACAATATGGTAAATCAAATTGTGGTGGTGGATGGTAGGCTAAAGACCTAGGGTTTTGGTGGGGTGGTATGTGTCTGTTTAAGTCCTCTCCTCTCCTCTATTGCTTTATGAATTATTTTGGGAGTGTAGTTGCTACTTATTAGTCAATACTCAGTAGTGTTACGCAAGAAGAAAAAAAAAAATTGCTTTGATTTTTTATTTAGTTAGCAGACTAGCCCCCCATAACGAGCCAATCCTATTTGGCCCTCAAGTTAAATAGGCTGGGCTTTTTTTGGCCCATTTTTAAACGGACTAAAAAAAGCTGGCCTTAATCCATTTTTTTAATGAGTAAATGAACCAACCCATGGGCCTTGATCCATATGCACAGCTCTAGTATTTGTTGCAAGATGGGTTTCTCTTCAGGGGCCATCAACTATGTATCCCATACTGTAGTTTAAGGACCTAAATAATTAAAGAGCTACATGGTGAGGGTCATATGGGAAAAGACAGAACTTTGCAATAGGCACATGCATTTTATTTCTAGTCTACCATATGCAAAGAAGTAGAATAATATGTGCAAAGGTGTAGAGTCTGCCAAGTGTCCAAGGGGACAACTACTAATGTAGGGTTATATATGCCATTGCCTATTCCTTTACAACTGTGGATGGAAGTGAGCATGGACTTTGTTCTAGGCTTGCCACGTATTCAATGGCGTAACGAGTCCACATTTGTGGTAAAGATAGATTTTCCACGATGGTGCATTTTGTTCCTTACAAGAAGACCACAGATGCTGTGTGTGTTGCATAGTTATACTTTTGGGAGGTATACTGGTTACATAGCTTGCCTACTACTATTGTTTCCGATAGGGATATTCGGTTTCTTAGCCACTTCTGGTGAAGTCTGTAGAAGTTGGTTAATACACAGCTAAATTTCAATAGTGCCTATCACCCTTAAATAGAGGGGCAGACTGAGGTGGTGAACAGATCCTTAGGAAACTTGTTGAGGAGCTAAGTGGGTAAACATGTGAAGAGCTAGGATCAGAAGTTGAGCCAAGTTGAGTTTACGCACAACCATGCTATTAACCGTAGTACTAGATTTAGTCCATTCCAGGTAGTCTATTATATTACTTCCTAGAGTCCAATTGAGTTATTATCCATGCCAGATAGAACCAGGATTCACGAAAAGGTAGTAGATTTTGCACACAACCTCCAGGAGGTTAATAAAACTATTTATGATAACTTAAGAAAAGCTGTGGGTAAATACAAAGAGGTTGCTAATAAGAAGAGACGGCACATGGAGTTTGGTGTTGGAGACTGTCCTTATTAAAGATTGGTTTTTTGTTGGTGATTGTAACAAGCTCTCTGCTAAAAAGATAAGACCAGTAGAGATCTCATAGAAGATCAATCCAAATGCTTATAGATTGAAGCTGCCCAGCCATATTCGAATTGCAGACGTGTTTAATGTGAAGCATCTCATCCCATATACTAGAGATGACACAGATGAAGACAATTTGGGAACGAATACTATACATCTAGGGGAGGATAATGAGATGGAGATAGTGACAAATAGGTACCTGGAGAAGTAGGACACAAATTTGTTTGTTACCATTGAGTGATTTGAAGACCTTATTTAGAAGGAAACGAGCTAATTAAAGAAGTCACTACCTTTGGTAGTGTGTTAGGCTGGTTTTTGGCAAATTCCTTCATTTATGGCATAAACAGTCATTTTTAGTATTTTTAATAGGTTTTATTTTACTTATAATTTTTATAGGAGTATCAGTATTGCACGCTGTTTGTGGTGTTTTACTTGTCTTTATGTGTACTTTGTTTTAAGACTTTTTTTATTTTTTTAGCAGTTTTGGTTCTATTTTTTGTAACTTTTAAGCTGGCATATAAATCGCATGCCCTAGGGTATAAACAGTCACTTATCATATTTTTTCAGTAAATGTTTCAGAGTCGTCAATGCTCTTTTTGCCAAAATTCAAATTATGCATAAAGTTTTGAATTTTGATGTTGACAATTTAGAAATTCTCAAAATCAATAAGCATTGAAGATCACAAGTCCGGTATTCATGCGTGAATCAACTTCTTGAGATAAACCCTAATTCAATTTCACGTTAACTGCTATGTCATCATGGGACTATCTCATTAGGCCTTCTCGTCATGTGCATACCCCATAACTCTTTATTTACAAATGTTGACGAAGACTAGGTCGGCTGTCCAAACACTCATCAATCTACCACAGGATATGCTATTTTCATTGGTCGTAATCTCATTTCTCGGCACACCAAGAAACAACCCCTAGGGTTCCATTGATTTTAAATACATAGCTCTTGCATATGCTAGGGTAAAATCTACTTAGCTCAATGATCTAGCTCGGGAGATATGCATTCTCATTTAATGCCCTATAATTTTATATTATGACAATCTTGGTGTTATATGTATGATTGGTAATCCCATTTATCATGATTGCAAAACATATTGACATCGATTATCATTTTATGCAAGAATTAGATGCTTTTACCCAAGTACCAGGTCAACATGTTCCTAGTTGTCATTAGCATGATGACATTCTCAAGAAGAATTTATCCATTGTTACATTTCTTAATCAATGTACCAATCTCATGTTAGCTCTTACACGAGATTGAGGGAGTGTATCATTGTATATATATCTAACTATTGTTTTTCAATGGTAGAATAGCCTTTTTCATGTATCAGGTTTACTAAACCCAATTCTTTCTCTTTTTTATATATTTTTATTATTTGTTACAACATCTTAAATTTAACCTTGTATAATAGTATGGTGCAAGAGTTAGCGTAATGACTGCAAAAGGCCAAGGTTCTTAGTGATAATGTTGCACTTGATGATGTGAGGAATATTACAGACCAGAATCTAATTAGTGGCAATCATTTCATGAACGAAATGATAGTCAATGTCTACATGCTTTGCATGATCGTTTAAACTAGGTTTGTTGATGGATAAACTACATCAAGTTTATCACCAAAAAAGGAAGTGATGGAGCACTAAATAGGAACGTGGAGTTCCCAAGAAAGTTGTTACATATATGTAGATTGTGCAACATTTTGTTAGCATGTACGTTAAAATAGAATTATACGTTACGAAATCATTTTGTTGCAATGATTAGTCAATGTATTTTTTGATAGGACTAGAATAAACTTAGTCATTACAGTGGAATAGGCCATAAAATCCTTATAAAATACAAAGAATGTAAAGATGCATATATATAATAATAAGAAATGGGTGCTACATAAACAAAGTCCTTCAAGCTGTTCATTCCCCAAAGCTCCTCGAAGAGGATGGCACCAGAGATGTAATGACCAAGAGCTGAAGCAGTAACCGGAAGAGTCCTGTAGGCTTGGCAACTGGCCTTCATGAAGTCTTCACGTGCAATTTTATAAGACACAGCTGTCACCATTGATAAACGGTACACTTATCTGTTATCTCACCTGAGCTCAAAATTCATTTTGATTAAAGCACATCAGTTGTACAATTAATCGAATAAGAGGTTATATAATGGTACAGAGATAGAAATTGTGACCTTTTTGTTTTGATAGGACTTAGGATGATCCATTTAGATCCTCAAAGGTTTGAGATTCCAGGTCTAGCGTTGTTTTTTTGTAATTATTGCCATTCGTGCAACATCCATTTATGTAAATATGAATGCTATGGTTGATTGGTTCCCTACCTTTAAAACAAGTACTACATTATTTTCTCAAGTTACGAGGACAGCATTGTGATATTAGTGTACGTATTGACCGTAAAAGGGGTCTTGTATTTTCAGCATATGGATCAAATAAGTGGAAACTAGATTTAAAAGAGAAGGAAATTAATGCTTCTTGTATGAAAGTAAGCTAATAGTCTCCCCCAACCCGAAAACCTCATTCAAATTGCCAAAAAATTCCTGTTATACTTCTTAGTCTTAGAATTAGCTTTCCTAAATTTAAGTTTCATAATGGCAAGAAAAAAATTCCAGCTTTTGAATTGCTAGAAGAATCACTTGGATTGGCTAAATTACTTGTGTGTGAAGCTATTAAGTTGATAAAATGATTGTGAGCAGTAAATTGCTTGTTCATATAAATGCTTAGTTTGAGATTAGGGAGTCTCAAAGGATCTAAACTTAATGCAAATAGTTGGGTTGGTTGCCATTTTCCCCATCTGTCGACATATTCGAGATATCTCCTTTGAAAACTATTACTTTCTGCATTTTATTTTCTGGTGTTTGTCATATCTTTAAATTCTACACTTTCCGGTCTATTACTGTGGCTGAAATTAACCTTATGGTTTTAAAAATCATCTTGATCCTTTGTTTCTTTGATGAAAATGCTAGAGTAAGTTAAAATTGGTTCATTTATGCCGGTACGCCAATTCAATTTTCTTCTTTCCAGCACTCACTGAAGACCACCTTTCCAGTCTAGAAAGGGAGTTCAACGTATTGGCCCATCGAAAAAGGGAAGTCAAAGGGAGGCGTTCATCTGTTTGCTAGTGAGGTCATGCTTTCCCTGATGAGTCCGTTCACTCAAATAGTCTGCTGGAAAAGGTTCAAATACAGGCCACGTTCCCTGCTTATTCGACTCTAGGGATACTTTTCTACCTGTCTCTTTGGTAAATAATCAAGTCTTTCTCAATCTACGCTTGCCATTTTCGTTATGCTCGAATATTCGATAATAGTATTAGCATTATATATTAATACAAAGTTGATATGATCTATAAGTATGCAAGCCCCATAAGCCATAGGTGCATATGAAAAGTTTTCATTTAAATTTTGGACCTTCAACCACTGCAACTCATGTGATGCTTTATCAATTTTTGACGATACGGAGGGAGATAGGCTTGATCAATTGATCAGAATGATAGCAAAAATATTATCTGGTTTAGCCTATAATAGAAATTAGCAAAAACATGAATTTAGTATCCAATCATCCGACAAGAATCCTCAAATATCTCTTTTTGTAGATGAAGCACCATATGCCTTATATTGTGTGTCTCAAGATTGCACAGACATCAGATATCAAACATCCATGACAAATTCGGTTTTCAAGTTTTCTATTACATGCATAGCTGACAGTTTTACGAAGCTCACATGCAAGCTGTAATCTCATCACACCAAGGGGAAGCTTATAATCAAGAAGTGGCTGAAAAGTACATGTAATGAACAAAACTAGTCATCAGTGGCTATTAACATTAACACACTGAGATAGGTCAACCAATTTTCCAACTCTCACCACCTCCATTCTGCTTCATTTAGAAATTCACTAGCTTATCTAGTACACATATCCCTTGACAAACATTCCTTTCTTGGCCTCCTCGGATTCTCCTTCACCGGTGTACTTACCGAGCTGTGCAAGAGAGTTGGCCTTAGCACGGAGAAGCAATGCATCTTGAGCAGCCTTCACATTCTCTGGTCTTCCTCCCCATGTCTTCAAGCAGGTGTTTTGAAGGGCTCTTGCGTATGAGAAAGATACGTGCCATGGGCTGGGGAACTGGTTCATGGCGTTGAGGTTAAGGGTAGCTTCCACCTCAGATTGTCCACCGGACAAGAACTGTTCAAGAATATACGCATGAGAAAGGTAACACCAATAATTTTACTATTCTAGCAAAACATTGGTACTTTCTATCTTGCCCATCACATTTTCAGATCCTATCTATTAAGATGTGCTTTAGAAACTGTCTTGGATTATTTTATCTACATGAATGAACTTAATGAAAATTATGGAGAAAGATTTGATAAAATATCCATGTTGTTATTATTAGTTATTATGAAGCAAAATTTTTTTGGTTGGGGGGGGCGGGGGTGGTGGAGTGGGTGGTTGGGGTAAGGGAATCTGATATGTGATGATACTTGCCATGATTCCAGGGACAGCTGGAGGGATTCTGCGGTGGAGGAGCTTGAGAGTGTAATCAGCAACTTGTTGTGGGGTTGCTTTGTCTTTGCATTCAGCACCTGGAGTTACCATGCTAGGCTTGAGGAGGATACCCTCAAACATGACATGTTTTCTGCCAGGTAGAAGAACACTTCAGCCCAAACTTTTTAGCTACTTCAAAAGTCCTGTCAATTCCGTGATCACCATCAAGCAAGATCTCTGGCTCCACAATTGGGACCAAACCGTTGTCCTGAAAGATTAAAAAGCAAATTCACTCAATCATGATCATTCCTAAGAATCGAAACACATTGATATGTTGTTTGAGTAGAATACTTACTTGAGAGATGGCAGCATAACGGGCAAGACCCCAGGCAGCTTCTTTAACAGCAAGAGCAGATGGGCCATTGGGAATGCTCACAACAGTACGCCTGGTCATTGATGATGAAAGTTTTTTCTTAAATTGAGTTCAACATAAATGAAGACTATAATAAGCAGGTGTGAGAAAATTGCATAAGAACCTAACCATTTGGCAAACCGAGCACCCTGCTGGTAGTAAGCAGCTGAGCGAGAAGCAAGGCCATCAAGACCTTGGCACCATGATTCATTGTTGGAACCAGTCAATGGCACTAAACCCTGTCATTGCAATGGTCAAAACGGTTTCAGGAACCTTGGTATAAGTTTGCTCTCAGTGGTAACAACTGAAGCTGTTTTCTTGACTATACAAAACAAGGATTTATTGTATAAGTATTCACACTGATTACATTCCTTGGTTTACCTTGTCAACTTTGATGCCGGGGACGATGTTTTGCTCAATGAGCACGTCAACGATTTTCCTGCCATCAACAGTGGATTGGTAAAGAGTCTCCTCAAAGAGGATTGCACCAGAGATGTACTGACCAAGACCTGGAGCAGTGACTAGAAGAGTCCTGTAGGCTTGGCGGTTAGCCTCAGTGTTTTCAAGCCCAATTGAGGCCAACCGCTTGCCACAAGTGGCATTAGACTCATCCATGGCCAAGATGCCGCGCCCTGGAGATGCAATAGTTTTCTGTCCCACGAATACTACATGTGTCAGTGCTGCACTTATCAAGACTTGGCATGCTTGTTCGTCTTATCGCTACAATTGTAGGGAAAATTGCAAATACATTCCCAGCACTACTCATTTGGTATAATTAGACCTTTAGACTTTCAATACAGAACTTTACTTCTCCATAACTTTTTAAAATGTACATAAGGGCCCAAACTATCACTAAATCCCAACTTTTGGGTTTCAAGAAAGGTTTAGGGCCCACTTGCATATTTTCCTTCAAAATGGTTTAGGAAGTGTATTTAAAATTTCATAATTTTATGTAATTGCTTGGAAACTTTGTCTTTTTTAGTGTACTCATGTCTAAAGAGCCATTTTTTATCTCTACTATTACTTTAAACTTTTAGACCAATCGTTTTAAAGCTAACCTTTCTACTTTATAACTAGCCTTTGGCTAATAGGTAGTGATTCATTTTAAACTGAAACTCTCTAGTATTTGCCATGTATTACTTGTCTTATCCAATATCAAGCATACAAATTTCACAGTTTAATATCTTAGCTCATGTTTTACATAACAATTTATTTTCAAAAGTATGTCCTGGTCAAACTCTCATTGAACTTGTAAGGACATTCAGGATTATAAAAAAAAAAAAAAATCTATAGAAATTTAATCTTCTTCTATCTCCTCTTAGCTCATTTTCTTTTCCAAGTTGGTCAATTTAGATGACTACTTAAATAAGTTATGGTGCTACCAATCATTGCAGTGTGAATTATGAAGAAAGAAACGCAAAGGCTTCATGCATCCAAGTTAAATATCTAATATCTATTACATTTCAATTCAAAAACCGAACATACCGCGGTCTTGACAAGCTCATCAGCATAGCTAGCCTTAACAGTGAGGCTGCTTGCATTGGCAGGTTGGCAGCGGACGGTGGAGACCAAGGGAACCCGGATTGCTTGGCCCTTCACCCATTCAGATTTGTCAATGACAGGAGAGGATTTTAGGAGGGATGCAGATGCCATTTGATTGTTCTTGTTCTTCTAATGAAACCAACTAGGAAGTAGCAAATACCAGAGAGACTATAACAGGATTATAGTATGGAGAGCAAGTTCACAAGTACTATAAAATGTAATCTTATCTCTTAGTGCTAGCTCTCTTGCTGCTCTTTGCCACACATGCAACCACACACTATACGCAATAATTTATAATTGCCAAGTAGTGTCAAAAAGATGTCTCACTTGAGGTTCTCATTTGAGGCTATAGTGAAGTATCCAATTGCCCGACGACACATGGCTAATGATAACCTGCTTACTTGGCATTTTTGCATCAGTGGTTGATATGGAAAGTTTTATGCTCACCTTTAAAAAAAACATAAAATAAAACATATTTAATAAGTACCTTAAATTCTATGATATTTTGCTTAGGTTGTCTTAGAATAGACAAGTGTATCATATTCAATGAATCCTGTCACTAGGAGTCTTGTTAGAAAGATTTCTCTGGAAAATTAATTGTGAGGCTATACGGTCCAGTCTAGTTGTTTTGTTGTTTTGCTCTGGACTTAGTTTAACGGTCATGGTTTGATGGCAAGCTTTTTCACTATAGCTGTGAGAGCGATCTGCGGTTCAATGGCGATGGACCCATATCAGATTTTTGTAAACCAGCACGTTGTAGTCGCCAGAGTCCATATTACAGGCCCATGAAGTTTGGTTTGCTCAACGCAGTTGCTACTTTCCTTTGTTCTTTTCTTGCAAAGTAGAAAAAAAAACGAGAATAAACAATTTCATATTTTTAAATTATACTAAAAGGTCCTAATATTTAAAAAAATGATCAATTTAGGTTTCTAAAGATACATGTCAATAAAAGAAAATATTTAACTAAAACTCGCAAAGTTTTTTTCCTATTAACACATGCCTTTAGGGACTTAAATTGACTCACATTGGGATTTTAAATGAACTCACTTCCAAACGTTGGGATTTTTTTAACCACTCACAACGATGGAATCTTAAATAAATTTATCCTCAAATGTTGAAACCTTCTTATGTAATTTATCCTATTTTCAATAATTTAATACCAAAATTCGTTTTGTATTTTGTTGTCCAAGTTTCACAAATACAAATGCTGTTATAGTGACGCAGTATGTGTATACATATAAAGTTATGACAAACTCATCCAAGAATTTACTAATAAAATTATAGACAGAGACATACCAAAAAGGGGTCGATAGGAGTAGATGCAGCCGGCACCCTCAAACTCGGAAAAAGGATAATTATTATAGTATATCTAAATTTAAAAAAATATATATATGTATTATATTTATATATTAATGATTGAATTCTATTATAATGCTTGGCATAACTAAGTAATTAAGTTTGCGTTCATGCAAAATTGATATCCCTCCAAATTTGATGGTTCTGGCTCCATCTTCATCGTAGATTATTGGGCAAGAGAGCTAATTTCTTTTAGATTTTAAAGAAACTATTAAATGGTGCTAAAAAAATAAGAAAGTATTATTATCCTTGCAGAAACCAAACAAAAATATTAAAATAAAAATAAAGGAGAAAAGGCAGCATTATTAGCCATATATTGGTATACAACACACCAACCTAAACACCACACGACATGGCTATTAGGAAGTTTATGTTAGAAAAATTCCACATAATTAACAAATTGATTGAACGTGCTTAAACGTATTTAAAAATGTATCCGGATTTTATTTTAGCATCTAAGCCTCTATATGAACCTGCAAACTTGTTTAAGACTAAAGTTGTTAATGTCGTTTCTATGTTATTAGCTTGAATTATAACACAATATTTATAGAGATCTTGTGTAATTGATAATATGAACCTTCTCTATCTCTATTTTAATTTTAGGATAAATCATACTAGAAGGTCATAACGTTTGAGGTAAATTTATTTAATGTATCAATGTTTTGAGTGGTTAAAAAGAGGTTATAATATTTAGAAAAATGGATTAATTAAGATTTCCATAACGGTCAATTAGTGACACCGTTAAATACCTTTAGTAAATCTATGTCAAGCACCATGCTGGCACACAAACAAAATATAAAATTTAAATAACTATTTCAAGAAAAAAACTCAATTTTTCTTTTTCTATAATCTCTCTATCTTTCTCACTAGGCTTCTTTTTCTCTCTTTCCTTTGTCTCTCCACCACACACAACCCACAAACACAACACCTAACCAACATCCACAACCCATGAATACCACCATCAAACACCACTTTGACAGTTAATGGTGTTGTAGCTTAATGATATCTCACCTGGACTTTCAAGTGAGAGGTATTAGGTTCGATTACTTCTTTTCCTTTTGTAATGACTAAAGAAAAAAAAGAAAAAAACACCACTTTGACATCTACCTTGATGACTCCCAAACAATCACAACACAAAAACACGCACTATCATCAAACCCTCGAACACCTAAATAGTCACTAAACCAACGGTCACAACACTACCTCGACGACTCCCAAACGCCACAAACCCACAGCCACAACACTACCATCTCTACCCCAACATCAAAAAATTGAAGCTTTCTCTGAGGTAACTCGCTCTCTCTCTCTCTCTCTCTCTAAGCCATCATCGACAGCTTTCTCTCCTAACCTTTCTCTCTCTATCTTAACATTGAACCCACTATCTCTAATAAGCGTCAACTATTACCATACTACTTTTCTATGCAACAACCACTCAATGACAATGAAACAGAAAAACCCCAACACAAACACATCGACCTCCCACTAATGAAACCACCTAAAATCAAATAGCAAAACTGTTACCACACACACAACCTACGATAACCAGCATTAAACACCACTCTAACCAAGGATGCATGCAGAAACACATAACTAAGGGGTCAAATTTACTTTATTACAAATATAAGATAACACATTTTTTTTCTTATTTAAATATATTATAATAATTAAGTTTTTTCCTAAGTGAGAGGAGTTAATGCCGCTTTCGGCCCCTATCTGGGTTCGTCCTTGACTCCAACATCCACGAACCTGTGCCAAACTCAAACAACTAAATTCCACACACACATAACCCATAAACACATACTATCACAAATCGCTAAACCACCGCCATGCCATTCGCAAACATAAGTAACAATCTTCACTTGGTTGGTTGTGGTTTAGATAATGGTGGTGTTTGCGTTGCTTTCTTTTCTTTTTGTTTCTTTTTTGGCATTGCTTTCTCTTATTTTTCTTTTCTTTTTGTGTGTGTGGGTGGGGGAGTAGATGTTATTTAGGATTGAATTTTTTCCTAAAGACTATTTAAATTTTATATTTTGTCCATGTGTGTGCCAGCGTGGGACTTAATTAAGATTTATTAATTTTGTTTAACAAGATCACTAATTGATTGTAAAGAAGACCTCAATTGACTCACTTTTCTAAACGTTGTGATATCTTTTTAACCACACCTAACGTTAATACCTCAAATGATCTTATTCTCAAATGTTGTGATATTCCAATGTAGTTTACCTTTTAGTTTTATGCTTTCAGTGGTGATGTTTCAAGTGAATTTAGAACTTTAATATTTTTTTATTATCACAAGGATGCTTTACTATCGAATTTTAGGTCATAGTTTGTAATTATCAGCGGTTGAAAAGAAGTTGATGCTTTTGTTTGTAGTGACTTTTGTTGCAAATTCAAAACAAATTGATAAGCAAACTTGACTAAACAATTCTATAAGTGTTTGACCAGTCACACCAATACATCATTTCGTTAAGCTAAGTGTAGAGTAATGACTTAATAGCTTCATATTCTCTATTTGACACCGATATTCCATATGGTAACTTTCTATCCATAAACTTAACAACTCTAGCATTTTGATTCCTTCTTGCAGATCTTAAACTTAAGTTAATACCTATGTGTGTCTAGATCCATCCGTCCTCTTAAAATTGCACTATTTCTCCATTCCCCACATTTCATACACCACCTTAAAAAAGCAGTCTTTTCCTTCTAATATACTATGCCACCCCAAGAATCTCTATTTGGAAAACATAACCCCTTTAAAATGCCCTCTCATAACATCTTGGGATTTTATTTAATACACCAAGCTAATTTGTTAGGAAAGTAAAATTTTTCCTTGTAAATTGTAATAGACTATAAGAATTTGTACTTCCTCTTCCAAAATCTTGAAAGTATCTATTTGGAAAATATAACCCTTTTTAAATGCTTGCACGTAGTATATTGGGATTTACCTATATACACAACATAATTTCATGGCAAAGTTAGATTAAGAACATGCAAATCTTTAAAACCTATACCACCTCCATTCTTAACTTTGATTAATTTTCACCATCCACATAGTGTACCTTCCTTCTTCTTTTTCCAAAGCCACTTGAATTTCGCTATAACAAATTAATACCATTACACCACTTCACTGGAAATCTATAACATGATATTCAATACATTAGAATGGCAATAGTTAAATTATTGTTTGTCATGGATGTAGTATGAAAATATCTAACTAAATCAAGTTTTATAATTCTATACATCTATTTCTTTAATTTAATCCATACTTCATCTCTAAGCAAGTGCACCTATTTATTCATAGCATATAGATGAATACAAGTCAAATCCTTATACAGACATAATTACAAATACCGGTATTGCATATTTCTATATTATCTACCCTAAAAATAATTATGATATAAGTATCAAGCAATACTAATAATACTACCAAAGAAATTGTCAAAATTAAATAACAATTATGAAAACAAACCTAGGTATTATGAATGACCATTAAGGCTACCTATGTGTTGATAAACAATATTCAATTTATTATTTCCTTATCCCACTTCATGGAAATTTCTATTATAGATTCTAGTATATATTGTTCAAATCTGACAATCACTAATCTTCCATCATTTAATTAGAATTTTCCTAATTAAATCCTTCATATTGCATTATCATAATCAATTTGCATTAATTAATTAATCAATTTGCTCTATGAATACCTCTATTAGGTTTGACCTTAATCTGATAGAATTATGTTGTCTTACACTCCAAATTACATACAGCTTCATCTAACATGTCATACTATCTACTATATATAATATCTAACCCTGTCTTTTGACACTTGAAAATAGATAAATTAGTTATTTTATATAACATGATTAGATACTAGAAGAATAGATTATAATTGAATAAAACACATATGCAATTAGATAGTTTCTCAAACATTATCAAGTCTATGTATTAATATATTACTCATCCATTGAATTTATAGTAAATATCAATTTGGTATCTGAACATTGCACAAAAATTAAATTTGGTATCTAACTTTGAAGTTGTCAATTTAATACCTAATCAAACTCTTTGTGATTTTTTTTACTATCTCTTTAACATTGTTATTTTGTTTGTTGACTTGAAAGAGGTGGTATTTCATTGGAGTTTTACAACTTCTCCTAACATTATTTAGACCTGATAGTCTATTTTCTTCACATCAAAAAATATAGTAAATAGTATTAGAGAAGTAATAAAATAGCTACAAAAAGTTTGATCGAGTATAGATTAACTATTTTCAAATTCAAGTATTAAATTGAATTTTTGTGCAAAGTTTAGATACTAAATTTGACCTTTTTCCATTTATAAATAACACAAGGAAAATCAAACACACATGAAAAAAAAAATAAGGAAATAGAAGTAGAAACAATAAACCAAATTGTATTGAATAGCATGCTTTCTCTCTAATAATTTGCCTACTTTCTCAAGAAACCCTATATAACTATTTAAAGGCTTGTGCAAATATTAAAATTATAAAATATCTTAAAGTAATAAAATTTTGAGAGTTGCATGACTTTGGACACAATCATGCATCATCCTATGCATGTCATGAAAATCCAGTGATTAAGATATAACTTCAGTTAAGTGGCTAAAAAAAGATGTAACTTCAGTTAAATAGTATTTGATCATATCCTTTACTTTAGCACTTGAATAACTTGTGATATCCTTCTTCTAGGTGTAATTTTAGGGCGTATAATTGATCAAATTCTTCAATAGCTTCAAAATCTTCAAATACTATTAGTTATTGAAAATTCTTCTACTCATTCTCTCAATTCCATAAAATAAAAAATAACATTCAATTATGCAATAAAATCAATTAAAACTCTTTCAAATTATATAAAAATAGAGCAAATTATCCTCTATAAAATAGATTTAAATATAATCCATCAAATTTCCCTACACTTGAATTTTTCCTTGTCCTAAAGCAAATTAAAATAAATCCTTCAAATTCAATTAGGAAAATTAAAAAATTTAATAATTATGATGGATCTATCAATACAATGCACATTGAAGGAAATTTATTAATCTACATCTCAAAGCGAAGCATAAATTCTCACAGCCTTTCTTTCTAACCATGATTCATCTAGCCACTTTTCATATGCCTTTAAGGCACTCAACTTCAATTCAGCATATATCACAATTCAAACATACTATAGCTCAAAAATAAATTTATATATACCAAAGTTAACATCCATTATTTAAACAAAAACTAGCAAACTTAGAACAAGAGTAACACACTAACTAAGAACAATAAATGCATATTGCATCCACCCACTCTCTATATCTCCTCCTTTAATATATTTCGGTTAGGAGTCATTTCCTTAATGAATCCATCAAAGTAGTTCTATCAACTAGTAAATATTAGACTAAATAATCTTGGGCTACTAGATTTTAGAATACATCAAAGTAAGCTCAATGACATATCAATCACTCCTAATTAACATGCCAATCCTAGTCACAATAAAGGAGTTTGAGCTTAAATAATTGGAAATTAAAGTTCACATATATTTCATCAATAAACTTTAATAAAGTTTAAAGAAGTCATAGTGATTAAAACCATGCAAGAATTTAAAAGAAAGTTTGACCAAGTTATACTTTTGAAAAGTTGTTTCATCAAATGTAAATCAATATAAAATTGTAGTGCCTTGCCTAGTAGATATTATATTTCTCAGTTCATGCTTTAAGATTGAAGCATTACATAGGAACAAATTATAAATCACTTTCAATTTGATCCTTATTATTTCAGTGCTTTTACATTCCAATTAATTCCATTTCTTGCAGGATATTTAATTCATAGCAATTATAAAATTGACATTTGTTTCATTTTAATCTATCCATTGGAAAATTCTATGGTCCTGTCACTATTCAATGGCTCATACTATATCCAACCATGATCGAACTATTAAAATAGTTAATATTCCAATTGCTACATAAATTTTAAAGGTTAGATGGTTGACTGGACGGTCCCATTGACGGGACCGTAGAAGTTCCCTTATCTATTCCTAGTCTCCTTTACCATGCTTAAATTATGCATTGTCCTCAAGTACACATATTTAATGCAATATAACATAAAAAGAACATGAGAACTAGAAAATTCTAGAAATTTCTACATCCTCTAAATTGTAATCCATCCTTATATCTATCTTTTGCAATATCATATATCGGTCTTTAGGAAATAACAGAATAGATAATAAAAGAAAAAACAATGAAATCTTAATTAGAATATCCTACAACAGATAAATAATAGCAATCATGCATCTATCTCTTTGGATAATATCAAAAACAAATTTAGTGGTCCATAAAATGTAAATATCATTGAGATCGTCTCCTTTTTGCTTAGTAACAAGGTAAAGCTGTGGTGGAGATTACTCAAATCTTTGGGGGATCTTAAGAGTATGAGGTATCTCATACCCCTAACTTCTAAAGCAATCCTTCAATTCTGGTTCAATGTGTCTTAGGTTTATGTCTATCCTATCCATATTCTTGATCACATGACTCTCAAATTCATTCCTAAGCATAGGTATGCTTGCAGAAGAAGTAGATGGACAACCTACTTCTCTTCTAGCTTGTGGTGGTATTTCTCTAATCAATGACTTACCTCCTTACTTTAGGATAGAGCTCTTCTCCTAGGGTAAAGTTTCCTTCTCTTAAGTCACTATGGACAAAGTAAAAGCATGTTTATGCTTTTCATTATCCTTGTGACATAAGGCCATGTATAATTATACCCATTTTGGCAATTTTCACCTGATACTGTATAATATATATCAATGCAATGATGAAATGAAATGGCATACCCTCATGCATGCTATATAAGCAAAATAAATCATCGTTTCCTACCACTCCTATACCTTCCTTCCTCCTAATGAATAATGATAGTACTGGTTAATAGTCTATGTATCACTCTCAATGCTTAATTTCTCAGGAGTGATGCCCTTGATGAGGGTAGATCACAGTCGCTCCAATTAGTTAACTAATTCCAATACATACCACACTTATATTGTGCCGTGTTATTACATGGAAATTCATAGAATTCCGGTGCAATTACAAAATCTCAATTGTATAGGCCTATTATATAACTAAACTCTAAATTAGAAAGATGATGTTCTTACCTTAAGATACCAAAAACAATAGTATCCTTTACTCCAAATGTGATATGGTCTCTAAGTAATCTTAAATAGATAATTATTTACGAGTTACTTCCTTGTAAATATCTTTTTAAATCCATAGTAGGTGCTCCCAATTGCCTACTCCAATAGGTGGCATCTTTTGTTGCATTCCAATCTAAGAAGAATGTTTGAAGAAAATTCTTCTTCTTTAGCTCATTGTATTTATCTACTTCCTAGTCCTACGTTAAATAGATTTCATATGCCCCAGGATCATTCTCTCAACTTCCATGAGTTTTACTGCCGTTAATAGAACATCCTCCTCTAAAGGTCTATCTGTGTAGCGTCATTTATAAACAAAAAAAAATAATAATAATAATACTCACAACCAAATAAAGGATTACATCCCCACATTTAATTAATCACTATATATAGAAAATATTAAAGTGTGATAAAATAAAATTGAAGATAATAAAAATTGTATTTTTCTATAGTCATATATCTCATAAATCATCAAAACATCACAAAAGCAATATCAACTACTCTAAGACTAACCACATCATGCAATTTAACAAATATTCGACTTATAGATATCAATAACTTTCACTAATATAAGATGAACTCATTCCCCTTTGTGTGGATATCCCTCAATGACATTTGTGTATAATGTGTGAATGTTATGTAATGCAACATGGATGCAAAACTAATTATAAATACAATATTTATGTTGAGCATGGTCTATAAGTAAGAACAATATACATTAATGATAAAAATTTCATTTTTATTCTATAACTCATTTTATGGCTATTCACGATAAAAAGTGATTCCTTATGTGTTAAATGTAACAAATCAACTATTGTATTTACATATCAACAGTGTATTCATCACACTCAACTTCCTACATGCAAATCTCTACGTAGTATTCTGCAATCTAAAACTATAAATTGTATCGTCACATGAAAAGTGCAAATGAGAAAAGTGTGAAGAAAACTATATATGTATGGATTCCAGTGGAGTTAGTCATGTGCGTATTGCATAAGTATCGCACTTCATGTAACTTGTGAGCAGTAGCATATAATAATACAACGATAATGCTTAAGAGAGAGATGGAATAGGGAGGAGGAGTAGCCAATCTCAATTGTCTCAAATGTACTTGTGATTGTGATAGGTAGAGGAGTTATCAAGCATCAAATCCTACTAGTAGAGTTGCACATGTGTTTAATCTCTTGAAATAGAAATTCGATAGCACCTTGGTGCTTTTATTAAATTTCTTCTTATTCAAATGAGGGGGAACTTGGGGTATTTATAGAGCTTTTCCATCAACATTATTCGTTGGATCAAGTTGATAATTGACAATCAAGATGAGTTCCTTTTAGTGTATGAGGCATAATAAGAAAAGTTGGATGATAGACAAGTCAATCCAATGGGCCCTACTCCAAGCCCACCATACCAAATTTCTCTTGATCATCTTAATGAATACTAGACTCACTTAGCCATATCACTCAGCCCACGAATCAGGCTTAAATAAATAATAACTAGTAAGTATATAATTTTAACCCCATTTATAAAAAATTACCTTTGCTCTTTGCAGATGATCTAAATAAGGCAAAAACTATGTTGGAGTGTGTGAGTGTGTAGTGCAAATTTTTCCAGGAAAGTTTGTATTTGAGTGTAAAGAGAGTGATATGTATCAATGAATGAAAAGTGAAGTTTCTACATTTTAAAAATCGACTCTATGAGATACGCAACTCCAAGCACGGTCATGTTAGATGCCATGCATGTCCAACTTTTTTTTTTTTTTTTTTTAGTTTTAGAAAGAATTATATATTAGCGGGTAATTGCTTCAAGCACAGGCTGGTCAAAAGTCACGAAACTTTTTGTAGCTTGAACTTATGATTGCTTCTTCATCGGAATTTGTTTTAGGGGGAGGAGGGGCATCTGTGCTCAAGTTGGTTAGGGAGCCTATTGCTCCTTTATCATCCTTAGTACCCTTTCCTTTCCTTAGAGACGCAACTCCAGTTCTAGAGCCTCTACTCTTTCTCTTTTGGCTCTAATTATAGTTCCATCAGGATAGAGCCAGTGAAGGGGGATTTATCGGGTCACTATTTGTCTTAGGAGGAGTTAGTTGTAGTGTAGGTCAAAACGACCGTCTTCAATAAACCCCCGACTAAGATAGAGTAAACGAGGGAGATTTGGTTGAATTGCTCCTTGTTCTTGCAAAGACTTTTTCTACTTCTCAACAATTATCTTATTATCCGACTTTGCTTCGATTTTCTCCATCCTTAGTGCTTGGAGCAGCTCAACGATTTAGCCATTATCCCACTATCCTTCTTTGGTGGTGGCACTTGATTAGGCTTATTCTCGATCATAAATGAAACATAAGCATCCATAGTTTCTTGTGCAACTTTGTTCTACGAATGTTTTGATTAGCTGTTGGTGGAGGTTTTGATCGACCACACCAATCTAAAGGAGATCCTAGATTGGTAACATCAATCAAAAGTTTGTAATGTCTAGCCATAATGCCATTTAAAATTATCCTGGCCGAGAAGCCATTTAAAATTACCATACTTCTTTCTTTATCAATAAATGGAAATTTACTTCATTGCACTCAATTTTTTACTCTTTCATTTTCTATATTAGTCATACTAGTCTATCTGTACCTAAAATTATGGTTAGTTCAGTTGGATGCTCTCACATGAGACTTAGAATTTTTAGGACACTGGTGCTAAATGTAAGCGACCATGGTCCGTTAGGTCGAACACCCTTGCATGAGACTTAGAATCTTTAAGACAAGATACTGAACGTAAGCAACTCGATCAATTAATCCCCAAAGTTGTAGTCCATTCAGTCGGATGCCCTCACATGGGACTTAGAATCTTTAGGATGCAAGTGCTGAATGGAAGTGGCTTGGTTAGTTAATATCCAGAGTTACTATCCATTCAATTGGACGCCCTCGCATGGGACTTAGAATTTTTAGGACACAGGTGCTAAACATGAGCAACTTGGTTGATCAGTCCCAAAGTTATGGTTCGTTCAATTAGACGACTTCACTTAAGACATAGAATTTTTTAAGATGCGAATACTGAGTGCAAGTAGTATAGTCATTCATTCCCTAATGTTATGGTCCATTTGGTTGTAAGCTCACACAGGGGACTCAAAATTTTTAAGATACGAGTGCTGAATGGAAGCGGCTCAATCAATCAGTCCCCATAATTATTGTTCATTTGATCAAACACCCTTACATGGGACTTAGAATTTTTAGTACACAGGTGCTGAATATAAGCGACCTGCTTTGTCGATCCCTAGAGTTATGATCCATTCGGTCGGATGCCTTAACATGGGACTTAGAATTTTTAGGATGCGGGTGCTGAATGAAAGCGACTCAATCAGTTAGTCCCCAAAGTCATGGTCCATTCGGTCAGACGATCTCACATGGGGCTTACAACTTTTACAATGCGAATGCTAAATGTAAGAGATCCGATCAATCAATCCTTAAAGTTATGGTCCATTCAATTGGACACCTTCACATGAGACTTATTATTTTTAGGATACGGGTGCTGAATGTAAGTGGCCCAGTCACTCGGTCCCCAGAGTTAAGGTTCGTTCAATAGGATGCCCTCACATGGGACTTAGAATTTTTAAGACATAGGTATTGAACATAACTGACCTCAATCAATCCCCAAAGTCATGG
This sequence comes from Combretum micranthum, assembly GCA_024138025.1. Classification (NCBI taxonomy): domain Eukaryota; kingdom Viridiplantae; phylum Streptophyta; class Magnoliopsida; order Myrtales; family Combretaceae; genus Combretum; species Combretum micranthum. Next base: position 1,262,418 of record JAMXBD010000092.1, on the reverse strand, counting down.
TATGTGCAGTCAAATGCCCCACATGGGGCTTAGAACTTTTAGGACACAACTACTAAACATAAGCAACTCGGTTAGTCAATCTAGAAGTTATGGTTCATTTGATTGAATGCTTACGCCTAGGACTTAGAATTTTTAGGACACGAGTACTAAACGTAAGCAATCCAGTCAGTTGGTCCCTAAAGTTATACTCCGTTTAGTCAAATGCTCTCACATTAGACTCAGAATTTTTAGGATGTGGGTGCTGAATGTAAGCACCTTGATGAATCGATCTCCATAGTTATGGTCTGTTCAATTAGATGCCCTACATGGGACTTAAGATTTTTAAGACATACGTGCTAAACATAAGCGGCCCAGTCAGTTGGTCCCCGGAGTTATGGTCCATTTGGTTGAACGTTCTCACATGGTAATTAGAATTTCTAAGATGCGAGTGTTAAACATAAGCGATTTGATTAGTTAGTCCCTAAAGTTATGGTCCGTTTGCTCAGATGCTCTCATAAGAGACTTAGAAAACGCGGGTGCTGAACTAAGTGGCCCGACTAGTCAATCCCCAAAGTTGTGGTCCATTGGGTTGGACAACATCACATGGGACTTAGAACTTTTAGGATGCGGGGGTTGAACATAAGCAACCTAGCTAGTTAGCCCTTAAAGTTATGGTCCATTCAGTCAAATGACCTCACATGGAACTTAGAATTTGGGTGCTACTGTAAGTGGTTCGGTTAGTTAGTCCTTGAAGTTATGGTCCGTTTGCTCGGATGCCCTCTCATGGAACTTAGAGTTTTTAAGATGCAGATGTTGAACCTAAGTGGTCGAATTAGTCGCTCCCCAGAGTTATGGTGTAAATCCCTAAAGTTTTACAATCGGTTAAGCTTAAATCCTAATTAGAAGGTCAATCGGAAACCCTAAAATCGACAAAACCCTAGTCAGATGCAACCGTTTAAGTCCAGCAATCCCGTGTTTGTAACCCTAAGCGAGTAAGTAAGAGATTAGTATGTAGAATAGTTCGTAATAGCACAAGAGAACTTAAAAATATCATATTAGTCAAACCGCGTTTCGTTTTGAACCCAATCGGATATAATTTTCGAAAAGCGTGTCATGAGGCTCGGATAGTCAAAATATTCCGGATATACCGTTAGACTCGTAAAAATATAATGTTTTAAAAAATATTAGTTTTATAATTTTTTGGTAGCTAAAAATATCAGATATCGTATTTATACGCGTATTTTCTTACTACCGGTACTTTATTAGTCAAATCTACTTTACATTACACTATTCATTACTATTCTACATTATTCATCTATCTCTACTTTTTCTTACAACCTATTTACCTATTTTCTTACAATTTTCTTTTCCAATACAACTTGACATCTCTCATATCTCACTTTTCATTAACAAAAATATAAAAAAAAAAAATTCCTCTCTCTCTCTCTCCCTAGATGGCGCCGGCCCCCTCCCTCTTACACTCATATTTATTTTAATTTTTACTTATTTAATTAACACAAATTATCCTCTACTTTTTTCTATATATACCACCCCTCTCTTCCATTTCTTTCGCCTTTCTTACACTACCATTACTATCCCAAAATCTCTCCAAAGTTCTCTAAAAGTTTCTCTAATTTTTCTTCTTTATAGGTAATGCTCCTTTAAGATTTTCTTATGTTTATTTACTTAGTATGAGTATAGTGTGTGTTTTCTAAACCCATGAAAGTTAGGAAAGTAACAATATGTTCATACTTTGTTCTTGTTCATAAATCTATTTTTCTTTATGTTGTTCTTATGTATATTTAAATAAATATATCTATGTAGATATATATATATCTTTTAGAGCATATAAGCTCACTTGTCATTGCAATTTATTTATTTTCATTGCAATTTATTTACCTTCCTTGCAATTTATTTGCTTTTCTTGTAATTTATTTACTCTCAAGTTGTTTTAAGATTAGTCTTTTTAGTCTTAGACTTCTCCTCATTAAGTCAAAATAACTTTCTTTTTCTTTTTCTTTTTCTTTTGGGACTAATCTATTCTTAGTCTCGGGAAGCCTTGAAGAAGCTAAGGCTCCTAATACTTGACAATTATTATTAATATGCTTATTTATTTCTTATATTATTTATTATCTTATCTTGTGATATTTTTATCTTTTATAAACTATATGATCATATTCATGCATGGCTAATAAGTCGTTATCCAAATAAAAAGGAATCCTTTTGATGAAAGAATAAAATTTTATCACTAAATAAATGTTTTTCCCAAGAATTAGAAAAATGTTTTCAAATAAATTCCTTTTAAAAGTTTACATAAGCTCATCATGAAATTTCAAACTATTGATAAAGAAGTTTCTTCAAAGTTTAAAGATACTGTCTTTTCAAATAACAACATAGGAAATCTTGATATATAGATAATAACTTGATACTATTTTTACCAACTTTCTAAACCAAGAGCTAAATAAGTTTTCAAGAAAATCAACTTACAAGGAAAATGAAAATAAATTTTCAAAGAATAAATTCATCAAGTACTACTAAAGAAAACTTTTGGAAACTCTATTTTTTTTTTTTTAATTCCTAAAAATAAAATTGGTAGATAACCTCAAAAGATCAAAATTTGTTCCAACTCACTTTTGATAAACTAAAAAATAAAAATATAGGACAATAAGTTATGATCACCCAAGATTGTATAAGTGATTTCAACCACAAAAAGAAAAGTTTAACAAAATTTTTTTTTTTTTTTCCAAAACTTAGGAAAGATTGTTTTATGGAAAATTATCAAATGAGACAACACCTGTAACATGATGCATAAATTATGAGTCTATTTATATACCAAAGGAATCCTTTTCAAGTATATACATATTTGAGTTTACTTAACAAGCTTAGTGAAGAAAAGATTAGAAAATGTTATTTTTCAAGAAAGAATTTTCGTGGTAGATCTGTACCCCTCTGATCCAAGATCCAAATGACCTTCTATAGTGAAAATAATCTTCGAAATAGATAGATTTTTTCGAGTAGGTAGAAAACGATATATAATATACGAAATTCTGAGTTAAAATAAGCAAGTTATGGTTATTTTAAGTTAGAATTTCCTCCAATCCGATTTTTACCACAAATAGAAGATAGACTTAGAATCTTTAAAGTAGAAATTCTATGAAAGACTCATCTTGGGTATTTCATCTTGTTTAGGTGAAGAAGGAACTGATATCGCCTTCCCGGAAGATTATTTCAACTAGGAGCGATCGTCATGGATTGAGTTAATCCCTTACTAATTTTATTTCCTCGAATGTGCTTATAAGTAGTGGCACTAGAGATTAAGGAAAGATAAATGAATAAATGATTGTGTGAATGATTGAATGAAGTGGTTATTAAATAAAAAGCTAAGTATATCGAAAGAAAGTTTGATGAATAATTTATGTTCTCTTGCAATGGTATGATGAATATTGTTTGGTCACCTTTAGCTTGAAATCAACAATAATTGGATAAACTAGTATTAAAAATTATTCATGCATGGCATATTGTAAGTCACATTTATTTTTTGCTATTATTCTTTGTGTGGGGAAATGAGGAATGGTAGTGGTGGCTGGTAGTAGCCGGGAAGTCTACATGGGCAAATAAGAGCCGATAAGTCTGCAAATATTGATGGTCATATGAGCTAGTAACCACCCAACCCTCGATATGGAGGCCGTCAAATCCAACTACACATGGTTTCCGGATAATCGTGTGTATCTTGATTTCTCATGTGGTTGTTGCATTCACATATGATTGTCTAAAATACTTGTATGTTTTATGGAAATGCTTTGGAGAAGGGAGTTATCTCACTAAGCTAGTTTCGCTTGTACCCCTATAGCTTTTTGTTACAATTTGATTACTTGTGGTTGGCACCAAAGAGCCCCTTTTGTCATGCATGAGCCAAAGTTACTAGGAGTTTTTGGAAGAAGTTTACATATTTTAGTTTTTGGGTGTAGACTTCTAAGAAAAATCTCTATAGTAGACTTTTGTTATATTCATGTATGTTTTTAAGATAGCTTAGATTAGCAAGACTTTAAATATAGGGGAATGCTCCTAAGAAGTTATAAGAATTTTATCTTAATAATTATTACATGTTTACCTTTATAAGTTCTTGCATGCTTTTATTATCTGCTTAAACGTAATAAAGTCTCCTACTATCTTGGAAGCACGTCTTGAACTTGATATCGAAGCTCCTACGTGACTAAGATTGGCATTCATTAACTTTAATATCATGTGTGACAGACTACCACATTTAAGGTACCCTCCGGGGTGTGACATATGGTCTATTCAGTTGAATGCACTCACATGGGACTTAGAATTTTTAGGTCGCAGGTGCTTAATATAAGTGGTCCTGTTAGTTGGTCCCTAAAGTTATGGTCCATTTCATTAGACGCCCTCACATGAGACTTAGAATTTTTAATACACAAGTGTTGAACATAAGCGACCTAATCAATAGGTCCCTAGAGTTATGGTCCATTTGTTTAGATGCCCTCACATGAGCTTAGACATTTTAGGATGTACATGCTAAATGTAAGTAACCCGATCAGTTGGTCCCTAGAGTTATGGTCCATTTAGTCATATGCCCCATGGGACTTAGTATTTTTAGGATGTGGGTGTTGAATGTAAGTGGATCTATCAATTAATCCCTAAAGTTATGGTCCATTTGGCCGGATGCCCTCACATGGGGCTCAGAATTTTTAAGATATGGTGCTGAACGTAAGCAGCATAATCAGGCGGTCTCTAAAGTTATGGTATGTTCGGTCAAATGCCCTTGCATCAAACTTAGAATTTTTAAGATGTAGGCATTAAACATAAGCGGCCCTGTTAGTTGGTCCCCATAGTTGTGATTCATTTGGTTGGATACTCTCACATGGGACTTAGAATTTTTAAGACGTAGGTGCAAGTAAATGACCTGGCCAATCTGTCCCCAAAGTTATGGTCCATTCGGTCGGACACTCTCACGAGGGATTTATAATTTTTGGGACACGGGTGCTAAAAGTAAGCGGCCCTACTAGTCATCCTCAGAGTTATGGTATGTTTCATTAGACGCCTTCACATGGGACTTAGAATTTTTAGGACGTGGATGTTGAATGTAAATGGTTTGGTTAGCCGGTTAAATAGTGCAATGTGATCATACCTCTTTGTAGGAAAAATCTAAAACTTTGAATTTCTAAAAGCAAATAAACATGAAAGGGAAATGATAAGAGAATTGCATTTAATTGTAAATTTAAGAAAAGTACTTCCTTAGACTGTTAGTGTTCCAAGTTCTGGGGATTGCCTATTTATCAAGCTGTTCCATACAATAAGCACGTTCCTAAGATTTTCCGAGACTCTGATGTAGTCTTCCCAGGAGGGGCCCAATTTTCCTTGGCCTTCTCTTACTCTTATATCTGCTCATTTTCGGCACATTAGGTTGCTTATGTTAATTTCCTTGCGCCTAACTTTCTTATCATAGTATCGTGTGTCACGGGACGAGATGTTCTTCTCTCTTTGAGTTCCCATGTGGCGCTCGATTATCCCTTATATCATTGTTTATTGTTATTCTAGATAGTAAGTTAGCCTTATCTTCTATGATTTACCCAAGTTTATTTTGAGTCTATCAACCTTGTTATGAGCACCCTCTTGGCTTTGTCACAATCCTTAATAAGTTTGGGAGGCTCAATTTTTTTTTTTTTTCTGGTTTCAGCCTGCCTTAGTCTCATCAAGAAATCGCCATCAACTCCCAACAAGTTTACTTATAGGAGGCGAAACCCATCTTTAGAGTTCACCCAATCCATAAACAAACCATCTTGTTAATGCCAATGACAACACGACATACCCAAGTTAAACATCTCCACTAAGTCCTCAACGCTCGGACCATGGTATTCTTCCCCACTTAAATTCATCATGCCTTTATCATTAGGGGTGGGTGATGACGATTTGATCCTGTTCGCACCTCGAGCCGAACCTAACCCAAAATTATGGTTCTGTTATTTTTATAAAATCAAATCTGTCCATGCAATTCGGTCCGCTATTTTTTCGAATCTAAAAAAAGACGGTTCGGTACACGGTTCAAACGTATGCTAATTTAATTTTGGTTCTTTTTATATTGATTCTTAGCTACATTGTACAATTTACTAGTTGAAATTTTCAAATCAGTTGAAAGAATATTTGATATTGTACATAAAAAATTTTGTGTTCTGAAAGTTCTATTAATGATTTTAAAAGAGACATGTAAAAAAATAAATAAATAAATAAGCAAGTGTAAAAACTTACTCCCATTGTAGTGGTGAATGCCGACTTTGGCCAACATTGCATAGTATTCGATCTCAGGCTTTCTAAATGGAGGACAATTGTTGGCTATGATAATCAACTTACCTGAAAACAATACACTGCTTTACTTTCTTGTTGCTACCACATGGTCAAATGCCCTCTCAAATATAACAAAACAATATCACATTGACAATTAGTACCCTCCAATACAAACTAATCAATAACCATGATCCAAGATTTTCCATTCTTCTTTTTTACCCGCAGCTTCTCATCTATAAACCATCTAACTTAGTAACCAGATAATAGACATATAATGTGCTAGAAACCATAAAGCCATTAATAATCACTTGCTTGCAAAATTACTGTATTTGGTTCCAAAAAATTGGGTAATGGCATGAAATCCCAGTTTCAATTCACAATAAAATAGATCAAAGGTTATACAATTTATGACAAAATTATGATCAAGAATCAGTATAATAGTTCACAAGCTCCATCGCACAATCAATCCAAATCAATAATACAAGCATTCAAACCCTAAAATTACACAAAATTTCAACATTAAAGACACGAATACCTAATATATGATTCAGAATCAGCAAAAAAGAGAGAAAAGAAAGTACCTTTGGAATTCTTCAATGACTTGAGCACCATTTTGTATCCTAAGGTATACTTCCCACTCTTCATGACGAAAGCTTAGATGTTGTAATAGCCGAATCTTGTCTCAGTGTCTCCATGAGTAATTTGTGTTTTAGGGTTAGAACTTAGATGTTGGGTCGAACAATGTCTACTAAACCAAGCCTATAACTAAACTGATTGAATAAAAAAATAAAATTTCGATTCGGTCTTTTTTTTTTCCTACCCCCCACAAGTCATGAGGCGAATCTACTGCTACCACTACCTACTGCTTCAAATAACCCTACTCCACACCTATCATCAATACACCCAAGATCATCCTATTAGGACTTTAGACTTCAATAGGCTTCCTCTCTTCCTCACCCATTCCTCCATCCTTTGAGATCACCTCTTGTTGAGTTGCCCAACAATAGGGTTTGAGTACGTAAGACATATTCTTACTTCTACCCCAACTATGATACAACTGGCCTTTAGTAACGAGGTCTTCCCTCTAGGGGTTGCTTCTTTTCAAGCTTCATCCTCAAAAGCTAAGTTGATAATAAGATTATGGTAAATTACAACTCACGACATAACTGCCCTCTGGCAATGATATCTTCCTCTAGTGGCTTCTCCGCTTGACCTTGATGAAGGTTTCATAGTTTGTGCAAACTTTATCTCGATATTAGTATGAGGTCTTCTGCTACTTCCCAACTATTATCTTCTTCACCTCAATCCTTTAACTTCACTAGGTATTTGATGCATTCTTCTCCAATGTTAGGATCTTTAACAATCCTCCATGCAAGGATTTTTTTTAAGTGCTTGACTCATGTTAAAGTTAATCTTGACATGCGGCCACTTAGATATATTGCGAAAGGGGTCCTCCATGTCAAGAAATTAAGGCTTCAAGACACTAACATGGATTAGATAGATCTCTAACCCCATGGATAGCTCTACTTTTTATGCTACTTTTCTCTCTTTGCAATGATAGGAACTAGACCCATGTACTTCTGAATGAGCCTTATGTCTTTGTTCCTTAAAGATCTGACTTGCTCTAGGGAGAAGCTTAATGAGGACTTAGTCTCCAAAATTGAATTCTCGGGGTTGGTGCTTCTCATTTGCCCATTTCTTCATTAGTTTAGAAGTTTTTCAATATAAGTTTTGGCAACTTTAGAAGTTTGCTTCCAATTTTCGGTAAACTAATAAGCTTTTAGGTGCCTACTAGTGTAAGGTATGGTTACTACGTAGGGTAATAGTGGTTATTGACCTATGATAATCTCTGTACGGCTCTTGTTGGAGGAAGAGCTCTGCTGGATGAAGTACAACTAGGTGATATCTAGTAAGTCAACCCAATTCTTCTAGCATACCATTGAACCACTCTATCTATCCATCACTTTGAGTATGATAGCTAGAGGACATGTTGAGTTTGGGCCCTAAAATGTTGACAACTCGATCTAGAGCTTCCTATTGAATCTAATATCCCTGTCACTCACCATGTTTTAAGGTACACCCCAAAACTTCACTACATGATTGAAGAAGAGTTGGTACTTGTTAAAAATAATACACAAGGAATCCTTAAGAGGAGAGGGGGGAGGGGGAATGTGAATTAAGTATTACAAATTTTTTCTTTTTATCAAACCAGATTAATTAACTAAGAAAAGATAAGAGAAAACTTAAACAAATAGATACAGTGGAATAAACTAATTAAAACTAATTAGCAAATAAACAAAGATAAAGAAGCACGGAGAGAAAGAAAGAGAAGCAACACAAGGATTTAACATGGAGTTCGGCCCACTGCTTACTCTCCATGGTGCAAATGCCTCAAAGAGGACTTTTACCACTATATTGATTATTCCAAAATCAATGCACCTCTTAGACGAGAAATTGCAACAATGCCTATCACAATAGGACTTTTACAATTACCTTTCAGAAATGACTTTCACTTGATAAATCAAGTGTTGTACTAGTAACACACGACCAGACTTCAAATGCCTACCACTGAGGACTTCCCGCCCAATCGTAATGAGGACGATGTTGGTAACTCTAGACCAGACTTCACATGCCTCCCACTGAGGACTTCTCTTTGCCTTCCACGAAGGACTTCCCGCCTAATCGCAATCAGGACGATGCTGGTAACTCTACACTAGACTTCAAATGTCTCCCACTGAGGACTTCTCTTTGCCTTCCACGAAGGACTTCCCGCCTAATCGCAATCAAGACGATGCTGGTAACTCTAGACTAGACTTCAAATGTCTCCCACTGAGGACTTCTCTTTGCCTTCCACGAAGGACTTTTAACTTTGTCTCTACGACGACTTCTTTTACAAATGCCTCCTTTGAGGACTTTTTATAAACAACTCCTATTTGAGTAGATTTACAAACTGAAAAGCTCATAAGGAAAATATAAATTTCTTTTACAAAGAAACGCTCCTATTTAAGCAGTTTTACAATAAAAAATACTTTAGGAATTTTACAAATTCCTTTTACAAACTGAGCTCCTTAAATGAGCAGATAAACAACTTTTATAAATCTTAAATAGTGCTAAAAAACTCTTGCTTAAAGTGTATCAACAAATTTCAAAACAGAGCACTAATTATTCTCTTTAAAAAAATATTTTCAAATTAACGAGAACGAGAACAAAAACATAAGTAAAAAAAACTTTACAGAACGTTGTTTTCGTTTTTACCGTGTGCTAAAAAATTCTAATATATTTCATTCTTCTTTTTCAAAGAGAAGTGAAAAATTCTATTTATAGCTCTTGATAAAAATTTATTCGTTGTCAAAAAGTTTCTAACAACCCATACTTGTTTAATATACTTAACGTTTTAATAACGTGTAAAAGTCAAAAGTAGAAAAGAGCATTAAATGTGTCTGACACATGCATTAAATGCATTCCAACCGCTCTTTTCTTTCTAAAGTTGAGGGCAAACTTTCTGAAGTCGAGATTTAAGGTCGAGGCCTATGCTTCAGCTCTTGACTTTATAAATTTTGCCCAATGCCAAACTGTCTGAAGTTGAGGGAAAATTTATGAAGTCGAGGTCTAAACTTCAACCCTTGACTTTATAAATTTTACCCAATGGAAAAATTTTTAAAGTTGAGGGCAAATTTATAAAGTCAAGGTCTGAGGTCGAAGCCTAAACTTCAGCTCTTGACTTTATAAATTTTGACTAAAACTCCAGCCCTTGACTTTACGATTTTGCCCAAAACTTTAGCTCTTGACTTTACGATTTTGCCTAAAACTCCAGCTCTTCACTTCATAGTTTTACCTAAAACTCAGTCTTTTGTCTTTATCTGATAAATAGTGTCTCCACCTTTCTTTTACTGGCTCGGTAACTTTGTCTTGATTTTTTTTCAACTTTTTGTTCTATTAAAACTTAAACAACAGCATAATAAATACAAAGCATATATATATAAATATTTTAAGTATATTTAAATAATTAATTGTGTAATAATTATTCTCCTTAAAATCATTCGTGAACATAAAGTTCAACAATCTTCCCCTTTTTTATGAGAATAAATATGCACAATCAATTCTAAAATAATTTTTAATTGTGTAAATACTTCTCCCCCTTTCTCATCAAAAAGAAAAAAAAATAAAGAAAGAAGAATACAGACTTTGTTAAAAAAAATTAACAAAATCAATTTTTTCCTCCTATCAAAAGCACTTTTCAAAAAAAAAAAAAAAATTCTCTCCCCCTTTTTTAAAACAAACTTTGCTTCTTTTTTTCTTATGAAAAACCAAGACAGAGAAAAGGAAATTTTCTTTAAAAAAAAGGTGTCTCCCCCTGGTTCAAACAACCTTTGTTTTGTTTTTTTTTTTAAAGAAATTTAAAACAAAGCACAAAATGATATAAATAAATTCATAATAACAGAAAATTACAGAAGACAAATATTGGCATACCAGCACAAACACAAACACAAACACAAGCATGCATGCAAGTGCAGACTCTAGTCTAAAGTCTACAATATTTATCAGCTAAGAGACTTAAGATTAGATTTTCAAGGAAGTTCCTAGTTCAAAATTATTTTAGCACTCATCAATCTTTAACATGCCTGATTCTCCTTTTAAAGTGCAAAACCGTTCTTCACTCAAGGGTTTAGTAAAAATATCAGCAAGCTGATGGTTTGTATCAACAAACTTCAAGCAAATGTCATTGTTTAGAACATGATCACGAATGAAATGATGTCTAATCTCAATATGCTCGGTTCTTAAGTGTTGAATGAGATTTTTAATCAAATTTATAGCACTTGTATTATCATACCGAATTGGTATACTTTCAAATTTTAAACCAAGGTTTAATAAAGTTTGTTTCATCGATAAAATTTGAGCATAACAATTGCCAGCAGTTATATATTTAGCTTCAGCAATTGATAATGCAATAGAATTTTTCTTCTTTGAGTGCCAAGATATTAAAGAATTACCAAGAAAATGACATGTGCTACTTATGCTTTTCCGATCTACTTTGCTACCAGCAAAGTTAGCATCATAGTACCCAAAAAGTTCAAAAGAATATGTTTAGGATACCACAAGCCAATTTCAATAGTACCCACAAGGTACTTGAAGATGCGTTTGACTGCACCCAAGTGAAATTCTTTTGAGCAAGATTGAAATCGTGCACATACACATACAGAAAACATGATATCAGTTCTAGAAGCTGTTAAATATAACAAACTACCTTTCATGCATCTATACATCTTTTCACAAATATTTATACCTTTTTAATCTTTCTCTAGTTTTACACTAGTACTCCTAGGTGTAGGTTTAGACTTACAACTATCCATTTTAAACATTTTTAACAAATCTTTAGTGTGTTTAGATTGATTAATAAAGGTTTCGGATTTTGATTGCTTAATTTGTAGCTCAAGAAAATGAGTGAGTTCTTCCATCATACTCATTTTAAATTCTTTTTGCATGGACTCAACAAAAACTTTTATAAGTGAAGAATTAGTAGCATCAAATACAATGTCATCTACATAAATCTGTACGATTAATGTATCAGAATTGTGATTTTTGATAAAAAGAGTTGTATCAATTTTTCCTCTTGAAAATTCATTATTTATCAAAAAGCTACTAAGTCTTTCATACAAAGCTCTAGGAGTTTGCTTGAGACCATAAAGAGCTTTGTTCAATTTAAAAACATGATTGGGAAATTCATTATTTTCAAAACCTGGTGGTTGCTCTACATAGACCTTTTTTTTTATGAAACCATTTAGAAAAGCACTTTTGACATCCATTTGATAAAGGATAAAATCTTTGTGAGCAGCATATGCCAAAAGCATTCTTATAGATTCTAATCTTGCAACCGGAGCAAAAGACTCATCAAAATCTATCCCCTCTTCTTGTGTATAGCTTTTAGCAACTAACCTAGCTTTGTTCATAGTTACTATTCCAGATTCATCCATTTTGTTTCTAAAAACCCATTTTGTTCCTATGATAGTTTTATTATCGGGCCTTGCAACAAGTTTCCAAACCTCACTTCTAGTGAATTGGTTTAGTTCATCTTGCATGGCTTGAATCCAAAACCTATCTTCTAAAACTTCTTCCAAGGTTTTAGGTTCAAGTTTTGATAGAAAAACTAGATTGGTTGTGTTTTTAAGAGATGATCTAGTTTGTACCTTATTTGAAGTTTCACTAATTATTTAGTCTTTTGGATGTGAACTAGAATATTTCTATTCCCTAGGTAGATTACTAACATGCTCATGCACATCATCAACAGCAACAGATTTTTCAACAGTAGAAATAGTACAAGAATTTTCAACATCAGAGCATGAAAGATCATTTATTCTATCACAAACATCATCAACATCATTATTAACATTTGTAGGAGTCAAACAATCATAAAAAACATGTATAGATTCTTTTACAACATAAGCAAATTTTGTTTTAGATTATCTACTAACAACATATTATTGATAACAAGATCTTTATTAAGGATAATGTTACATTTACCCAAAATAGTCGATTTTCTATCATTACCAAAGGTAACACTTCCTTCATCCATCAAGTCTAGCTTTGAAAATTTGGAAGCAACTCCGGTCATATGCCTAGAGCATCTGCTGTCCAAGTACCATTTATTGCTGCCACTGACGATCCCTACAAAGCAAGTTATTGTTTCTTTGGTACCCATTTATATTTGGGCCATCTTAGGTTAGAAACAGATAAAACTTCTTTCTTAACCACCCAAACATACTTGCTTTTATGACCCGAGAGAAAAGCCTTCCTTATTGCACACTTGTGTGCAATATGGCCAGACTTGCCACAATAATTACAAGTGCCATAAGTGGCTTTTACAAACCGAGTCTTACAAGACTTATAATTCATGTGCCTATCATAGCCAATTTCATATTTGTTATGATCAGATTTTTGCTCACCGAGGAGAATATTTAAATTTTTCTCTCCTTGTGTGAATTTAGCTATGATAGCTTCCAAATCATCTAAGTTAGATTTCAGATTTATATTTTTTGTTCTTAGCTCATCTAGCTCTTTCAAAAGTTCATTGTTATTGATGTTGTTAGTAGATGCAGGTTTATTATCATCTTTTATAGTTTTAATTTCTAAATCTAAAAGATCATTTTCAATTTTTAATTTATCATTTTGTCCAACTAGAATTTTATTTTCTATTTTTAGTTTCCTATTTTTATTTCTAATTTCATTAATTTTCAGATTCATGTTACTAAGATTTTCATACAAGCTATCTCTTTCAGAACCTAGAGCTGTTATTATTTCATCTTTTTCTTCATTTTCAGTTTTAAGCTCATTAATTTCATCTTGAAATTCTTCTAATCTAACTAAAGCATTTTGCATTAGATTTTTAAGTTGTTTATTATCTTCTTTAGGTTTTTTAAGCTTTTTACAAACCTTTTTATACATGTCAAGCAATTCATCATTAGAGTAGGAAGTTAAAGGATTGTTTACCTCATCGTGGATTGCCATGAAGTATAACTTTTCTTCATCAGAATCTGATGACTCTTCATCACTCCAAGTAGCAATAAGTGCTTCCTTCTTAGATCTTTTTTTTTTTTTTTTTTTTTTTTTTTTTCTTGAGGAGAGGACAGTTTGGTTGGATGTGTCTTGGTTTTTGGCACTTATAGCACACAACATCCTTCCTTTCCTTTCTAAACTTTGAGGAGCTGCCAACATTCATAAATTTGTTGAAATTCTTTGCAAATAACACAACATTCTCGTTTATCTCCTCCTTATCAAAATCATCGTTGGCTAACTTTAGAGCAATAGCCTTCTTTTGGGATTCTTGACTTTGATTCTTAATGAGCTCATGAGTCTTGAGTGCACTAAGAAGCTCTTCTTTTGTCAATGTGCTAAGATCTCTAGCTTCCTCTATTGCTGTCCGTTTTGCTTCCCATTCCTTTGGTGATGATCTGAGCAATTTTGAATTTATTTCAACATTAGTAAAGCTCTTGCCTAAAACACTCAAAGGATTAATGATATTAATGAATCTATCATTCATTTGATCAATTGTTTCACCAAGCAGCGTCTTAAAACTTTCAAATTGACCAACCAACAAGCTTATTTTAGTGTCTTTGATCCTTGAAGTTCCTTCATAAGTTACTTCAAGTTCATCCCAGATTTCTTTAGCAAATTTACAAGTACAAACTCTATTGAAATCACTTTCATTCAATCCACAATGAAGAATATTCTTGGCAGCTTCATTATAATGCAGTTTTTTCCAATCATCTTCTGAATATTGATCTTCATTTTTATTTTCAATTGTAAAAGGTCCTTTCTCAACTACTCTCCATATTAATCTATGTTGTGCTTTCAGAAATATATTCATTCTATACTTTCAATAAGGGTAATTACCCCTACTAAGAAGCAGTGGTCTATTTATAGCCTGACCCTCCAAGAATCATAGTGTATTAAAAACCATGATCTTTTCTCTTTTGCATCTAAGCAATAAACCACAAGAGACTAGGCTCTGATACCAATTGTTAGAAATAATACACAAGGGATACTTAAGAGAGGGAAGATGGGGGGGGGGGGGGGGGTGTGAATTAAGTATTACAAATTTTTTCTGTTTTATCAAACCAAATTATTTAAATAAGAAAAGATAAGAGAAAACTTAAACAAACAGATACAGCGAAATAAACTAATGAGCAAATAAGCAGAGATAAAGAAGCACGAAGAAAAGAAAGAGAAGCAACACAATGATTTGACATGGAGTTCGGCCTACTGCCTACTCTCCATAGTGCAAATGCCTCAAAGAGGACTTTTACCACTATATTGATTATTCCAAAATCAATGCACCTCCTAGACTAGAAATTGCAACAATGTCTATCACAATAGGACTTTTACAATTACCTTTCACAAATGACTTCCACTTGATAAATCAAGTGTTGTACTGGTAACACATGACCAGACTTCAAATGTCTACCACTGAGGACTTCCCACCTAATCGCAATTAGCATGATGCTGATAACTCCAAACCAGACTTCAAATGCCTCCCACTGAGAAATTCTCTTTTCCTTCCACGAAGGGCTTCCCGCCTAATCGCAATCAGGACGATGCTGGTAACTCTAGACTAGACTTTAAATGTCTCCCATTGAGGACTTCTCTTTGCCTTCCATGAAGGACTTTTAACTTTGTCTCTACGATGAATTCTTTTACAAATGCCTCATTTGAGGACTTTTTACAAACAGCTCCTATTTGAGCAGATTTACAAACTGAAAAGCTCTTAAGGAAATATACAAATTTCCTTTACAAAGAAACGCTCCTACTTGAGCAGATTTACAATAGAAAATACTTTAGGAATTTTACAAATTCTTTTTACAAACTGAGCTCCTTAAACGAGCAGATAAACAACTTTTGTAAATCTTAAACAGTGCTAAAAAACTCTTGTTTAGAGTGTATCAGCAAATTTCGAAACAGAGCATTAATTGTTCTCTTCAAAAAAATATTTTCAAATTAACGAGAATGAGAACAAAAACACAAGTAAAACAAAAAATTTACAGAACATTGCTTTCGTTTTTACCGTGCGCTAAAAAATTCTAATATATTTCATTCTTTTTTTTTTTAAAGAGAAGTGAAAAATTCTATTTATAGCTCTTGATAAAAATTTACCCGTTGTCAAAAAGTTTCTAACAACCCATACTTGTTTAATATACTTAACGTTTTAATAACGCGTAAAAGTCAAAAGTAGAAAAGAGCATTAAATGTGTCTGACACATGTATTAAATGCATTCCAACTGCTCTTTTCTTTCTAAAGTCGAGAGCAAACTTTCTAAAGTCGAGGTCTAAGGTCGAGGCCTAAGCTTCAGTCTTGACTTTATAAATTTTGCCCAAGGCTAAACTATCTGAAGTCGAAGGCAAATTTATGAAGGCGAGGTCTAAGGTCGAGGCCTAAACTTCAACCCTTGCCTTTATAAATTTTGCCCAAGGGAAAACTTTCTCATGTCGAGGGTAAATTTATGAAGTCGAGGTATGAGGTCGAGGCCTAGACGTCAGCCTTGACTTTTTAAATTTTGCTAAAAACTCCAGCACTTGACTTTACGATTTTGCCCAAAACTTCAGCTCTTCACTTCATAGTTTTGCCCAAAACTCCAGCCCTTGACTTTATAATTTTGCTCAAAACTTCAACACTTGACTTCATTGTTTTGCCCAAAACCCAGTCTTTTGTCTTTATCTGATGAATAGTGCCTCCACCTTTTTTTTACTGGGCTTGATAGCTTTGTCTTGATTTTTCTTCAACTTTTTGTTCTGTTAAAACTTAAACAGCAGTAGAAAAAATACAAAGCACACACATATATAAATATTTTAAGTATTTGAAAAATTAGGATATTTAAATAATTAATTGTATAATAATTATTCTCATCAAAGTCATTCGTGAACATAAAGTTCAACAGCAGTCTTTGTGGCACTAGAACTCTTCATAGTTAGAATGAAGGTTACATATTTAAAAAACTTGTCAACAATAACAAAGATAGATGAGTACTCCTTACTTTTGGTAGTAAAGTGATAAAATATGTGGAGATACTCTCCCAGAGGCGATAAGGCATTGGAAGGGGCTGTAATAACCCCACAAGTGGTTACCTCTCAATCTAATCCTACTAACAAGTTAAACAATTTCAAGTATAGTTCATCACATCCTCCTTCATATTTGGCTAATAATAGCCCTACTTTAGCAAGCTCATCATTCTTTACTAACCGACTAGCCCACAAAGTATCA
Organism: Combretum micranthum; assembly: GCA_024138025.1. Taxonomy (NCBI): domain Eukaryota; kingdom Viridiplantae; phylum Streptophyta; class Magnoliopsida; order Myrtales; family Combretaceae; genus Combretum; species Combretum micranthum. The sequence goes on along the minus strand of JAMXBD010000092.1, from coordinate 1,245,386 downwards.
TGGCACTCCTTCATTAGCACCCTTCTCAAATTCACAAACTTAGAAACATATAGATGGCGACCTTTAGTATAGATCATATAACCTTCAACAAAAAATCTACGAGTCTTACCCTCTTCAATAAACTGCTTCAAGCTTTTGGGTAACAAGTTTTAGCTTAAGTGCTCCCTAATTTGCTCTTGTATGTTTGAAGAGACTTAACTAGCTGACTATTGGGCAATTTGTGCTAATGAGGCCAAATCTGCTTTTCTACTTGGTGGATTTGCTACCTAATTTGTCCACCTACTATGGTACTCAATCTCCATGTCAAACTCAACAAGGAACTCTTGCTATCTCTGCCCTTATGTTGAGTAAGAATATGATTAGCAGCAAAATTATTTGTCTTCACTAAGATCTTTGACCCTAATAGATAATGCTTCCATGTTCTGAGGTAGTGCACAATGGCTAACAACTCCTTCTCCTAAGTTGAATACTTATGCTTGGTGGGGTTTAACTTTTTGCTCTTGTATGCCACATGATGGCCCTATTTCATCAATACTCCACCTAAGACAATGTCAAAGGCATTAATGTAGACTTTAAAGGGATTGGAGATGTTAGGTCTGATAGGGACTGGCTCCTCTATCACAACTCGCTTCAACTCCTCAAATGCTGCTTGACACTCTTTATTATAGGACCATGTTCGATCCTTCTTTAAGAGATCTGTAAGGGGAGTAACCCGCTTAAAATACCCCTCCACAAATCATTCATAATAATTGGCAAGTCTAAGGAACAAGCATAACTCAATAACGCTTCTTAGGACATGCTACTCTCTAATAGCACCTACCTTGGCCCCATCCATCTGGATCTACCCTTCTTTAATCACATGCCTAAGGAAGGTAGTGCACTTCTAGGCAAAGGCACACTTTTCTACTTCACATACAAATTGTTCTCCCTTAGCTTTTAAAAGACCATCTGCAAATGTTTTACATGGTCCTCCAATGTCCTACTATACACAATAATGTTGTCTAGATAGACATCAACAAAGTTATTCAAATCATCACAAAATACATTATTCATTAAAGTACAAAATATTGTAATGTGAACTTAGTGATAACCTGAGATTGAATGAAATCACCAAGAGCTCGTAAGCCCTATAACAAGTTACATAAGTATTTTTAGGCTTGTCACCTTCAACAATGCGAACTTAGTGATAACTTGAGCAAAGATCAAATTCGGTGAAGTATTTAGCCCCACTCAATTGATTGAACAAATCAACAATGAGAGAAATAGTGTAATGATTTCTCATTGTGAGGGCCTTTTCGCACTCTTCGGTCCATTTGAAGTTCATTTGGTTCTTCAGTATTTTGAAGAATTCTGCACACCTGTCGGCCCTTCAAGATATGAAGTGACTTAAGGCTATTATGCGGACGGTAAGTTTCTGAACATCCTTGACCGACTTGGGAGGGGTCATTTTCTGGTACAACCTTGATTTTTTTCAGGGTTTGCCTCCTCAAGAATATTTTGGATAAAGCTTCGAACACGTACTTCTAAAGGTTCAACTTCATCCAATACTGCTTTAGTCGGTCACAGGTTTCTCGAAGGTTTATGAGGTGATCCTCGGAGCTTAGGCTTTTCACAATCATGTCATGCACATTCACTTCCATGTTCTAATCAATTTGTTCTTTGAAGACCACTGTAAGTAGTCTTTGACAGGTAGCTTTGGCATTCATCAAGTCGAATGGCATGACTTTGTAATAATATGTTAGTAATAATGATGTGTATACCTAGTCCTTTAGTTCCATCATTATCTAGTTGTATTTAGAGAAAGCATCCATGAAATTTAATAGGGCATGCTTGGATGTGGATTCGACTAGCTGGTCTATTCTTAGGAGATGAAAATAGTCTTTTGGGCATGCTTTATTGAGGTTAGTGTAACCAATGCACATTCTCCATTTTCCATTGGCTTTTTTCACCATTACTATGTTGGTAAGCCATGTGGGTATTTTTCTTCTCAAATGAATTCTGCTTTAAGTAGTTTCTAGACCTTTTCTTCTATGGCGGCTTGCCAAGCAACTACAAATTGGTGTCGCTTTTGTTGTACTTTTGGACCAATGCTGAGCTTTTGGGTGATCACCCTTGGGTCTATACCAAGCATGCTAGTAGGCGTCCATGCGAAGATGTCATTGTTTTGCTAGAGAGAGCAAACGAGATCTTCTTTAAACTTTTGTGGTAGCATGGAGCCAATTTTGGTAGTCATGGTAGGATCTTTTCTTAGTGGGATTTCTTTCGTAAGCTTAGTTAGCTCCTTTCGATCCTCTTTTTGGCTGGTTTTCTTTTGGCCTAGTTAATTGAGGAACGAGTTTATTTAGCATACTTCGTCCCTTGCCAATGCTTGAACATAAAGTCTACAGAATAGATCTTGGTTGCTATTGCAAATACATACCTCGCTTCAGGTGGAGAACTTCGCTTTGAGGTTGGTCGGGGAAGGGACCATTTGGAAGAGAAAGAGGGCCAGTTAGCTAAAGATCATGTTATAAGCAATGTTGTCAAAATCGGAATGGACCTCCCAATTCGACCCGATTCAACCAAAATCGGCCTTAAAAGAGAGCCGGTTCTTGCTAATGAACCATTTTTAGATTGAACTAGCTAAACCCGGACAAACCGACCAGTTCAACCATGACTTTGTTGACCTAGCTAGGTCATCCAGGTCACATTGTACCACCAATTAAAAATAAAATAAAATTGTAAAAACAAAAAAGTAAAAACAAAATTTACAAAACCGTTCTCCATGAAAAACCCATTCCCCATCACCATCAGATTAAATTAAACTACTTTTGGAAACCCTTATTCTACTTTGATTCCTTCTTCCTCTTGAAAATAAAAACCATCACCACCTTGATGGTGCCACCACAACCCCTATCAGTATATCCAAGGGCTATGCTCATAGTCTTCTAGCTTGATTGTTACACTCGACTTTGTTGAGAAGGATGTCATCGATGACGATGTTATCTTAAACATTGTTTCAATGTAAAAAAGAAAAAAATACGAATCAGAATTCAGATTCACTCATAATTGCTGTTAATTTTAGAGAGAGTGTGTGTGTGTGTCTTTAGTTTTAGGTTTGTGTCTATGTTAACAAGAGGTGAATGTTATGAGAGAGGTGAATGAGACAAGAGGTATTAGGGATCAATGTGTTAGTTTTTAATTTTTTATTAGGAACACTTGGTAGAAGCATGAGTGTCGATGTTGGGGTTTTTGGCCATTGGATTAAGAGAGAGTGGACAGAGACGTAGAGGAATAGAAGATTTAGGAGGTGGCTCGGATATTTATGTCTCTTTTTTCAATTTTTTTTTATTTATCTGTGATGTAATGGTGATAAGTCCATTGATTTGCTCTTATCTTATCTTGGTTTTCTTTTCTTTTTCTTTTTTTTTTTTTGTCTTTTTGGTAATTGATTTAGAAATAGACTATAATTTATTTTTTCTACTACACTTTTAGCTTTCTACTACTTTTAAAATCATTGGATAGATTTGGAGTCAATTTAATTGTGTAAATTATATTTATTTTTTTTATAAAATTAGGTTTTAAGTTATTTTCATTGACCCTGGTTTGACCCTTAGTTGAACCCAGTCTGACCCCTGACCTCCTTGTGTGTCGGGTTAGCCTTCGGTCCAAGTCTAACGACATTGGTTATAAGGCAACTAGCAATCTACCACAAGGAATTCTACTTCATTATGGGCTTTGTGTTTATTGCATGGTTGTCAAAACCGGCCCGGACCGGCCGGTTCGACCTGGTTCGACTGGAACCGGTACTAATGCCGGGCCGGGTCTCGCCTAAAACTCGTTTTTAGAACGAACCGGCGAGACCCGGATTGACCCGGGTCGAACCGAGTTGAACCGGTCGACCCGGACCAGTTGAGCCGGATTCAAAAAAATAAAAATAAAAAATAAAAAATTTAAATATTTATTCATACTTTATTATAAATTTATAAAACATAATCATTAAATCATATTTATTTAATAATTAATTGATGAATTTGATCCAAATATAGATTTAATTGAGTGATTACATATATATTGGTCTTTTTTAATTAAATTATTCCTTATATTTTTATTTTTTTGTGATCCCGGTTCAACCCCCGGTTGAACCCGGTCCGACCCCTCGACCCCTGACCTCCTAGCTTGTCCGGGTCAAACCCCGGTCCGATTCTGACAACATTGGTTTATTGTCACCTAGTCTTATTATTAGGGTGGCAATTCCTATTACTTTGACCAATTGATTGTTAAATCTATAGATTTCATGCTTACATGGCTTCAACTTCTTCTAGATGTTATCATCGCAAAACTTATCAAAGGCATATCCAAAGATGGTGTTTGTGCTGCTCCGGGTATCAACCAAGACTTTTATCACATCGAAGCCCACTACTCGTGCTTTTTTGACGAGAGCATCTTGATGTGGTATCTTGACATCATCCAAGTTGGCTTTAATGAACTCAAAGGTCACATCAAAGCTTCTCTCTCTTTGCTAAGAGCATTACTTCATTTCCTTTGTCATTTCTAGAGAATTGGGAGAGAACGGTTAGATGAGGTCCTCCAACGATCGTGTTACCTACTCCCTAAGCAGCAGCATCAATTTATTTAGCTAGTCAATTGTTAGAATACTACTGACAATCATTCCTTCTTTGTTGATTTAACCACTCAACAACGTTGCTTGAATCGACCATATATTAGCATAAGAAGCCTTTCTTTAAGGCTTCTTGGAAAGCCACTTTCAATTGGTAGCAATTGTTGGTATTATAGCCCATGTCTTGGTGGTCGCAATACCAGTTGATATCCCTTCTGCTTGGGTTATTGCGCATCTTGGATGGTTTGGGGAGGAAACCTGAGTTCCTGATTTCTAGGAAGATATCTTCTTGAGGCTTGTTAAGAGAAAGAAAGTAGGATTCAAAGTATTTTCGTTTTCCTTACGGCCTTCTTCCTTAAGATACTGGCCCATCTTCTTCTCCAAGCAAAGGGTACAATACGGTCTTTGACCAATCCCTTGGGCTTTTGGTCTTAGAGGTGTTCCTTCTAGGATTTTTCATTTCGCTTCAGGTGGCAATGAATTCTTCATGCTGTATGTACTTGATGGCCCATTCTTGAAATTCCTCCAATGTTTTAGGTTCATTCTTGGCAAGAGAGTGGAAAAGACTCTCATTCCTTTGAACCATATGAATGGCTGCCTGGATCACAAGGCTAAGGTCAAAGCCATTCACCTTAGTGACAGCATAGTTGAATCGGGTTATGTAGTCCCAAAGGGATTCATCTTTCTTTTGACTCACCAAAAATAGTGACGACGTATCCTTCTTTAAAGGTCTACTCATTATAAAGTATGTAACACCCTAACTTAACAGCATTACAACTCGCGGCATGTCCTTCTCTTAAAAAGGACACGCCAAGACTATAAAATACTAAACCACAAATATAATTATCTCCAAATTTCATATAAAAGACTACTTGAATTTATCATTACTATAATTCGTCTCTTAGAAACATAAACTAATATAATCCAAAGTATTTATATAAAATCCAAAACATAACAACTTATCTTATAAACATCTTCAATAATAATCTAAACAAACTCTATATATTTTGTATGGTCTTCAAAGATCTTTTCTCCTATTCTTCTTCATCTAGAATCTGTTAATCACCAGTAGGAAAGTCGAATATACTAACGTCGTCCCCCATGGTCAACCTAAAAGTTATATCCAGACAATTCTCAACCAACATCATCTTCACCTACACTTGAAAAATAAAGGATTGAGAGAAAACGCCCAGTACGCTATACCACATACACATGCATGTGAAAACACATCAAGCAAATTCACTTGCATCATATGCTTATGCAACATCTACAGGTTCATTGTCTTTTGATTAACCAATAAGTAGCATAGTTTAGGATTATTCATGACTAATCCTAAACTCGGAGTAACTCATGACTCCGATGAAAACCATAGTATAAAATAATATATATATATATATAGTTGTGTTCCACAATTAAGCTGGTAATGACTCCTAATCTACTGGAATCATTTCCAGGTGCAATTCCACTCGGGACATCGCCACACAAGGATCATCAGGTTGCCAGCATTAGTATCACACTTCTATCGTAGTCTTTACTAACCGCAAACAAACACAAGCAACATACAATTTTTAAAAGCCTACAAGGGTTAATTTAGTTTATATGCATGTCTAATCCTACAAGTACAAACAACAAATAAGATATGGTTGTACCTGGATTCGCTTCCAAACTCTAATCCACCAATAGATCTTCTTAAAAGAATAGAATCCTAATCCCGCAAATATTCCTAATCAACAGCATATCTCAATCAATTCCAATTGCAACACATAATTAAACCCTAATCCTTAATTTTATAACCTTACTCAAATGATCTATAACCCTAATCATAGATCTACGAAAAGAGGTTAACACACCTATCTCCTTTGTTTATAATTCAATGAAACCTTCAAACTCAGCTTTTTCCTCAATTTCTAATTTCTCCACAATTCCTTCAATACATATATAAAATCTCCAATTAACAATTCGATTTACAACAACAAATAAAATTTCATTTAACGACAAGATTGGATGGATCGTTACTTACCTAGAACTTGTAAATCTTGATTTGAAACAAAAACCCTAAATCAATCAATTAACTATTCTTAATCGCTATAATCATATTCCTATAATCTATAAATATTAGAAATTAGAAAACTATAATAAAGATCATACCTTTATTTTGAATTGAAACGAAAAATCTGCAAATCAACTTTAGGGTTTCTTCACTAGATCTTGAATCTCCTTCAAACATATGAAAAGAACCTTATAAGAAAGATAACCCTAAATAATTAATTGAAAAAGACTAGAGAGAGACCCAGTTACCTAGGGTTTTTGCTTAGGAAAAGGCAAGGAAAAACTAGGCTAAAGAGTTTTATTTATAAAACAAGGTTAGCTTAGAAAAAATGCAACCCCACAATCTTTAAAGATTTTGTTGAGGGTTGATAATAATATCTCATTTATTAGGGTTGACCATAGAACCCTCTTATTTTATAACAAATGACACATTTGCCCTTCATTATAAAATATTTATCTTTATATTACAAAGTGAGTCTTTAAATGCCGTAGTTAGATCCTTAAAGGATGTAATAGAATCGTTGGCTAGTTGATGGAACAAGCTATTAGTGTCTTTTTCTAGTGTTCGGGGGAACACTTTATAGAAAATAGCATCATTGAATCCGAATACCAACATTTGGTCTTTGTACCTCTTGAGGTGTTCTTCTGGATTGATCATTACATCATACGGATTGAAAAGTTGGTATCTTCATACCTTGTGGCCAAGGCTCGTTGATAATCGACTGAGCTAAGGGCAATTTGATTAGCATACGAGTCATTCTTGGCATCGGAGTGCTCTTTTTGCTTTCCTTGATTTCAAACATCCTTTTAGTTTATTTTTCCATTTCTTTTGAAGTCATATATTTAAATTGCTTCCCTTGATACATGGGAGCTCTACCTTAAGGGATTCCCAACTTAAGTCTTGGATGGTGCTGGTACAATAGATTGGTTTCTTAGCCTATCGGATTGGTCTGGGCATATGCTGCCTCGAGAGGGTGGCAATGGTATGCTTGCTGTGGTGGAGTCTCATCGCTGCTATGCTGTAGCTAAGAATTCCGTGCTTTGGCTTTAGTTCCTTAAGGTGCTTGATGATCTCAATGTTCTGCTCCACCACCTGATATGTCGTCTAACTGACTTAAGCAGTTCTATTATGAGGAGCCATCATAAGCTGGAAAGATACTGGGGCCTTCTTGGGAGCCCTTTGGTCTTTTGCGGGTCAAGTGATCTTGAAGTCGAATTTAGTTCATATTTAGGGTAATCACCCTGAGATGGTTTTTGTTTTTAGCACGAGGTGGTATAGCTAGGACGGCCTTATAGTTCTTATGAGGTAATGATTTTTTGTTTGTTTGTTTGTTTTTTTAAAGAGAAGATGTAGGAAAACTATCACATGGTAAGCAATTCCCACAAAAGGTGCCAAATGTCGCTGGCTTGAATCCATAGAGTTTGTATTTCTAAAATCTAGGCTTGGAAACATTGAATATCAGTCCTCTAAAATAGGGAACATATTAGTGGTGCATTGGGCATGGGTTTTGTGGCCACTTCGATGCTTAAATTAGAATTTGCATAACAAGCCCTTAATTTGATTAAAAAAGAATAATTGAGTGTACCATTACCTATTTCTAGAGAGGTCGATGAGTATTTATAGGCGACCAACCTAGCAAATAATTATTGAAATAAAAATAAAAAATTTCTATAATACCTTTCATCTTTATTAGATAAAGATGATAATCGTATGTGTAATATTTTCAAATAAAGATATTTATAATAAAAATAAAAAATAAATCATTAAATATTCATTATTTTAAATAATATTAATTTATTATAAATTATTATTCCTCCCAATAAAATAAGATATTAACAGCTTCAAATTAGGGGTGTGCACGGTACGGTACGATTCGGTTCGGTTTGCATCTCGAACCGAACCGCACCATAATTTACGGTTCAGTTTTTCTTTTAAATTCGAACCTAACTATACGGTTCGATTCGTAATTTTTTCGAACTGAAAAAAAGGTCCGGTAAGGTTCGGTTTGTGGTTCGAACCGTTTTTTCATAAAAATAAAAAATATATTCTATCGAAAAAGTTTAATTACATATTTCTTATCACTAATGCAAATATAAACAATAATATTTAAAATTAATTATTTATCAAATAAACATGTAAAACTTATAGGAATGAAAAGATTTCATCTATTATAAAATTATAACTATGACTAGTCTCATTTTTTGAATTATCTTGAACTATAATAATATATTAGACTTTATCTCAATATAAGACATAAAATATAATTCGTTGTATGCTTCTAACTAACATATTACCAATTATATAAATCAATAAGTAACTAAATAATAGAACTAGATTAATTAGTAAGACAAATGGAAAAGAAATATGCAGAAGTTAGAATACTAGAGGTTAAATTCTAAAATCTACCTTACTTATAGAAAACATAACAATTAAAACATATTATAAAAAATCTAATTTTATTCTAATGAATAACACATATCTAAGTAAAAAAATTTTACAATAATTAATTTTTTTAAGTTAGAATACTAGAGTTTAAATTCTAAAATCTATCTTACTTATAAATAACATAACAGTTGAAACATATTATGAAAAATCTAATTTTATTCTAATGACTAACATATATCTAAGTAAAAATTTTAAAAACAATTAATTTATTTAAAAAAATTAATTGTTTTTAAAATTTATGACATAGATATGTACCATTAATAAAACAATTAAGAAAAATAATATGTTTAATTTTTTTAATATATAAAACGGTTCGGTTCGGTTCGGTTCAAACCATACGGTTCGGTTCATGGTCCCGAACCGAACCGCGAACCGTTTGCTCTTCAATGAACCGAACCACGAATCGAACCGTTTAAAAAAAAACCAAAATTTCGGTTCGATTCGATCCGATCTGATTCGATTCACGGTTCGATCAGTTTTTTTTTCACAGCCCTACTTCAAATACACATAATGTATCCCTATTATCCTCAAAATAACAGCGGTAAAAGCCGTGTTCACCCCCATACGAAGCACATTATCCCCAAGCTAAGCTTCCCCTTAAATAAAGTTGCTTTTTAACCGAACGACACGTCGTTTAACCTCATCACGAGAATTACCCGACACTTTCCAGTCCCCCACTGTTCGCCGATAGTCCCATAGACGAAGAGAACTCAAAGAACGAAAAGGATGAGCGCAGCCGCAACGGCTACGGCAGCTTATTTAGCTCGAAGGGCGGCGCAGAAGCAGAGAGTACGGATCCTCTACCGCCGTGCCCTTAAAGACACTCTCAACTGGGCGGTTCATCGCCATCTCTTTTACCAAGACGTACCTACTCTTACTCCTAAATTCTCAATTTCTAGGGTTTCTTTCCCCAGCATTTCCTTAATTCATTTGGATCCCACCTTTTTACTTATATTTGATTCCTCTTGCTTTGATTTACTTTTTCAGGCGTCCGATTTGCGGGAACGGTTCGATGCCAATAAGGAAGTGGTGGGTCTCGATTTCATCGATTCTGTTTACTCGAAAAATTGATTAATTTATCTATTTAACCTTTTCATTTGGTATTTCCATATTAATGGGATGCTAAAACCTAAGTTAATGTGTCAAAGTGAGTGATGTCTACTCTCGGTTGATTTGTGTTATATGTTGTTTTATGTTATGAATGTGCTACCTCTTGGGGGTAGTCTGATGACCTGAAGGGTGTCAATTGGGCTTATTATAGTGTAGGATGAGTTGAACGAGAACCTTATGAATTACGTTTTTGGTTATGAGATCATCCAATGGAGTGGAAAAAAATGCCCTTTTCTTTTTTGACGCATCTATCACTGATAATGCATGGCGTTTTTGGAAGGGATTAAATTGATTTGTGCCTACCCTTTTTATCGGTTGCCCGAGTTGGGTGATTGTAATTAGCTTGTTGTTCTGGAATGGTGAATTGGCAGGCAGACATTGATACTATTGAAAAAATGATTGCTGATGGAGAAGCCTCCTACGACAAGTGGAGGCACCCTGATCCTTACATTGGTAAGTGCTCTTCAACGATCCTCAATGAATAATTTTCTTTGCCTGATTGTATTGGCTTAGTGGTTTTATCCTAGTTTTAGGCCTTGTAAATACTGGGCTTTTCCCCTATCCCCCATATTGCAATTGCATTTTCTTTCTTTAGTTAACAAAAAAAAAAAAAAAAAAAAAAAAAAAAAAAAAAAAAAAAAAGAAAGAGATCCCCAGTGAATTAATAGAATCCTGTATTGCTATTCTGTAAGGTTGAGGTTAGGTTGCAAGTATATGTAGCTAGCTGTGGATTATCAGTATTTACCCATATATATTGATTGGTTTCTATTTTCTGTGTTGCTGTGTGTGCCCTGCTGGTGGTGGAATTCACTTGTGTATTTCGTGACAGTTCCTTGGGCTCCTGGTGGTAGCAAGTTTAATCGAAATCCAAAACCGCCTTCTGGGGTATGTATTCTATTCACATGGAATTGTAATAAATTCTACAATGCCTTGCTCTGTCTTTGGTTGATTTTTTATTTTCTAGGTATGATAACTTTATTTCTCTGAATCCTTTATCTTAATTTTATAATGTATACTCATGGTATTGCAACAATATGTGAGCTATATTAGCAGATAATAAACTATTTTGCATAGTTCAATTAACCCATCATGCCTACTTATTAGCATTCTCAATATATGAGTAAAAATTGTCAGATCGGCTTATTCTTCAATTTTTCCCTTGTGGGTTGTGGTATCATGAAGATCTCATTATATATGAGGTTTCTTGGCTTTTCATACTTTATTTTTAAGCCTATCTTCGAGAGCTCATCCACCATCTCGTCTTTTTATTGTTGTGTGCTGTAGCTCCGCTTATTCTAAGTATTGTGATTGATTTAATGATTTCCATTTCAATACTATGTAATTGCGGTTAGCTGCTGAAATTGTCTTGGCATAGTTCTTAGTATCTTTATGCAGCATGTTAGCTGATTATTCCCAGTGTGGTTTGTGCTATCACACTGACAGATTTTGATAATTTAACCACCATTTAGATGGTCCTTTTTCCTCCTTTCAATGTTATGCACCCGCTTCCCCCCACCACAACCAAAAAAAGACAAAAAGGGAATAGAATGTAACTTGGAATTTCTTTTTCCTTATGTGTTGCAATGCCTTTTCCTTTGGAATTTTCTATTGGATTTCCCAATATGTTGTACAGCTATTACTCGAAACAATTCAAACTAAGAAGGTGTTGACTTGTATTGTTATTAAGCTTCCCTGTTCAGACTATTTTTGTCTTACCTAAGTAATTTTAGTTGTTTTCACTAACTTCTGATTGCTGGTGCAGATTGAGATTGTTTATGACTTTGGTCTTGAGGAAGAGGTTGACTAAAATCTGTCTTTCTTCATTGTTATCAATAAAGGTAAGCTTCCTTCATTGTTATTATTATTTATTTATTTTATTAATAAACATAAGCTTTGTTTCTAATCTTTTAGATACCTTTCTTTCATACTGCCTTTCTTTTGATAGCCCACAACTCTTCTTTAGTTTGTAAGAATTCAACCATGTAAAACTCTCTGCATAAATGGCTGAATGATGAGCAGAAATATGAGAAATACTTGATTTTATGTAGACACTGCAATTGCTGATTTTGTTATTCTTACTCTGCGGTGTTTATGCATACCTATCCTCCTCAAGTAGGAGCAAAAATGGGTGCACATATTTAACATACACCTCTTGTTGATTTATGAAAACGTAGGATATAGGGACCCTAAAATAGCAAAATGGGATCCAAATGTGGGTGCTGTTTTCATATATGCCAAAAAATCAGCGGAAGGTTTCATGTAGAAATAGATGCCAAGAAAGGGGGAAAAAATGCACCAAGTCCATCTATTTTTTCCCCTCTCACATAGCTGATCGATGAGGTTATTTTGTGTAGTATTCTTCAACCTGTTCCCTGAAACACATGTTTTTTATCATTGCAGGATGAGACTTTCTGGTATGAAATTGAAGATGAATGCTGGTTTTTGAAGGCTCAGTTTTCATGTTTGTGTACTTGGGTTTTCCATGACATGGATATCTTGACTAAACATTGACTTAGTCGTAAATGGACTTTCTCTTTTGTTAATTATCTGTAAACTCGTTTAAATTAATCATTTGTACATTTTTCTGTGCTGCTGGCCACTGTGTCAATCTTTGTGGCTGGAGTTTGGATGAGCAAATATTATATTTCAATAATAATCATGTTATTCCAGACAAGTTTGTCCTTTTGAAATTAGAGGTAAATGTGGGAAGGAACCGTGAGAAGGGTGCACGATTTTATTACTAAGGCCCTAAGATACTATCAAGTTCAATGTGGGCTTCTTGTGGGGAGAGAACCTAAAGTACCTAAAAAACCCTGGATAGAAATGTCTCAGGACCTGTACCAATGTGAAGCTTGCGTAGAAGCTGTCATTTTCTTTTCCCCTGTGAAATGTTTCATTGCCGGAATTTGGGCATACCATACTTGGCTCTTCATCTTCCCTAGCATTCTTAAAAATCAAAGCAGCTAGTGGCTTGCACAATTCCCCGGTTGGAGGATTTAAAGAGGTAATAAGCCCAATGGTCTGTAGACTAGTCGCTGCATGAAAATGTGGGTGCCAAATCTCTCCTGATGGGAGTGTTATTAGTGAATAGGCATATACCCTATTAAGAAGAATGAGCCGTTACACATTTTTGTCCAGGGCTTTGAAGATCAACATAAACCAAAAATTGGAGAGGAATGCAAGGAGATTTGCCTCTGATTGTGCAGTTTTATGCAAAGGATTTGAAAGCTCAAACCATGTGCTATTCTCCTAAATTTTCTACTATCATGTGGAAGTAGTTTAGTCTCAAGAGGTCTGAAGTAGATAAAGTGAAACTGAGGTCAAAGTTTTGGCTAGAGCTGATTTAGTGGGATTGCATCTGCTACTGGGCATTGAGCGGCGTCGCTACAAAGGTTCATCTTAAGCACGAAAGTTGTTTCGAGTACACTTCTGAAGGGTGAGCAATCTAACATGTTTTGTTGATAGAAATTCAGGATATGAGTAGTATGATTTATTAATATCAACTACTCTTTGTACAAAACACTTGAGGGCATTTGCTTCTTGCTCAAACTCTTTTAAATACTTTGAGCAAGATCATCGATTCAAGCTGGTGTCTCTTGCCGTAAAAAACCAGTATAGAAAAAAAGGGGCTGTGGGAAAGGTAACATTAACCTATGCAATTATGGTTCCAACAAATTGCTATATCTGGAATTGACTAATGCCTTGCTCATGCCTATGAAAGTAGTGTAGACGGGGTCGGAACTAGGAAACACACACTTCCCTGATACATCAAAAGTTAGGCATCTAGACGTGGTACTTATTTAGTTATTTGCTGTTTGGTTTTCATTGTTATATTTTTTAGTGGACTCTTAGAAATCATAGTTGGGGCCGTTTCCTTCTTAGGAACAATAGTGGACCCTATTGGCTGGGAAACCGAATGTATGATTAATTGATGATTAATCAATAATACTCTGGTCTAATCCTTTTTTTTCAATCAATTTATTGGCAAATATATCTATCATTCATAACATAGATGATAAGAACAAGGTTGTCTCACAAGGATCATTTAATTTTTAGTAATGATTTATTCCTCTATTATCTATTGTCATTTATATTTAAAAACTATCTATTACTAATAATTTTATGTTTAATCTTTATTTTTATACTCTCAAGACAACACGACAAGATATTTAGATTCAATATTATTTAAACTCATCTAAACAACAATTTTCCTACAAAAATATCAATCTTGTCTATTTCAAAAGATAACATTAATGATTACTCATATTCAATTAATTTGTAAGATTCTTAGAATAGATTAGTATCTCTTTCAAGAGTACTAATCACTAATATCTTAACTTATTTACTAGAATGTCTTCTAATTAGCAACAATTCAAGGATTGTATTATTGAACATGAATCTTTTATAGAAATCAATTTCAATACACGGAAGACTCTTGTATCACTATGTCTAGTAATTCAAATAAGCCTTTTTGAAAACGGAAAAAATGGAGGCGGATTCTTCTTCGCCTGCACAAGATGATCCAGTCATAAAAGTTAAATTTAGAGATAAAGACCTCACATGTGAGGGAGAAAAAGAAAAAATTTTGGAAGAATTTTTTGTTTTGTCGAATGCAGTGGATGGTAATATTAATGAGGATGTTATGGCTGACGTTCACCCTTCTTATATGCAGAGCCTATTAGGAGAGGAGAATAACCAAGGGAAGGTGGAGATTGAAGAATCATATTTCCAGATTACCATTGGTGAACAAGGACCTCACGTCCAATTATCCCCTCAGCTTCATCAGATTCTTGAAAGGCTATGGTCACCGGCAGTAATTGTTAAATTGTTAGGAAGATCTATTGGTTATCGAATGTTATGTAATCATATTCAAGAATTGTGGAAACCTTCTGGCCACTACAAGGTAATAGATATGTATAATCAATTTTTCCTAGTGTAGTTAAATGATTCTAATGTCATGAGGGCTTTGCTGGATGGCTCATGGGTGATTATGGGGCATTGTCTATCGGTTCAATAATGGAGTGCTTCATTTAGAGCTACTGATGCATCGATCTCAAAAATATCCATTTGGGTTCGTTTCCCAAACATGCTAGTGCAATACTATCATGAAGCAATTTTGACAAGGATAGAGAATTTGATTGGCAAGACTTTGAAGGTTGATTATAATACTTCTTCAGCCCAAAGGGGTCATTTCAAAAGGGTTACAATACAATTGGATTTGTCGAAGCTATTGATTCCAAAATTTCAGCTGGATGGTTTTTAGAAGATGGTGGAATATTAGGGAATTCCCCATTTTTGTTTCTGTTGTGGATGTGTGGGCCACAATTCTACTGCATGTCTAAAAAGATCCAAAAAGAATGCAACAGAGCATGTAGCTCTAGTAGAAAACCAAACTGATCCAAGGGAACAATCAACACCCTTTCCCGTTGATCCTAATGATTTCATATTTGGCCTTTGGATGTTAGCTTCTAGACGTAATAGAAGGGTGTCAAAAAAGGATAATAATAATTATTCGAATTTAGCTAAATCTAGCAACTCCAAGATTGAAGGATCTCAATTTGGATCCTAGAAAATCTAGATAATGAACGTGATATGGAAGTTACGGATAATCCGCTATTCTCGGATGCTCAAGGAATCTTACTAAATAAGGAAACATCTTCACCAAAACTCACCTGCCAACCAAGCAAGAATTCAAAAGGGAAACAAAAGATATGAAATGCTCAAAAGAAAGGACAAATCTAGTTTACATCAACGAGTAAGCCCAATAGTCAAGCAAATAGAAGAAATCATCCTGGTCCTTTTACAGTTGGCTCATCATCTGTTAGAAGGCCTCTATTAGATAAAACTAACCAAGCTAGCATCCAGGACCACCCTCCACTTTTTTTACTAATGTGGAGATTTTTAATGTTAACTTTCCCAAGCTATGGAAAACGGTGGATACTTTCTCAAGTAAGAAGCCTCCAGACCTGGGTAAAAAAAGATGTAGAATTACTGAGCTATAAGCCATGCTACTTTCAAATCTCTTTCTTCTTCCGCATGTGTAGAAGATAGTTTACGTGAGAAAAATGTTGATGGAGGTACTAGTGATGCTATGGGCGCTTCGGCTGTGGGTTTAGAGAACTCTGAAATGCAAGTCTAATCCTTGTAGTCTTATTCCTTTCTTTACTACTTTCATGTCATTTCTATCTTGGAACTGTCAGGGAGCTTGTAGTCCTCGTTTCTATTGGGCTTGTAGTCCTTGTTTCTATCGTTGTTTTAAGGATTTGAAGTCAAAATTCAAGCCAGACATATGAACCAAGATGTAGTAAAAGTAGAGTGTATGCAATGGTGAAGGAGTTGGGGTATTCTAATTAGTTTTGTGTGGATGCTATTGGGTACTCAGGGGGTGTCTGGGCTCTTTGGTACTCTGAGAACTTTCAAGTTGACATTATTGAATTTGGGTCACAATGGATTCATTTGAGATGGTTGCAAAGTCAATAAGAGGGTTTGCTGACCATCGTATATGCTAGTCCTTGCTCAGGTGAGAGGAAAATTTTATGGGATTTTCTTATTCAAATCAACCAGCATGTGGATCTTCCATAGGAAATCATAGGGGATTTAACGTGTACCTACATGCTAATGAGAAAGAGGTGGTGTTGGAACAAATTTTCCCAAATGCAGAGAATTCCAAGAAGTTATGCAGATGTGCGGCCTTATTGACATTGGTTTTGTAGGAGCCAAATTCACATGGAGAAGAGGCTTACTATAGAAGCGACTCCATAGAGTTATTTGTAATGCAAATTTGCAATTGACTTTCCCAGAAGTGGCTCTTCATCACCTGCTGATGGTAAAATTTGATCATCAGCTAATTCTTCTTAAATGTTATGGGGTGACTCCTCCTCCAAGGGACCATAGGCCTTTCCGCTTTAATGCTTTCTGGCTAACACATCCCTCTTTCAATCAATTTGTCAAGGCGAATTGGAAACACGACACTGATTTTGAAGTTGCCTCAGCTTAGTTTCAAAAGGGTTTACATGACTGGAATGTCAATGTATTTGGCCATATTCAGAGCCGAAAAAAGACGATTTGTAACAAAATTAAGGCCATTGAGAAGAAACTTGAAGTACGACCAACAACACATTTATTGGATGATTACGACGAGACTAAAAAAGAATATGATGAAATTCTTCATTAGGAGGAGATTTTACAGCTTCAAAAATCATGAACTAATTGGATTGAACAGGGAGATAGAAATACACGATACTTTCATTTGAGTACTCTGGTTTGAAGAAAATGGAACGGGATTGAAAAATTGAAAAATGTTGATGGGCAATGGGTAAAGGATCAGAATGAGCTCCAACGAATGGCAATTCGTTTCTTTTTACAGTTGTATACTGAAGATAATCATTTAGCCTCTAAACTATGTTGGCATAATATGTTTCTAAATTTGGAAGCTGCTGAGTTCGTGCATTTAAAAGACCTAGTGAGTGTTAAAGAAACTCGAAGAACGGTTTTCAGTATGGGGCCATAGAAGGCTCCAGGACCTGACAAATGGAATCCTTTGTTTTATCAGACACAATGGCAGACAATGAAAGGAACTGTCTCTAATCTTGTTCAAAATTTCTTCATAACAGGTAACCTCCCCCCCAGAGGTCAACAAGACTCTTCTAGTTTTAATTCCAAAAATAGACAATCCATCATCTTTGTTTAACTTCAGGCTAATCGGTCTCTGTAACATCATATATAAGATTATAACAAAGATTTTAGCTAATTGATTGAAAAGTTTGATGAGGAAAGCTTGTTAGTCAAACTCGGAACAGTTTTGTGCCTAGGAAGAGAATTATGAATAACATCATCATAACACAAGAGGTTATACATTATATGAAAAGAAAGAAGGGTCATATGGGTTGGATAGCCATCAAAGTAGACTTGGAAAAAGCTTATGACCATTTGCAATGGTCTTTTATCAGGGAGACTTTAACACTTACGGGTATTCCAGATTTCATGGTAAAGTTGATTATGGAATGCTTATCCACTTCTTCTATGAGTTTATTATGGAATGTAGGAGTTACGAATAATTTTATTCCATCTAGGGGAGTTTGACAGGGGGACTCTTTATCTCCATATATTTTTGTGCTTTGTATGGAAAGGTTGGCTCACGGTATCCAGTCAGCTACTAAAGCAAAAAAATGGAAAAGGATTCGGTTGAGCAGGAATGGTCCTTTGCTGTCTCATCTATTTTTTGGTGATGACCTATTTCTTTTTTTTTTTTTTTTTTTTCTGAGGCTTCTTTGGATCAAGTTGATAATATTCAGGTAGTCCTTGATGAGTTTTGCACGTGTTATGGCCAGAAAGTGAACAATCTTAAGACTAGAATTTTCTTCTCACCTCATGTCAATACTAGTATAAGACGTTCTATTAGTAGTAAATTTGGTTTTACCACTACTACTAATTTGGGTAAATATCTTGGGTCTCCAATTATTCATGACCGTGCTAGTAAGTAGACTTATAAGTTTATAATTGATAAAGTGAAGTCAAGACTAACTGGGTGGAAGGTGAATAATTTGTCTTTAGCAGGTAGAATCACCTTGGCTCAGTTGGTTTTACAATTTCTTCAGACTTTCCAAATGCAGACAACAAAATTGCCTAAGGGTATTTGTGATGAAATTGACAAATTAATTAGGAGTTTTGTCTAGGGAGCTTCGGAGGGTAAAAGGAAGCCACATCTTGTTAATTGGGATGAAGTTTGTAAGAGCAAGAAGGAGGGGAGGCCTTGGACTTCGAAAAACTATTGAAGTTAATCAAGCTTTACTAATGAAACTAGGTTGGCAGTTCCTTCAGAATCCGAATGATTTTTGGGTCCAGGAGGTGAAGGATAAATATGGATGGATTAGTTTTTCATCTAATCGTATTTCTCATAATGTCTCCACTACTTCTTCCATGTGGAAGGCGATTTGTTTAGTCTGGCATCTTCTCCAAGCTGGTGCTTGTTGGTCGATTGGGTATGGAAGTAAGGTAAGGTTTTAAGAAGACACATTGATTGAGGAGGCGGGGCCTCTTCTAAACTACTCTCTAAGTCCTATTTCAGAAAATTCTAGGAATAAGAGAGTGGGGGAGTTTGTTGATCACTATGGTAATTGGAACTGGAATTTATTGTATCGATTGCTACCCTTAGAGATTGTCGAGTTAATCAGGCCTATTCCTGCTCTAAATTCTAGTAATGGAGAAGATAGATGGATTTAGCCTCACAGTTTTTTGGGTCAATTCTCTACTAAATTGACTTTCCAATTTATAAAATAAAGGGAGTTTGAAGAAAACCAACATAAGTGGGAGAAAAATATGGAAATTGAAATCTCAACAGAGGATCAAAAGCTTCTTGTGGCTCTTGGCTAAGAATCGGTTGCCAACTACAGAGTTCTACCAAACGAGGTACGATATTAATTCAAATTTGTGTCCTCGATGTGGTATGGGGATTGAGACTGTTTTGCATCCAGTTCGTGACTGCAATTTGGTTAAACCAATTTGGTTAATGATTTTAGATAGGCAAGAGTGGCAGAATTTTTTCAATTTAGATGTTGCTAAGTGGGTTTTCGATAACTTATCCCAGATAAAGTTGAATAGATTTAGTCACCTGAATTGGGACATGTTGTTTTCCATGTGTGCGTGGCTTTAGTGGAAGTGGCGTAATCAATCCATTTTTAGAAGTAGTAACTATCACGCCTCAAAAGAGGGCCTAGTAGGATTAATATAAAGCTATCATACCACGTGTGCACCCGTAATATGAGAACCGTCTTGCAAGTCAGAATTTACAAGACTCTATCATATTTATTTACATTATATAATATAGATATAAGATTTTTATCCAAATTCATTATGGATTCTGATTTTTTCGTAATCTGTCAGGATCGCAGAGAATCGGTATCCCTAACCAAATAATGAAAATTGGGTAACAACTAACAAAATTACAACATTTACTTGTTTATACAAACTATCAAATTTTGTATGCTAAGTTTATCATAACCCACATTTCTAACTTCAATAAAGTTTGTTGGAGAAGCACTGTTCACACATTCTTAACCCGATCCCAGCTAATGTTATACCTACATAAAAACTGTTTTGGGATGAGCGAACTACGGGATCAGTGAGATAACCTGACCAAACCATACATCAAACGATATCAAACAAGTTTAATTAATAAGCGTATGCCATGCAACGATCAATCATATGTGCAAGTACAAGTTGGATAACCGAATCCAAATAGGATATAGATTTACGCCCTCCCATTGGGGTTGGAAGGAAGCCATGAAGAGCGATATACCGTGCTCAGGAGAATTAGAGAATTAAGGAAGAATGGGTTCCATAATCTCTTACAAATTACTTTAAAACATTTCACTCTTATACTTGAAATAAAGAAACACCATTAAGTATTAGCCATTTCATGTTGATACCACGAGCGGTGTTCCTTCTATACCAGTTAGTTCCCGTGGAACAGAACAGAACAAAGGTGTTCCTGGAAGAACTAGGAAAATGTCATCTAGACACCAAAGAACCAAAATGCTAATACGAGCAAGGTTATCCTCCTTTTCAAAATGCAATATGTGCATATAATGCAATGCATGTCCATTTTCATTTATGGTACCAGTAGTTTTTAGCCAAGTTTAAAGTGATCATACAGTTCACAGACAATTATCATCATGCTTCATTCAATATTTATCATACAATAGAATTATCACTTATATTATGATAATTTGACATTCAAACATACACCAATCATCACGCATTATACCTAATCCTGCATGCATATCAATTGATTATATATTATTACAAATGCAATAATACTACAAGCACAAGCAATGTGATAAAGTCAAAATTACTCACCTGTGATCCTCGCTAAACTATCGGAATATGCTAATGGAAATCCAAGAACTGATCTATTTTTCCTATGAAAATGAAATAACAGATATTTATTATTATTTTGTTATTTATATAATGATATTAACGGTATTCTTTCAGGTCTTAGTTATCAATTCTGGTATATTCTCTACTTATTTAACTAGAATTTTTATCTTTATATATATATATATATTATTTTCTTATGATTAAAGTTATGGAATTTTATAAGAGAAGTCTTCCTATTTGTAATGGTTATCCAATTTTATTATTTAACCAATCTATCCTTTTATTAGTTTCGAAAATAAGATATTTGAAACAACATATTCACCATATTAATTATGTTATAACTTATACGATAATTTACACTAATTCTAAATTAGACGTATTTTAGAAATGACATACTCCTTTCTTTTTATGGTTTTACCTAGTATATTAATCTAAGCAGAGTTGATTATAACTAATCACCTAATTCAATTACTAAATCTACCTTAATTAGCTTAATCAATCTAATATGATTTTACTTAGTAAAATAATTTATTTAAGATTTATTAGTTCTATTTATATTATTTACAATTCATTATCACTTATTAAGACAAAATACTTATTAACATAATGTAAATAACGCAACTAAGCTTCTATGATTGACTAAGTGTTCTATCTTTATATTTCATTTAATTTCTATTACCTGTATTGGTCCTTTTATGTTTTTATGGTAACAAATATTTACTGCTTATTATTTATTTTCATTTTTCTTGTCTTGATCTTAAAATATTTTATATACATTTATCGAGTATTCGAAAAATTGATATTTTATAAGCTTATATTTTATAGTTATTATTATTACTATTTTTATATTGTTTCTTTATTTAATCTATTATAGTAACTCGTATTTATTTACTTTTGTTTAGTGTCGTCGTGTTTCTTTTTATATATGTATAATTATTTTGCTGTTTTTAGATATCACATTATTCATAAGTTTAGCTTATTTAAATTTTCATTCTTATATATCTATAATAGATAATTATTTAGAATATTTATAATTCATTTCTATTTTAATATAATATTGATAGTAATATTTTCCAATAATTTTAGGAGCTGTTAAATTACATTTATTACATTTTATTAATCCTTTAAATCTTTCTAGTTGAATTTACTTTCTAAATCTTATTTTATTTCTCTTATTACACATCTATGTAAATATAATATATATATATATATATATTGGCTTTGGATGAAATAGACTTAATTTGGAAAATTTTACATGTACGCCAGCACTTACTCTACCGGTATTGATCCCCAGATGTCGGCATTCGTGTAAATTTTTACACAATTCAAACGCCTGCGTACGCAGGCTCAAAGGCCGCCAGTGTTTAACGAACACTGCCATCGTTGTCGCATACGCTAGCCTCAAACGCCGCCAGCTTTGAATTCCAAGGTCAGCGTTGGAGAAAATTTACGTAGCCTCTATTCGAGGATATGCTGCTTCTACGCCATCGGCCTATCCCTGTATGCCGTCAGTGTTGAGTATTTACACTACCAGCATAGGAGCAGTGTTGACACTGTTTATCATCTTCCTCGTTTTTGCTCTGTTTCAAACTTACTTTTCTTAGTTTATTTATATATTAAACTTGTGTTTAAGATACTTCTAATTGTTTTTCCATACTTTACATGTATCGTACGTGATATATCAATACAGTAACACCTTTTAATCATCATACTCTATGATTTCCTAGCTTTTACATATCATAATACATACATGGAGTTTTAGAAAAAGATATTACCTTGTTTAGACTGCCAAGGTGAGGTTCGATCCTTTCCCAAGCTTGAAACGAACTTAAGTTAAATAGAAATATTGTTTAAGCTATTGTTTATTTCATTTATAAACTTAAAACAAATTTTTACTTACCTTAACTTCTTTACTCCTTAAGCTTCCATTTATATCTTGTTGTGGCTGTTTATATGGGCTTATGTTTGTGTTTGACAGTTTGCTATTTCTGTGTGTGGTGTTGTGGTTTTGATGTATCCATTAAGTGCTTTAAAAGCTATTTTTTGTTGTTGATTAAGAGGAGTTTATATAGACAAGAGGAAGGCAGCTGGTAGGGAATATTTTTGGCTAAGAAAGAAATGGTTTCTCCGCCAGATTTCCAACTTGTAAGCATGAGTTTTATTGCATTTGATGTGTTGCTTATGTGGAGAATATTGATTGGTGGTGTGTGTTGAATTTGTTGACTTGGTGGAGCAAATTTGGGATAAGTTGCATGAAGATTTCGGCTGAAGAAATTTGCACAATTTTCATCCCTATATGTCTCTTTCCACCGAATGCATATGTATATATTAATATGATATTATTTAATTAATTAATTATTTTAGCTTCAAAGTAGTTTACCAAGTTATACGGGTACAAATATGTTAATTATTTAGGAGTTTTATTTCTAAAAAAAATTATCTAAACCTTTTATTAAAAACATGTATATGTGTATCATTGTGTATGTGTTGTTTCGTACAGAGAAGAATCAAATTGAAGAGGAGGAGAAAACGTGAAAAGAAAATAAAAAAATGTAAGAGAGATAGGATGAATGGAAATACAAAAACAAAGAGAAGATAATGAACTTATAACCAAAAATTGTGTAAGGAGTGGGCAAAAATATGAACTTGTGCAAAAAGTCAATTTTGCGGGTCTAAAAGACACGTATAATAAATACTTATTTGATAATATTTTTAGACAAAAATTTACATATTATCGATATTAAATATGCTAAACACTATGGTATATATAGAATCTTTAGTTTAAGACTTTTACTTTTCAAATTTTATACATGCTATCATGAATTATATTTTATTTGTTTAAAAGTTTTGTTTGGTAGTATTTTGGATAAATCAATAATTATATTTCCTTAATTTGACTTTATTATAAATTTATAAGGTTTGAAATTACATATTAATTCATTACTATTTATAAATTTATTCTAGAGTTTTTATTAGATTAGAAATTTAAAATTTATTATATATTTGTTACTTTGTTTTTTTTACTAATTATAAGTTACTAGGTTAGATCAGAATTTTAATTTCTATAGACTCAAATTATTTAACTTAAAGGTATTGATATATTTCAAATATTTAAACTTAGGTTCTTAAATATTAAACAGTTTTCTTTATTGTTTCATTTACTTTATTTCGAACATTATGTATTTTTAAAGTCTTATTGATAAGGATTCATTATTCTAATTTGTTTATACTTAAAATTTAAATTACGAAAAATTTGGAGTGATTTCTAATATTTTTATTATAGTTCTTTTATGATTCTACATTTTATTGATAATATTTATTATAATCGGGTTATGTAAAATTAAAGAGACTACAGTAACTTAAAGGATCAAGACCCAATTTAGTCTATTGTTTGTAGAGTTGAGGAAATACAGCCACATGTGATCGCAATCAAAAGCTTATTCCTAATTCCATACCTTCTGTTAGCAAACTTGGAAGAAACCGGAAGAGAACTGGGTGAAAGTGAATGTTGATGGCTCATGTAATGTTCAAATAGGAGTTTCCATAGTAGGAGGGGTAATTCGGGATAGCAAAGGTGAATGGCGGGGTGGTTTTGCTCAAAAGGTTGGTGCCTACTCCCCTTTATTTGCAGAATTTTAGGCCATTCTTATAGGACTACAACTTTCATGGTAATTGAATTTTTCCCAAGTCGTGGTGGAAACTAATTCTCAAGAGGCCTACAATCTAGTGAACTCTAGGACTGCATATGCTGCTTATAATTAGGTTCTTTCCCAAATAAGGCAATTGATAACTAAATCATGGAGAGTTAAATTCTCTTATGTCCCTAGAAATTGCAACTTGTGTGCTGATCAAATGGCATCTTTGGGTCACCATATCCAAGAGGGAAGAGTTGTTTATTTTGATCCTCCTAGCAGTCTTCATTTATTGCTGTTGCATGACTCTCTTGAGTCTTGTACTGGTTCTTCTAATAGTTTTCTTTGTTTCTTGGCCTCAACCTTTTATATATACAAAAAAAAAATAAAAAATTAAAAAGGCCTTTTTATTATGCAAGATCTATTCAAATATGCAATTTCTTAATTGATATGTATGAAATCAATCATAGAATCAATATTCCGTATATATCAATCTATGAAACAATACAAAATTCATAATCAGACTTAAAAGGACATGAAAATTTCATCAAACTACAATTAAGCATAAAACATAAAGTAATATCTTAGGTTCTTGGTGTTTAGACGACAGATTTCCACTCCTCCATTATACTACTTTCAAAAGCACTAAACATCAATTACAAATCAACACGATAATAGAAGGAATATACTTGAGTGAACAAATGTTGAATTCTCTTGATCGTTTCTTTCCTTGAGAACTCTATTTTCTTTTTCGTCCCCTTTTTCTCTCGAAGAATAGAAAACCATATTTTAATGTAGGGAAATTAATGATTTAAGTATTGTGTTATGTTTTTACCCCTAAAAACACATTTACACTTGTCAAATGTTGAATATGTCCTTAATTTCCAAATAAGCTTGAGTTCCTCAGATATATATATATATATATATATATTTTTTATATTTGAATAAGTCTTCGAAAAGTACACGAGGTGAACATGAGTAGTTCTATTCAGTCGTGCATCTCCATAAGTAGTTATAACTGTCGAATATATCATACTCGAGAAGGAACACGGTTAGTGCACAACGTAATGTATCCAATCGTGCTTCGCACTGATCATTCGACACATCTTGTCTTTAGCACAGCATAGTTGGAACATGATGGCTTCTTTCTCCTCGTGTATCTCATTGAGCCTTCAATGACTCGTAAACCCAGAATTACACGAAAGGAACATGGGCATCCCTATCTAGTTGTGATTCTTTCTGACTTCGATCTGCATATGTATATAAAATGCATGATGGAAGCACAACTAGCTTTCCCATTCTTTAAAGAACATGGTGGAAACATGACTTTGTACATTCAGTTGTGTTTCTCTCTGACTTGAGTCTTCAAATCCAATTCACTAGGGAAGCACGATGGAAACCATAAGGCATCTATCATAGCGTGTTTCTTACTAACTTGTACTGCAATTTAACTCTGATAGAAGCATGGGTAAAGCACGGCTGAACATATCCTCTTGTGCTTTTCTTTGATCTTTGATTCTTCAATAATTGATTTTGATCCAACATGAGCATGGGGAAAACCCAATTGATTACAATCTCTTGTGTTCTTCATAAGTCTTTATCATTTCCTTCACTTTGACTCCAAATTTGATATAACTTGATCAATTTGACTCCAAAGCTCCTTTTCCGTTTAAAAATAGAAAATCGACCAAATTAAGTATCAAATCTTAACAATAATATAATTTACTACAATCTAGCCTATTAAATATAGAATAAAACACATATATCAAATTCCCTCACACTTAAACAATTGCTTGTTCTAAAGCAATTTATAAAATTCAAAAATAACAACCTTTTTATCAATCAACTATTATCGCTTAAGAAAACTAATTTCTGATTATCTCACTTAAATTCTAACTTTAGGGTTCAAAATAAAATTTAACTTTATACTTTACTAATAAATAAATACTTGATATTTTTTATTGATTCATTCTTTTTTTCAATTAACTTACATAATTGAAATTTATCAAAATTTCCATTCAACCTTATCTATCCATTACCTTAAAGATACCACTATACTAAAGTTTACAAATTAATCATATTAAATCAAAATTAAGTCATCATTTAAACTAGAATCTCAAAGCAAAAATCAAATACTTGATCTGCCAAATAAAACGAGATTCAACGCTATCTTGTATAGCTACCGATATATATCTTCCTTATTACTTAAGATAGCACAATCAAAACCGAAAATATATCTCATTTATGTATCAACTGGATTTTCTTTTTCCTTATTCTCAATCTCTATTATTATTTACTTTTTTTTTTTCAGTTTAGTCTTTAGAGGAGAACAATCCATTGCTCATTTAGTTGACCAATGCTCGCTTCATATCAACTAACTTTTAATTTAGCTTTATCAATTGGCAAAGGAGTCGAACTCTCACTCTTCTCAGGGACTAAGGCCGTTCATACCAATCAACTTTTGCTCTTTTTTTTTTTTTTATTTGCCTTTAAAGGAACTGGTTTTTGCCTACTTCTTTTCCTTTTCCTCTATATAGAATTTTGCCCGCATCTTTTTAACTTTTAGAGATTGATTTAGAGAAAAATCACCAAAGAAAAATCTTATTGAACTTCCAATCAAAATCATGAAACCTATAGAACTTCATAAGAAAAAATGCATACAAAAGATTAGACTTCAAAACACAGTTGATTAACTTTCTAATTTTGTAATCATGATATAATTCTAATCTTAAAGTTATAGTTCAAATAATGAAAAATTCTAGATTCACTTAGATTCCATAAATAAACTCTAGCATGGTATAGTTAATACAAAAGATAGAAAAATAAAACTTTCAGAGAATATCCAATTATAAAAGCTAAAACCTATAAGAACAAATAAGTATAATAAATAATAATTTTTTTAATTATTATTTTTCTAGATATATACAAAGATAGAATAGAAAATTTTCACAAATAAACTAAATTAATTTCTCACATTTTTGGAACATTTAAAGTGAAATAACCAGATAGTTCCCTAATCATATAGTCAATTTATCCTTTAACAACTAGATTTTATACTTTAAACTCTAGCTTATGACATGCTATTACTTTAAGTAATGTGGAAATTTGAACTTCTTTACAACTTAAATTCCTCCGCCACACATAATTATGACATTTTCCTTAATGTCTTATACTAAGAGGAGAAAGAAATATAAACAAAATAAACACACCAAATTAAAATAAAATAAAGCGAAGAATGAAAAGAAAAGAACTTCCCTGAAATGACATAGCTGAATTTGAACAATATAAGAGAATTGATTCTTGAAGTAAGATTATTCTCAAGGTGCTTGATTGTTCTCTCGACGGCCGACCCCAAATATAAAAAAAAAATGAACAGACTATCAATAAGAAAGAAAGACAAACAAAAGTTAGTGAAAAGAGAAGAAAAATAGTTAGCAAGAAAAAAATCAATTCATCACTCAAACACCCTCATCATCACTTTCAAACTCCTCTCCACCATCATCCTTAGCTCCCCTCTGCAAATCCTTAAACACCTTGTCAATTGCAGCATTAATTTCATTTTCATATTGACCACTTGCAGCCCTATTGTCATAGTCCGAGAGCTGAAGGCCTTATGAGAGTGTTTAACTTGGGCGTATAGCGTTATGAGAAGGGTTTATTCGTGGTGTGGGTTGTCTCTGAAGGCAGGTTTAGCCTCCTGTGGACAAACTAGTTAGGAGTTTATGCCGCCCTCCTGATGAGGCCCAGACAAGCCAAAACCGGTTGATATAGTTGAACCTCCCAAACATATGGGAGACCGTGGCAACATGGTTGTCAAATTCAAGTTTCCACCTAGAATCGCCAAGGGGTCTGTAGAAATGGAATGTAGAATCGAAACATAGAATCGTAAGATTCTACAACCGACGTAAATTTGCTTGCAAATATTGTAAATATACTTACTTTACTAATAAAATCATCAAATAAAACATGAAAATAAAGAAATTTAGCATCAAGCTTAGTTATAATTCACAAGTCAATAAAACTTATGCACTTAATAGTACGGATAATCAAACATAAGTCGTTATGGTAATACTTAATAGTAATACTAATACATTAATTCATAATATAAATACTTGAAACAACATTCACAATACAAAATGCAATCCAACATAAATTATTATAGCGAAGTACAGAACTAAAAACAAATCATCAAAGCTACCATCAGCTCTCCCATCTCCATCCTATCATAATCGTCTTCCTGATCATCATCAATATCAACATCATGATTACTACCAATAGTGTCTATATCCTCTAAATTACCCATTTGTGCTTGATCTTCAACAACATCAATATCTTGAATGTCCAAATCATCTTGACTCTTATTTCCATGACTATCTAAATTTATAAGTGCACCAACATCCTCCATATCTTCATCATCTTTTTCCCTTCCCTCAACACTTAGAATATTCAAAAAATCCTCACTTGATGAATTAAACATATCTTTTTTTTCAACAATCCATTCATCATCAAATGAGAGATCATCCACTGAAAAGTCAACACTACAATTATTTTTTCTATCACTCTTCTCTTTTTATTTCAAATTATGCATCACAAACACTAGATCATTCATCTTTTGTTGGTGCAACCTATATCTTCTTTTTGTATGAACCTGAAATTGAAAGGGTTACATATAAGAGTAATGGTATCAATAATAGATAGAATGAAAGACACAATAGAAAAATTATTTGCATCATACCATTTCAAATGCACTCCAATTACGCTCACAACCAGAAGAACTACAAGTCAAACTCAATACACGAATAGCAAACTTTTGTAGTTCTGGGCATTCATCTCCATATGAATCCCACCATTTTGCTGGAGATTTTTTATCTCTTGCTAACCTTGCAGCCTTAATACCAAATAATCCTTTAGCATCCTTAAAATGTTCAAGTTGCATATCAATCTTGCACCTTTCATCTGCATTAGAGACCATGTGATGGAGGCAATCATATAGTCCTATTTTAACCTGAGTATCAACTTTGAAGGTAGGACTATACTAGAAATGAGGATTCAAGTAATAGGCTGCAGCATGCAATGGTTTGTGAAGTTGAAGCTCCCATCTCTTATCAATGATCTTCAACACATGTTCATAACTACATCAAATAAAATGGATATGATCATATGGCACATTTTAGAAAATTAAATTTTAAAATACAAATTGAAAAGAAGTATTGAAAAGAAATATAGACTATATAGTTAATAAGTTAAAATATTACCTCTTCTTTATGTTGTTAAAATTTGTTTTGATTTTTTCTTTGGCATTATCCATTTTTGGATAAATGAAGCCAACAGCTGGATCATCTGAATCCACCAATCTAATTACTTTAATAAGAGGAAAAGCAGCTTTAAGGCAAGTAGTAATATTCTTCCAAAATCTACTATCCAAAATTAGCTGTTGAATCCACTTTCCATCTTGTGTTTTTGCATACTTAGTGGACTTCCACATATTGGAAGTGAACATACTCATCAATGCACCCTTTTGATCATTAAGGCAACCCAAAGTCAAATAAGAAGTTGCAAAGCGAGTTGCACCAGGCCTAACCAAGTCCCTTTTTTATTGTGAAATGCCGTAGCATTGAGATGAGTATAGTTCTAGAGTAATATGTCGTGATTCTCCTCCCTTTTGCAATTGTTGTACGATGGATATTCAATTCCTTCTCAAAGTCCTCTAGGATCAAATCAATACAGTATGTTGCACAAGGTGTCCAATATAAACTTTTTCTTTTCTCTATCAATCTTTCTCCAGCTGCTTTATAATTTGCAGCATTATCAGTAACTACTTGAACAACATTCTCCTCACCAACTTTCTCCACAATATTGTCTAACATATCAAAGACCTTATTAGCTGTCTTGGAGATATTAGAAGTATCTAAAGAAGTTAAGAAGACTGTTCCTTTAGGGCTATTACTAAGAAATTGCATATGGAATGCCTCTTTTTATCAGTCCACCCATCTGACATAATGGAGCAACCTGTTTTCTTCCATTCTGCTTTATAATCCTCAAGTAATTCCATTGTCCGAGCTACTTCTTTCTTCAAATATGTTACCCTTAGCTCATGATAGGAAGGAGGTTGAAGTCCACAACCATATCGACCAATCACCTGAAGCATCTTTGCGAACTCTGGATTTTTGACACAATTAAATGGAATTGCACTAGTGTAAAAAACCAAGCAATTTGTTGGCAACAGTCTTCTCTCAATTCTTTCTTCATGAATTGGTTCATGGTTGTTTAGTTTTGCTTTGTTCCACCACTTTTCTTTTTGAAGAAGGTATCAATGGCATTCCTTCCCTTTTCCCTATAAGGCAGTTGTAATACCTCATCATCATCAGATTCGTCAATTCCATAAATTTGCTTTCTTTTCTTTTCTACCGCTTCTACTGCTTTTGCCAATAGTGTCATCATTTGCTTTTTAACATCATTAGGCACACTCATACAAGGCTCCACATCTCTGCGTGTACAAGCTAAATGATTCTTAAATCTAAAAATGCCACCACTAACAACTTTGTCACAATACTTACATTTTACTCTTTTTCCATTTTTATCAACATCAATTCCATGCTGCCAACCAAGATCAAATCTATTTATTGGAGCATTTTTCCTTTTAGCACTCTCTTTAAATGATTTGGAAGTTGACATTTCTAGTTCAACTCAATCACTACTTATGTCCCTGTAAAGGAAAAAATATAAAATTAAAATGAAGGTGCAAGCTCAAATAATTTCAAGCTTAATTTATTGATTTAACAATGGAAAAAAATAACATACATAGTTGAGAATAGAAGAATCAGCAATGGATAACCCCCATGCCTATAACAAGATACCGGGTACTGATTAAAGGAATTAAATTGCACCTACTACAACCATATATTCACATTTAGCTCATTGACTTATAAATAATATGAAAGTAATAAAAGTCCTACAGTCACCCATAAAATAATCATTATCTTATTTACATCAAGAGTTTCTACTCCTAAATCTAGAACTATATAAAAGATTAAGGTTGTTTTAGTGTTTTCGGAAGGGAAGATTTCATTAACTTAATTTTGCTCATCCCCTTTTTTCCCTGCAAGTCTTCACACAGGTGAAATCACAAATCCACCGATCCTTCCTAATTTTAAATCCTAGGTCTAACATTATAGATAACAACCAATCAGTTGTACCAATTTCCTTTCTTTTAAATCTCCAATAATATGAATAAATCAATAATAATAAATAAAATAATCCAACATACTCCTAAACCTAACATGAGAGCAGAACCGAATCAATCAGATCCGAGCATTTAACTGTTCAATGTCCTCAAAACCAGTCCAATAATCAAATCTCCAAATAAAGAACGATTCATAAACACAAATCCCAATATAAATCTTCAACAAAAACCCATCCACACATTCAAATTCCATACTTATAATCAAATCAACAAATAATACACAAACATGAAAAACATACTACATGAATATATTGAGTCTCTCTTATTACACAATATCTAGTTGAGGTTAAAAACGAAAAGCAAAACTGAAAAAAGTATATGATAGTACAATACTAACCTAGTGTTTCTCACCAAATTGTGTCTTAAAGAACCATTGACCATGTATTCGATGACTGTTGCCAATGTTCTACCAGGACCATTAGGAACCACTCCATAAAAAGCCACAACATTTGGGTGATGAAGATCTGATAAAATTTTTGCCTCCCTCCAAAAGTCCTTTGTCTGTGTGTACACAAAGTAATTCACCTTTTTTATTATAAAAGCCAGGTTTCCTAGAGCATTATTTACAAATGGTGGAATGAACAGGGAAAAATGGGGATGACCAATTCAATATCGTATATTAATAAAACTGACAAAACAAAACAAGAAGACTCAAAAAAAAAATTAAGGCCACTTACCAACGGAATTTAAGTCTAACACTGTGCTTGATGAAGACAACGGATCGCGCGATTCTGGGTTTTGCTTCGCAAGTTGGATGGGAGACTGGGAGTGAATAGCACTCGGTCAGGTATGGAAGAGACTGTAAATGGTAAACAAAGAAAAAGGCTTACCAATATTGGATTTTGATGGTGGTGAACTCTAAATCTTCCTTTAACCCTCAATTCAAACCTAGAAAATTTCAAAATCAACAAAAAGGACTTCGAAACCTTAGTTAAGATGCGCGATGAACTGATGAAGCCATGAAGGTCCAACTTTGATGCACGACGCCGCGACGAACTGATGAAGAACTCGATGACAAATTGACAATGAACAGTGGTCGATGAAGGTCCGGTCGAACTGGAAGACGAACAAGGAAAATGAAAACCTAAAATGTCCTTTGTGGCTTTGTGCTTTTCCTTCCTTTACCTTTACTTTACCTTTACTTTACCTTTACCTTTAAAGTTTACAGAGCTGAGTGAGACAGACAAAGGACAGAAGATGTCCTTTACGTTAACCAATGACCATTGCAAATTTACAATTCAAATGTGAAAGTGGACAGGAAGGAAACTCGATAAAATCGGGTGCATTTGAGTGTTTCAAACGATTTTGCGTTTTTAAATCGCGATTCTACTGCGATTTTACCAAAGATCCGATTTTTCACACGAGTTGAATTGGAATAGACTCACAAACTTGTAAAATCGTAAAAACGTACGTGTAGAAACACGAGTTTGACAACCATGCGTGGCAAAGCCAAGAGGGTGCCCTTATGAGAATGCGGGGCTTAGAACAAGCCTGGGAAATCAGAGAAGATAAAGCTGGCCTGCCATCTAAATTAGCAGCAAATGATATAAAGGATAATCGAGCATCGCACGAGAACTCTTTGAGGGGTAAAACTCTCGTCTCATGACAATTAATATCAGAACGAAAGTTCCCAGCTCCATCAGACCGATTAGATGCTACCTAGAGTGCTTAATGAATGGGTAATTCTTGTTATGGATGCGATTTGTGTGAGTAAAGCTCAGGAGGAGCAACCACCAGAGATAAAACGTCGCTACCAGAAGGTAGCTGTGTCGTGGGTCATGGAGACAAGATTTTGCCCTAATGTTGTTATCAATTTAGCTCGTGTAGATGAAGCTCAAGTGGAGCGGCCACCAGAGTGAAGACATCGTCGCTTAAGGGTGGCTATGTCATGAGTTAGGGTGAAACAAGATCTTATGCTTAAACCCTGTCGTTGGCAACTCAATAAGAGGCAATCTTGGAGGACGAATGAATGGGTGAAGGTGAGAGGAAGCCTATGAATCCTGAAGTCCTAGTGAGATGATCTTAGGTGGTTGACAAAGGGTGTGGAGAAGGGTTGAGAGCTTGAGAGTAGGTAGTGGCAGCAGCAAATTTGCCTCATGACGAGGACGTCATGAATTTAAGTGGGGGAGAGTGTCATGATCCAAGAGTTGAGGGCCTTATAAGGGTATTTAACTTGGAAATATAGCGTTATGAGTGCCATCAACAGAGAGTTTGTTCGTGGTATGAGTTATCTCTAAAGGCAGGTTTAGCCTCCCATGGACAAACTGGTTGGGAGTTGATACTGCTCTCCTGATGAAGCCAAGACAGTCCAAAACCTGTTGATATAGTTGAACCTCCTAAACATATGGGGGATTGTGGCAGAGCTAAGAGGGTGCTCCTTATGAGAATGTGGGGCTCGAAACAGACCAGGAAAATCAGGAAAGATAAGGCTAGCTCGCCATCCAAATTAACAGCAAACGATGATATGAGGGACGGTCGAACGTCGCACCCGAACTCTTTGAGGGGTGAAACTCCCATCCCATGAAACCTAGTAGATAGACTTGCCTGATCTATGGTAGCACTCTAAGGAGTCCAATAATCTACCACATTAGGATAAGGTGGCATATCTATATTCATTTGTGGCCTTCAGAGCATTAAAACAAGCTATGTTGTAATATCAGAGCATCTAGAAGTGGATATACAAAGGTAATCTAGGATTTGACAAAGATGAGGGAGCGGTTGTAGATTCATCCACATTAAGTACATGCTCTGTACCTTGAGTTGTTCCTTGTTCTCCAGTTATGAGTTTCGAATTGTTAAAAGTATTGGCTGTAATAAGAACCGAAGCTACCACTTCATCAGCAAGTGGTGGATCAAGAAATAAATTCAAGTTCTTGATTAAACGCATAATAAAGGCTCCATACAAAATAGTTCCACAGCTTTTATCCTTAGCCTAGCATCTAATATGTAAGGCTAATTGGAGTCCTATATTCATTGGATATCTCCTGATCATGCTATATAAGTAATTCATATCCTAAGAATTTACCACCCTTGTACTCTTCCCCCTTCCTATCAAAGAGTAAGATAGGATCCAGTGAACCGCCCTCCATTCAGATTCTTTGTGGTTCAACCCCTTTGACATTGAAGCATAGTAAGATTTTGGATCATTGGACCATTCCCTCCACAAAACTATATTTTCTACTCCACGTAGCAAGTGATGGTGCAACTGCTTGAACTCATCTGTATCCACTTCTTCATCATCATAAAGGTCATTAGCCATAAAAAAAGTAGCCATTGAAATCCGATGAAATTGACCAAAAACAATGAAATCTAGATGATTATTTAGCCCACGAATATCTGAAGTTTGGTCCAATTTGAGAATAGACACGAACTACAAAGTCAATATCCTATATACTTTCTCTTGAATAGAGAATAACCTCTCCTAAGGACCAGAAGATAATACATTCTTAACTTTCTGAGTCAGCCTGAAGTTCTCAATCAAAGCCTAATCTATGTACATATTTAGGAGTAAGGGTTTCTTGGCTAGGTCAGTGAACTTGTTCTTCTAATGTTCGTTTAGATAACCTGGAGGTTCCAGTGCATTAAAACTAGAAGAACCATAAGCTTTAGGTTGTTTAATTCTCTACCTAGCAAGATGTTCAACCACAAATAATGCCCAAATCAGACTAAGCAAAATTCAAAACAAAAGCACAATAGACTAATATGCATGTTATATAGTAAAGTACAAACACCAAATCAGTGCAACATTAACATACATATGTCTTAGATCCTAACATAGAGAAAAACACGAGGGAATAGAGTATCTCATGTAAACCTTGTGTACTTCTAATGCTAAAGTGTAGTGCTTATGTTTCATACTTCACAAGTTAAGCATGATGTGTATAAATCTTACTTTCTATCAAGGATTTAGGAGTTTCTATTCATGCATAGCAATTCTTAGGGTTTAGAATCAATCAAGATAATAGCTCTAATAACTTCTCAAAACAATTCATCAATTTCAAAACCCTAAAGATTCAACTAAGGAAAATCATGGTCAATCATACATTGCTTTGACTATTATCCTTTAAACATCATGTAATCATTATTCCAAGCTCAGTTAAGCAATGTAGAACATGAAAATCAAAAAGCCCTAATTTTTAATTGAAACCCTAGATTGACAAAACTATAAACAACAACAAACCAAACATGCATAAGTAAGCCAAAAAAAAAAAAAGAAAATGGAGTACAAGATCAAACCTTGATGTTGAAATGCTCTGTGATAAATGTCATATAGAATAAAAAAGTGCAAGTGAGAGAAGGTATTTTAGTTTTGAGAGAGTTTTTAGAGCTTGTTCTGGGAAGAAATGAAATGGAAAAACACAAAGAGGTAAAAGGAACGTGTTTTTAGCTATATATTTTTACTATTAAACGTTGTATGTACGATGAAATGTATACATTGTGCTTCTCTCTATGTAAAGGCACTGTAAACCGCTTCCAATGCACGAATAAAACATGAGTGTACACATTCCATCTCATTTCCTTCTTATCTTAGTATTTAGCACATTTTCATAAGAACACGACTATTAGACGACAAACCCCATCACACCATGCTTCTTTCTAATCTAAATGCTTTGGCAACACGAGTAAAGCATGACTAAAGTGCAACGTGACATATCCTATTGTGTTTCACTTTGCTCATTTTACACATAACTTACCTAGAAAAACACAAGTGCACAAATGCTACCATATTTCTTACTGTTCCATAATCCCTGACAAAACACGACAGGTAAATGAGTGGATCTATTCCTCTATTTTTCTTACTATTTTAACATGAAAATGAAACCTAGAAAAAGCACAACTAAAGCACGACTAATTCTATCATACTGTGCTTCTTTTTATTTTCTATAGAGCCACTAAGATTTAGAAACATGGCATGACGTTTCCCCTCGTGCTTCTTTCTATAAGAGCTTGGTTCTAAAACCTTAATTCAACATGGGAGTTACACGACAGGATCTATCTAATCATGTACTTTCCTATAATTAAATTCCAAATAATCCGTTTTTCTTAGTGCTTATATTCTCAAAATCCGTTAAGACTCAACATATATATACACACAATTGATAAACAAAGAAATCGAAAATAATGGTTTTACAAGTTAGACATGGGTTGTCTCCCAAGTTATGCTCTTTTAGCATCATTAGCTTGACATAAAATTTAAAGCTTTTAATGTGAGATTAAGTGAAGCTGAAACTCTTCTTTTTGAGAGAGTTCACTTTCATCTCTTAAGTATAATTTTAGCAATTGACCATTAACCTTAAATTTTCCCTAAGTTGGGTGTTCTACTTCTATAGTTCCATAAGGAAAACCCTTAGTCACTGTAAGAGGTCTAGACCACCTTGATTTTAACTTCCTGAGAAATAGTCTAAGCCTAGATTTATATGTTAGAACCTTATCACCTTCTTTAAATTGCCCAGACTTTATCGTTTGGTCATGATATTTTTTTAACTTTTTCCTCATAGAGCTTAGAACTTTCAGATGCCATTGCCATCCATTCATCAGGCTTATTTAATTGAAACTATCTCTTTATTTTAGTATCATTTAAACCATAATTAACTCTCTTGATTGCCGAATAAGCCTTGCATTCTAATTCAACAAGCAAATGACAAGTCTTTCTGATACGAGAACCTTCGTATTCACGCATGAGAACCCCTTTTGGATATTTGCGAACCCCCAACACAATGAATAGAAAACCCATGGATACATTTGATTTCAATCCCTAAGAAGGATTAGATATCAGATTTGTCTTAGGTTGTTGATCTAAAGAATTAGGATAACAAACCCTAATTGCGAAACACTCCACAAAGAAGGTGATCGATCTTCTTTGAATGTTCCTAAAGCATGTATTCTCTCAAGAACACAAAGAATCAAGCATGAAAGCTTTGGTATTCAATTTCATGAATAAACTTAACATAATCAACTTGTTTTGTCTTACAACCTTCAAAGACCTATATAGCAAAACTAAGGAAATCCAAAAGACAAGAAATTGAAAAGTTTCTCGTAATAAAGTACGCTGGCGGCCTAAGTTTCAACGCGGGCGGCCATTATGCTACTGGTCGAAAATTACAAATCTACGCTGGCAAGATGGCCGGCCTAAATATTTACGATGGCGGCCTAAATATTTAAGCTGGCGGCCTTTGTTCCAATTCGCTCCAATCTTCAATTCCTCTTATGTTTCCTCTTGAACTCGAAGTATATTGAAACGAACTTGACCCGAACTTGTCCCAAAGCTTTGATAACCTTGTAATCCATCTTCAACTTGCTTGATTAAGCCTTGGAAGTGTTGATTGAAGGATTGTTGAAGCGTCTTAGCTCGGGATCTTGTTATTGGTCCTTGTGGCACACTAGGTGGACTTGAAATCCTTTGAGCTTGGACCGTAGCCGCTTGATCTTCATGTAAAGTTGGTTCCAAAGCTTGGACCGGCGGCTCTACCGTAACATTCCCCTCTCTTCAAAAGGATTCGTCCTCGAATCAGGAATATCACCTACATCAAACGGACTTAGATCAGCAACATTAATGTAGCACTTACATTATACTCACCTGGTAAGTCAACTTTGTAGGCGTTGTCATTGATCCGTTCAAGTATCTGGAATGGACCATCTCCACGAGGATTCAGCTTGGACTTTCGTTGTAGTGGAAATCTTTCCTTACGAAAGTGCACCCAAACCCAATCTCCGGGTTGAAAGATCATTGGTTCCTGCCTTTGTTCACCCTTGAAGCCACTTTTGCATTGTGTTGCTCAATCCTATTCTTCACTTGTGCATGTAGCTTCTTCACAAAATCTGCCTTAGAGTTAGCATCAAAACTCACAAACTCATTAGATGGTAATGGCAATAAATCAATAGGAGTTAGTGGATTAAAGCCATATACAATTTCAAACGGAGAATAATGCGTAGTGCTATGAATAGCCCTATTATATGCAAACTCCACAAATGGTAAACAATCCTCCCAAGTCCTAATGTTCTTCTCTATGATTGCCCTCAACAATTGAACCAAAGTTCTATTAACCACCTCCGTTTGCCCATCAGTTTGTGGATGACAGGTAGTCGAAAACATAAGCTTAGTTCCCAACTTTCCCCACAAAACTCTCCAGAAATGACTCAAAAATTTTACATCCCTATCACTAACAATGCTTTTAGGTATGCCATGCAATCGCACAACCTCTCTAAAGAACAAATCAGCAATATATGTTGCATCATCAGTTTTATGACATGGGATAAAATGAGCCATTTTACTAAACCGATCTACCACAACAAAGATACTATCATGACCTTTCCTAGTCCTAGGCAAGCCAAGAACGAAATCCATAGACACAGCAGTCCAGGGTTCATCAGGAACAGGCAATGGTTTATATAGTCCATGTGGTTGCAGTTTAGATTTAGCCTCTTTACATGTAATGCAAGTTTTACAAATTTTATGCACATCATGCCTCATGCCAGGCCAAAAGAAATGTTCATGTAGCATATCATAGGTCTTATCTACCCCGAAATGCCCCATTAAGCCCCCTCCATGTGCTTCCCTAACCAACAATTCCCTTACAGATCCTTTAGGAATGCACAACTTATTCTTTTTAAATAGAAATCCATTGGATACAAAGTAATCATTAATTCCAGTCCCATCAACACAAGCAGAAAATACTCCAGAAAAATCATCATCAGTAAGATACATTGCTTTTACCAATTCAAATCCTAGCAAAGAAGTACTAAGAGAATTTAGTAAAGCGTACCTTCTTGAAGTGCATCAGCAACAATGTTCTCCTTACCTTGCTTGTACTTGATCACATATGGGAAAGTCTCAATGAATTCTACCCATTTCGCATGCCTCCTATTGAGTTTGTCTTGACCTTTAGATGCTTCAAACTCTCATGATCGGTATGTATGACAAACTCCTTAGGCCAAAGGTAGTGCTGCCATGTTTGCAATGCACGCACTAAGGCATACAACTCCTTGTCATATGTTGGATACTTCAATGCCGCTCCACTCAACTTTTCACTGAAGTACATTAGTGGCCTGTGATCCTGCATTAAAACAGCTCCAATCCCTATACCACTAGCATCACATTCAATTTCAAAAGTTTTATCAAAATCAGGCAAAGCAAGCAATGGTGCGTTACACAATTTTTCTTTAAGTTCATTAAAAGCAAGTTCTTGTGTATCACTCCATACAAATCCAACATTCTTCTTAACTAACTCATTCAAAGGTGCAGCAATAGTGCTAAAATCCTTGATGAATCTCCTATAAAACCCAGCAAGTCCATGAAAACTCCGCACTTCACTAGCACTCTTAGGTCTAGGCCATTCCCTAATTGCCCTAACCTTTTCCTCATCAACCTCCACTCCTTGACTAGAGACAACAAAACCTAGGAAATTAACCTTATCCATGCAAAAACTACACTTCTTAAGGTTGGCATATAATTTCTCCTCTCTTAGCTTTGTTAACACTAGTCGCACATGCAAAACGTGATCATTCAGACACTTAGAGTAAATCAGAATATCATCAAAGTAAACCACAACAAATTTACCTAAGTAGTCACGCAACACATGATTCATCAATCGCATAAAAGTACTAGGTGCATTCGTAAGACCAAAAGGCATGACAAGCCATTCATACAAACCATACTTAGTCTTAAATGCAGTTTTCCATTCATCGCCTACTTTCATGCGAATTTGATAGTAACCAGATTTTAAATCAATTTTGGTAAACAAACATGAACCATACAATTCATCCAACATATCATCTAACCTAGGTATAGGATGACGATACTTTACAGTGATTTTGTTGATGGCTCTGCAGTCTACACACATTCTCCAAGTCCCGTCCTTCTTAGGCACTAATATTACAGGAACCGAACAAGGACTCAGACTTTCTCTCACATACCCCTTCTCCAACAACTCCTCAACCTGCTTCTGGATCTCCTTCGCCTCACTAGGATTAGTTCTATAGGCAGGTCGGTTGGGTATGACAGCTCCAGGAATGAAGTCAATCTGATGCTCAATGCCTCTCACAGGTGGAAGTCCTCTAGGCATCTCTTCAGGAAACTCTTCAAATTCCTGCAATAAATCAGAAAACACACTAGGCAAAGATTGGTTAATCTCATTAGTTGCCAAACAAGCCCCTTTGTACAATAGTACAAATATAGGTCGATTGGCATGCAAAGCATATCTAACCTCACTCGTCCTAGCAATCAAGCTCACATTCTTACTCTTTTTCTCTCTAGGCCGATTTTTATTTTGCTTTTCACTCCCCTCTTTCTTTCCACTCAACTCACTTCATCACTCTCTTTATTTTCACTCTTTTTCTCTCTCTCTCAAAAGTGCTTTTTCTACTCTCACGCTCTTTTCTTTCGGCCTCTTCTCTCAATCTTTCCAAAGCACATTGGTCTTCATACACTTCTTTGGATGACAATGGTGTTAAAGTAGTTTTTCTGCCATCTTTGGTGAAGTGTATCGATTGGTGTAGCCATTATGCACTGTTTGTCTATCAAATTGCCAAGGTCTTCC
The DNA here is from genome assembly GCA_024138025.1 of Combretum micranthum. Lineage (NCBI taxonomy): Eukaryota > Viridiplantae > Streptophyta > Magnoliopsida > Myrtales > Combretaceae > Combretum > Combretum micranthum. The sequence goes on along the minus strand of JAMXBD010000092.1, from coordinate 1,203,892 downwards.
TAATAGAAGATCACTAGCATGCATAGGAACGACGTCACATAATATTTCATCATGGTATTTGCCAATGGTTAGAGAAATTAAAGCTTGCCTATTTACCTTAACCTCACCACAATCGCTAAGCCATTGTAGTTTGTATGGTCTAGGATGGGGTACAGTAGGCAACTCCAATCGGTTAATTAGAAGTGTACTTACCACATTAGTACAACTTCCTCCATCGACAATCACACTACAACCTCTCCCTTGCACAAGACCTCTAGTGTGGAATAAATTCTCTCGCTGCTCCTCCTGGCAATCTTCCTTCAGCTGTGTATTAAGTGCACGCCTAGTAACCAATATTTCAACCTTTTCTGGCTCATCAATGCTACCCTCATCACTACAGTCTTCTAATTCAGGCATGGCTTCCTCCTCTTTGTCACTACCAGCTCCCTCATCATCAGTGACAACTTCCCCATTTCTCACCACCATAGTTCTCCTATTAGGGCACTCCCTACTAATGTGTCCAACACCTTGACACTTCCAACATTTAATATCTCGATTTCTACCCTTCTGATCATCTACTTTAGGTTTCTCAGATGAAACCCCACCAGACTTACTCTTTGCTACATCAACTGTAGACTTATTTCCACCTTTAAATTCAGATTTTCCATATCCTTTCCAATTATTATTATAGCTTGAAGAAGATTTGGAAACATACCTGTTTGAACCTTTGCCATGAAGTTGCTTCTCGATTTTGATGGCAAGATGTACCATCTCCTCCAACTCGACATATGGTAGCAACTCCACTTTATCAGCGATTTCTTTGTTCAAGCCACCCAAGAACCGTGCCATGGTGGATTCTTCATCTTCAACCACATCAGCCCTCGTCATGATCATCTCCATCTCCTTGTAGTAGTCCTCTACACTCCTACTACCTTGTCTCAACACTTGAAGCCGCTGAATCAATTCCCTTTGAAAGTACTTGGGAACGAAACGCTTCCTCATCACAGCCCTAAGCTCCTGCCAAGTATCAATAGGGTACTCCATATTCCTCCTCCTACTTGTCACCAACTGATCCCACCAAGATATAGCATAATCTTGAAATTGGGTAACAGCCAATTTCACCTTTTTCTCCTCACTAAATTGGTGACAATCAAAAATCAACTCAACTCGCTTTTCCCATTGCAAATAAGCTTCAGGATCAGACTTACCCTGAAAGATAGGAATTTTCAACTTGATACTCCCCAAATCTCGATCTACATAATCATCATTCCATCTATTCCTAGCAACGGGATAATTCTCCTGCATTCTTCCTCTTCCTATACCCCTACCGCCTCTACCACCTCTACCTCTCCTATTGAATATCATAGGTGGACTATCATCATACTCCTCCTCCCGATACTCATTAACATCCCCCACATCAACCTGGGGTTGGTAGAACTAACTCCTCTATTTACTCCCATAGGACTCGCCTCCTTCTCAACAGCTTGTAGTCTCAAATTCATATTTTCTAGAGACTCCTTCATATCCATCATCATCTCGGTTAGACGCTTATACTCAGATGCTCTAGCGTCTTGCATCAAAGCCCCTTCTTTACTACCTCCTTCCTTACCTTCACTCACACCCTTACCCGACATCTTTTCCTGCAAAACAAATAATCGTTAGCAATAATAAAGTTCAATTTCCTCACAAGCGCTCCCTTTCGTGTTTATCTCTCACAAGATGGGGGGTGTTCTCTCGTGTTTCTCTAATCAAGATGCCACACACAGGGTTTCCCTCACACCTCTCGAGCCTGTTCTTTTTGTGTTCTTAATCGAATCACACTCTTAGAACAATTCCAAGAATTTCGATACCAAGGTGTTTAGAGTGATACAATGGACAAATTCAAGACTCCTCGAATCAGACAAACGAAAATTGAAGAAAACTCAACGAACTCTACACAAGAATTATATTGTTGGAAAGACACTCAATACTCAAGACAAGAATTGATCTTTGGTGATTTTTTTTTTAATTTCGATTTTTTTTTCGAACTCAAATCTCAAGAATAGAGATTTTCAAACCCTAATCTTTCGCTTGTAACAACAAAAGATCACACACACAAGATACCTAATAGTCCGTTCAATTGATGAACAAACCCTAGGAACAATAAAGATTCAATATTTTTTTTTTTTTTTACTAACAAGAATCAGATTTGATCTTGATGAACAATCCAAGAATTGAAAGCAAGAAACAAAAGATTAATAGAAAGAACGATATAACCTGATCTAGAGCCTAGGCTCTGATACCAAATGATACGAGAACCTTCGTATTCACGCATGAGAACCCCTTTTGGATATTTGCGAACCCCCAACACAATGAATAGAAAACCCACGGATACCTTTGATTTCAATCCCTAAGAAGGATTAGATATCAGATTTGTCTTAGGTTGTTGATCTAAAGAATTAGGATAACAAACCCTAATTGCGAAACACTCCACAAAGAAGGTGATCGATCTTCTTTGAATGTTCCTAAAGCATGTATTCTCTCAAGAACACAAAGAATCAAGCATGAAAGCTTTTGGTATTCAATTTCATGAATAAACTTAACCATAATCAACTGTTTTGTCTTACAACCTTCAAAGACTTATATAGCAAAACTAAGGAAATCCAAAAGACAAGAAATTGAAAAGTTTCTCGTAATAAAGTACGCTGGCGGCCTAAGTTTCAACGCGGGCGGCCATTATGCTACTGGTCGAAAATTACAAATCTACACTGGCAAGATGGCCGGCGGCCTAAATATTTACGATGGCGGCCTAAATATTTAAGCTGGCGGCCTTTGTTCCAATTCGCTCCAATCTTTAATTCCTCTTATGTTTCCTCTTGAACTCGAAGTATATTGAAACGAACTTGACCCGAACTTGTCCCAAAGCTTTGATAACCTTGTAATCCATCTTCAACTTGCTTGATTAAGCCTTGGAAGTGTTGATTGAAGGATTGTTGAAGCGTCTTAGCTCCGGATCTTGTTATTGGTCCTTGTGGCACACTAGGTGGACTTGAAATCCTTTGAGCTTGGTCTATTGCCGCTTGATCTTCATGTAAAGTTGGTTCCAAAGCTTGGACCGGCGGCTCTACCGTAACACTTTCCATATACTAGCCTATAAGGTGTAGCCTCTAAAGGTATCGTGAAGGCTATTCTATAAGTCCATAAAGTATTATCTAGTTTGTCTAACCAATCCTTCCTGTGGTGTAGCATGGTTTTCTCTAAAATTCTCTTTAATTCCCTATTCGATAGTTCAACCTGGCCATAAGTTTAAGGATGGTAAGGGGTAGCTATCCTATGGGTTACAACATATCTTTGAAGTACTTTTTCCATCTATAACTTGCAAAAGTGTGTACCATGATCACTAATAATAGCTATTGGTGTCCCAAATCTAGAAAACAATCTTTTCAAAAACCTAGTCACCACCCTAGCATCATTTGTGGATAAAGCCTCTGCTTCTACCCATTTGGAGACATATTCAACTGCCATTAGAATATATTGATTTCCATTGGAATTGGGGAAAGGATCCATAAAGTCAATACCCCACACATCAAATAATTCAGATTCTAGAATATACTTTTGGGGAATTCCATCCTTTTTAAAGATGTTTCCAATTCTTTGACATCTATCGCATCTGGCAATAAAAACTTATGCATCTCTAGACAGGGTAGGCTAATAAAATCCACTTTCAAGGACTTTTTGAGCAGTTCGATTAGCACTTTGATGTCCATCGGTGAGTCCTGAATGGCAAGGTCCTAAAATTTTCTATCCTTTAGATTAGGAAACACATCTTCAAATAACTTAATCTACATAAATTTGAAATAAAAATGGATCATCACAAACGTAATATTTAAGATCTACAAAAAATTCCTTCCTTTGTTGTGAGGTAAGTCCTTTA